>JAPZDX010000005.1:15854752-15869778 GCA_029783625.1 Naso annulatus | reverse complement strand
GGTTGTTACGGATGGAAAGACATCTCGTCACATCTCATCATGTGCAATAAGAATGCATGGGAAAGATCTGTATGGTGGTATATTTAGTAATTAATGAGATCAGTTTTCATATTTCAAACTCATCGACCTAAAAGGGTCAATCTCAGTCCATTATTTAGTCCCGGATGCAAATCAATCATCATTTAAAAAAGGTGGTAGCCAGAAACGATGGTAGTGATTATGGGATAGTGATTGTATTTTTGTCGTTTTTTTACAAGGTGGTGACAGAAAGCTGTTTATCCAGCCTCTTCACACTCTGTTGAATTAGCAATGACTTTGAACAGCCTCATTCGTTCTGCTTACTGCACAGAAGTATTTAAAATTCACAGAACTGTAAATACATGTACATCTGCTCTGGGCATGTAGACATGAATATTTCATTGAAGAGCTCCATTTTATAGGCTGCTCTCAGACAGACCACATGTAGTACTTTGAAATGCATTCTTGAGCATCAACGTGTTTTACCTCAGAAAGGTTTAGTTTGTTTGTTTGTGTGTGTGTGTGTTATTTGTATTTTGTCCCCATGCAGAAAACTTATATTTTAAAAAGTCAGGTTTCAATTCAGGACAGCATTAATGACTCTGCAAAGATACCATTTTATAAATGACTCAGTGTGTGCAATATAATCATTAAATGTCTCCTGCAAAAGCTGCCTCAGTTTATCACTCCCTTTTCACATTTAAAGCTAATCCTCCACAGTCCAGACTTTAAGACTGTATAAGTCTAGTTATCCTTTGGGAAAATACTGAACTTTTTAACGGCTTTGGTCCTACTTGTCCCACTAAATCAAAATAACTGTCACATTTAAGGCACCTAACCAATAATTGTAACACACATCCATACCCCCAAATTATCTAAAGAGAAGAGCTGATGAAAATCTGCCTCTGATTAACAATTAATTTAAGACATAATTATATTTTAGTTATGTGAGTGATAAATTCAAGCACATTGAAACATGTATCATTATCTTACCAGAAAGTATCAAGGCAGTCCAAGAAACTGTCACAAAATTTGGTTTATCGATTGTGTACACGGACATGAGTTTTTAAAATAAATCTTTCTAGACAATCACTGTCAAGTTGAAACCAGTGAATTTCAAATTAAAATAGATTTTGCACCTACGTCTCATTTACATTTTTAGAAATTTAAAAATATGTGACGTCTGGTAGGAACTTGCTAAGAAAACATTCCAGGTAACCTCACAGTTTAATCAGGTTTAGATATCAAAATGAGTTGATCCAATTTAGAGAAAGATCCTGTTTTAGGTCAAAATATATATTTCTATCATTACAATCAATAGTGACTTTGAGGGGGTGATCAAGGTTGGAAATATGGCTACATTTTTAGAAGATAAATCACATTTGACCAAACAGTCTGTCAAACACTTGAGGTTCATTTCTAATAGTGAACAGTGGCAGTCTGCTCTGTGAATGTAGGGCACTTGGGAAAAAGGGAACATCGGGGATGCTAAATGCTGCTGCATTCATGTAAAATTTTGGCAGAAAAACAAACTTTGAGGACAAAGGAACCAAACACAAAGCATTATGGATGATGCAGCTGTTCATGGTGGAACTCTTGCTTGCACTCGGTCTCATATTCAAATAAATGCCAATAATTTGACCTCCAATTATAACAAATAAAATAAATAAATAAATTATATGAAGAGACACAATAAAATTTACAAAAGTACTATTATTTCTGTGCAATTATGTTGTTTTATAAAATCTGTGCTACTTTCTGTGATGGATCTATGCTTCTGAGGCTTATTATTCTGTGGAAGGCTCATTCAGGAAATCTCACAGTGATTCACTTTGCCCTGCCTGTTACATAAAAATTGAGGTCCAGCAACTAAAAAGATCCATCTGCTATAAAGGCTCTAATTTTTGCTGTTTTTAAAACAAACAATACAAGCATGCAAATGTAAGTATGTTGACTGACAAGCCTGGCACCTAGCATTAACACTTTGCTTTGCTTTGTAAAGAGTGCCCAACGGTGGCTCCACCGTTGCAGCTGACCTTCCCTCTCCAGACCCAGCCATCGTTTACAGAGGCACCACTGATGGCCTGCTCACCTACTGCATCACTTCCTGGTATATGCCATCCCTGCCAGATATATTCCACCAACGCTGCACACACACGTGTCTGCGTGGGTTTCCTCTGGGTGTTCCAGTTTCCTCCCACCATCAAACATGCATGTTAGGCACATTTGGTTAGGTTGGCCCAATGCGGCGGCGCGCTCAGTTGCAGCAGCTCAGGACTAAACCTCCACTCTAAACCTTGCAATTTCGTCGTACAGTTCTTTGCATAATGACAATAAAGCTGCATTATGTTTACCTTACGAAGAGGTTTTAACATCATCAGGGAGCCCCCCCACAGTCTTTTTTCTCCCCTTGCAGTCTGGTAAAAGATATAGAAGCATTCCTACCAATGACAAATCAACAATTTTTTTTCTACAGGCAGTAATACTCTTAGGATGCAGTCACACTCAGCCCAGTCGATCCATACTGTGCTGATCAGTGGAGTGCATTCTGTATTTTCCAATATAGAATTCTTTTTTTTTTTTCATCTTGTAATGGCATTGTTCAATTGTTCTCTGGTATTAGCAATCTAAAAGACAGTCACAAATTTTTCCAACTGCTCTTTATCTGGACTTTGTATGCTGTTGTCTGTCTACATTTAAGGTAAATCCTCTACAGACGGTCATAGCGATGTCGGCGCTCTGTGCTTGTGCACGTGCATTTGTACCGTGCTGAAGCCCACCTCTTCCAACTGAGCCAGGGCCGACAAAGCGTGCCACGCTCGGGCATGGTACAGAGCGCTCACACTAGTCAAACAAACTGGACTCAGGGGGGTGAAAATGTGCTCAGGCACCGTACAGATTACTAATGTGAGTGCAGGCTCCCCTATTCATCCCACTCTATAAGGGACATAAGGACAAAACGAAGTTTATTGTCATTGTGTTTCTGACAATGAAATTCATGGACTCAGTCACGCACATGTAGTGCTATTGGCTGACATGAAAAAAACAAAACACAATGCACTTATGGACAATTAAAGGGGCTCTTCATGTCTTTGCAACAGCGTATTTTATAGACTTTATCTATGACTGCCTATGTTTTGTTTTCTTCATGAATTATGATTGCTTTTAACTATGACTTTTATCCACTTATTTTATTTAGTTCTTTATTATTGACTTTTTTTTTGTCTTTTGTGGGAAACATAATTTTGTTTTCCTATGTCTGAGAGTACATAATTTAAATGACAAACAAAGGAATCTAGAATCTTGAATCAAATAGTTTGTCACATTCTTGAGCACTTAAAAACCCTTTCAGTCTCCTTGTGGCTTGGAAGAAAACACCTATCACTTCTTTATAAACTGAAAATTAGATGAAGATGTGTAAATGGGAGAATATGAGCTCTTACTAAAAAAAAAAAAAAAAAACAACAACAACAAAAAAACCCCATTTGTTTTGTGACTTGTGATATTTCACTAGAGACCACAATTTTAAACTAGCTCCACCAAAAAAAAGTACTTTCTGGAAAAAAACAAACAAACATCTTTTTGCAGCCATTTTTGCGACTTGTTGTACCCAGTCACTGCAGTTTAGACTTAGAGGATACGACATTATTAAGCTTGGTTGATGACCAAACACAGAACAGAGTCTGGCATCAATGATTTATTCATGCTCCTATTTCTGGCCCACACACGACACGAGATATAGAGAGGAAAAACTCCCCGTATGCACTGAGAGGATGGTGACAAGCAGAATGACTGCGCCGCAAACAGAGTGTGGTCACACAGGAATGGAACCCGGGGCCATGGCGGCCATCAGACCACGGATGAATTACTCTGGCATCTACTCTTCAAAGCGTGTACATTGTAAACAGACCAATACTTCATTTATAGAGCTCTGTGTGTGGGAAAACAATTGGGAATTTGAAATAGTTTGGGGCCCTATGAATGAAAAAATAGGAGTATTGAGTCCAATGTGTATGTGAGTCTACATGGCCTGCGTGCTTTGGTTTCTGTGCGTCTGTGTGTGCATGCGATCTAAGTGCATGCCTCAGTACACTTGCTCATTTGATGAACAAGGCTGGTTGAAGACGCTGTGTTATGTTAGCCCGAACACTGAACACTGTAGTTATATGCCAGTCTCTGTTGTACCTGGGTGATCAAATTAATTTGTCACTCTTCTGCTTGCTTGGTGAGAACAGAGCTCGCTAACAGAAAGGGACAGCATGGGGCTGATGTAAGAATGTTTACTCCCAGTCAGGCCCACATAAAGAAATGTAGGTTCTGGACCACCAGGTTGCATCGATGCATGTAGGAGCCTCCTCTGACATTTATTCTCTTTGGTTCTGAAGCTCTGGTCCTTTGTGGTACAGCAGCACTGAGTGTGTGTATGAACACGCATGTTCGTGGGTTTGTGTGTGCGTGCAGGGAGGGGTTGTGAGTGCTATTTATGGGATATTACACACTGAAAATGCAAGCCTTAACTGGAGCACAAAAAACATATACCCTCCACAACTGTGACTCCAGTGGGAGAATTATGCTGAAATCTTGTGTGATGCAACACTTGGTGCACTCCTGCAGACTCGATGTGTTAGAAAGTCGAAATAAAACAAGTCATCCATCCACAGAATACTGCAGATACAGGTATGCATTTATAAATTTTGATAAACAGCCCAATAAAATAAGTGTGTAGCCTAATGATTTCAGGAAATATTACGTATTTAAAATATTGGTTATTTCTCTCTTTAAGAGTCAGTAGAAAACCAGAGCGCCCCAATTGGGGGCGTGTTTGCAAATGAAATGAAAAGCATAACACGGTGCACTAATCATGTAGAAATAAAGTCATATTGGGATATTGCACACCAAATTAAACAAGTTGTGCTACAAGCCCATATAAGCTATTTTTACACACACCAAACACAACTCCAGCACCAAGCAAGTTAATTATCAAAGATCAAAATCTGTATAGTTCCACCTAGTCAACGCACTCGCCCTAATTCCACCACTATCGCTGTGCTGTGTCGCTCTATCACCATTTCTCGCTTAACTAGCACCCGAAGAAGAGCAAAGGTAACCAATCACTTTTTATAGCTTGCACCAAACATTATGTCTTACCTTTGCTGTCTCGTGATGAAATGTTTGAGAGCAGTAAACATTAGTTACAATTATTCCAACAAGGCTGCTTTGCTTTGAGATCATTGTGAGTTCATCACAGCGTTAACATTCGATGGGGGAGAGGGTTTGTTAGTACATAGGAAGCGACCTTTGATTGGCTCACACTGCATTCTCTTCGTATAACTAGCCAATGGTATTGTTGATCTGCATTTGGGCACTGCCCCTCGATTCTATTGGCTGTGACGATTCGATAGAGGTGTCAATCACTTGTCTAAGATAAGGCGCTGCCGAGTTACAACCAGAAAATGGTGCCGCCATATGCACAACATGCATTTAAATGGATTTAAAAAGGCAATTTCACCCGAATAATTTGTACTAAAACGTCTGTAACTTTACTTTGCTTCACTTTATCTGCATCAAACTTGGCATAGATAATGTTTAGATTTTTTATTGTGGTTTTGTTTAGAATTGGAGCCACAACTCCACCATTTCAAAGGGATATTCATTCTTAAAGTGTATTTTTTTGTTTGGGCAAAAATGGAATATATTATAAATATAAATATAATATACATCTAAAAAAAATAAACATATATATACTGACACTTGCACATCTAAACAAATTTCACAAGTATTTTTTATTATGACACCAAAATTATTAAAATAGACCTTGTAGTTGCAGAGATGCACTCTTTTCATTTTGGGCGTGTAATTTTCTAACAGGCCTAAAAAAAAGGCTTCATTTTTTAGATTAACTGTCGTAAGACTTGATCACACACGAATTTAGAGCTGCAAAATTCACATATTTCTCCAACATGCCAATTCGTGCCCTTGTAAGCTAATACTAGCAGTGCTGCGCCATTAGCCTTTATATTTAACCTGCTTCATCAGAGTAGTAACTGAGGAATTATTTGAATACAGTTATGAGACAGGAAACAGTGGCACAAATTTGTCTACGAAGACTCTGTTTCCGGTTAGCTAGCTCATTGCCTAGCTAAGGTTTATGTACCTTCACAAGGTGTGCTATGGTGAACAAATGCAGTGAGTAAGCAGAACAGTAAAGAGAAAATAGAGAGAATCACTAGGATCTTTTGTGGCTGACTGACTGCCAGCCAGCAAGGTAGTGATTGATTTACCAGCTGTTCGCAAGTGTTCCTGCTCAAACCTCTAGTCCCCCCCCCATTTGGATGAATGATTTTGTCTTTTAGGGAAATAACTGGTCAGGTTTGCCACCAACTATTAAAGTGATAATGTCCTTGTGGACAATGATTTTCTGTGTTCATACCATGCGACCAATTTAAACATTTGTTTAAGAATAATTGGTGCTGTTGCATCTTCTGACACTGCTGTCCTTTTCTGAAATTTCACTATACGTTGCACACAATAGGAGTATTTTTTGAGGGGGGATGCCTTGGCTTTGGAATATTTTGTGATTTGAAAATCAAGCAGGAGAGGTGTGAGTCACAAACAGACAGACACAACCTACAAAAAAAAAAAGCACAGAAATGATTCAAAATTGCTCCAAATTGAGTTTAAAGAGTTCAATTAATTGTTGATGATGAGTCCTAATTATAATGCTTAACAGACAATAATGAGGGGAAGCTTGAGTCCAAATGCCTTATTTTGAAAATATAATCAGAATTTAAATAAATAGTCGCTTTGCAGTTTTCACTAACAGTATCAAGACATAGGGTATGTATGTGCATTAGCTGTGCGCTCCAGCTGTGACCGAATTGTGAACTTGCACAGTTATTTAAAGGAAACTTGTGCAATAATTAGGAGGCCGTAGCAGCTTAAGTGTTCTCCAGTTCTTTGATCATTTATTGCAGGTTTTCCACTTCATTATCTTTCTGTTTCTTGGGGGATGAGTAAGCGGTTTTTTACCTATGAGTTCAGCTTCGCCTCTTTCCCACAGCAGTGCAGATGAGCTTGCTGGGGAATCATTCAATTCCATAAAGTGTGCCGACTGCCGATGAACGTGTTAAGCTCTGGTGTTCAAGCAGAGGAGGGTAGTCACTGATTGTAACAGGATGGGCACTTGTATCTGCCATTGGTGATAAATTTGAAATACTGGCCAGAAGTTAATCTGTCTGGAGGTTTTATGCGCCAACCATTGAACCATCATTTACATAGTGTTATATTGTATTTGTGGACCATGGAGGCCGAGGGTTCCCAGTGTTATTTGATTTGTCCTGGGCGGAGTTAATGATTTCCTTTGAGTCACAACGTGTTATTATTGTGGGATTACAAAGATCAGATAGGTTTATGAAAAATGAATTAATAAAGAAGGGATGGTGGCATTCAGCCCATATAGCCTGTTTGCAGGTGGTTGATAAGTTCATGGCCTACAGTAAAAGGATTTGATTCTAGCACTTTTTTTTTTTTCCTTTCAGAGCATAGTCCTTGAATTCAATTACACACTTAAGACGTGTTTGGACTGAAAGCGATGAAGCAATGTTTACTGCAAGAAATGCCAGTGTCATGGTGCTTGAACATAACGGATCATATTTTGGATCATCGCTTCAATTGCGTCATTTGCGCAGTGTACACAGTCCATTAGCTTGTTCAGAGAAGAGGGGACTGCCAACTTTCTGTCATTAATTAAAGCCCATTTAATCATCATTTCTGCGCAGTATCAGTTGCAGAAGTCCGAGAAATGTTGGAAAACTCAACAACGTATCAGTGATCATAACATAATCCTGTGGTGAATAAATTCATTTTGAGGGAGCTCCGTGGTGCTTAGACACAGCAAAAGTTGTTTTAACTGTCATGTCTGATTCAATGTCCATTCATCAAAGTCTGGCAACATTTGTGCCATCAGGACATTATTGACTTTGGGAGAATCTCCACACAGATTGGCCATCGCGGCATAGCGTCACACAATATCGCCTGAAAAGCAGTGAGGCGATAAAGGCAATGGAGGTGATGGACACCACATTGCGTGATTCGGATCCCATGTCTCGCGAGATTTGCATCACCCAAAGTCACACATAATTGCCTCTTTATATTAACTTTGTAGGTAATCTTGTTGCGTTCATTGCGTTCATCACTTCCTGTCTGAACACACCTTTAGTCCAGTGGCACGCAGACCCCTTCTTTGCAGACGTTGAAGTCCTAAACCTCCATTTCTGGAGCAGTGTTGACTTTATCTTAATTAGGAACGTTTGCACAGTATTGTATTCTGTATGGCTGCACAAAGGGTGATGTTTCTGTATTTTGACAAAAGTGGTGACTTGTGATTTTTTTATCACCTGAAAAAAAAAACAACAACTTCAAATTGCATAATCACTCGACTGCATAATCACTCAAAAAGCTGATTTGCACGTTCATGTTACAAACACTGTACAACTCCTCTACTTCTACTTTGGGTCACAAACTTTTCAATTAATCCTCGAATCCATAACTTTGACAAAGTTGGATGATGGATTTGGTCGTTGGGTATTGAAATGTATATCTGTAGGAGTACCGCTTTTCTGGGTGTGTTTAGAAAAAAAGGTGTGATGGTAGGAAGTTATGTAAACACGACTGTGATGGAGGAGTGTTAGGTTTAGGGAACATGGTGACAGGAGTTTCATGGCGGTTGCCTTGTATTTCATCCTTGTACCGCCATGAAGATGACATCACTTTTTTGGAGGCAACTCCCACTGCAATGATGGAGGATGTACTGCTTTTACAGGAAATAAGAAGAACACTTTTGAATGTCCATGATTTATGGCAGCGCCAAACACAGCTACTGCTAATTTATGATCTAATTCAAGCTGTGCTGGAGGTGAGTCGCGGCTGAACCAACAGCACTGATCCTAAGCTCAGAAAGAAATACTGGTCACACACATGTGAGTCAACACTGACTGACTGTGTCACTCAGCAACAATAAATCTTACCTCTTGTCGATTACCTTCTGTAGTTTACCAAATAATGGAATTTAGGGCCTGTCTCGAAACTGCTGTTAGTACATGCTGAAAGTACTTCGATGGGATCATTTATTTACAAAGCAGATAGTGCTGGCTCTCACTTGTGATTTTGTCCTGTTAGGCTTATTTGAGGCCTACAGCAATGTGAGGGGAAAGAGAGCAAAATGTCATATTTCTTTACCTCTGGCTGCAGCCATTACTGCATGTATGTAAAGTCAGTCTTTTTTCTGTATGGCTCATCAAGTACACGTACTGTATGATAAATGATGCATCATTTTATGAAGAGAGAAATACAAGTAGCAGAGCAATGTTAAGTGTCATGTGGAGCTGACACCTTGAGTCAAACTATTATTCATTTGTTGCTGCATTAAGCTTTAGCTTCGTTTATGAGAATGCAAACATTATATTCACTCTTTACATTAATTCAGCAGCTAAAAGGTACCTACACAGTGTGCCGACAGTCGGGATTCAGGACTTGTCAGGGCTGTCAGAATGAGTCAGTTTGTTTGGTTGTCGTGGAAATGACTTATATATATATATACTTATATATTCCTTTCACAATGCTTTACTCATGTTTTACATTTACAAGACATGACAAGAAAAGTTGGCACACTGTAGCGTCCTTGACGTGCAAATTAGAGCATCCACAAAATGAGTGACATCGAGCCTCATTATGTTTACTATTACTAAACGTATAATCGAGTGGTTAGGAGTGCTGTCCTTTCTGCCATTATACCACCTCACCCGCTGAGCTGCCAGGTCCATGTGCTAAAGTATAATCCGTCTGCCTCAGACACTGCAGTTATATAGTGGCAGCATACAGCCAGTTGCCTGCCTGCCAGGAAGTATGAGAAAAAAAGGGAAATGATGCGAATCTATAGCAGATTTTCTTTTCTTGTAGCAAAAAGGTACAGGAATAAACAGTAAAAAGAACAATAGTAACAGATTACTTTGTTGAAAATGTAACTAAATAACTGATTACTTAAATTAAGGACCTAACACGTTAGGATACTCGTTACATCAAAAAAGTAATCCAAGGACTCTAAGTAATCCAAGTTACCCCAACACTGCTCATCAGTGAGAGAAATCACTCCGATTGGCTGTTCAGGTAAACGGACCAGCAGACAGAAGACAGACAGAAAACAGAGAGGGAAAGCCTCCAGAGCCTGTCACTGTAGTTTCATGATTACACACATGTTAATGCAGCTAGTCCTTATATTTTTCCTTTGCCTCTGCACTAGTGTCATTTGTAACTTTTTATCACACGTTATCAGTTAGAAGCTCATATGTTAGTGAGCGTGGGATCAAATAATGTTTCTTAATCATAACAATGGTTCGTGTATCTGTTGAGAGGGATTTGCTGTGGCACAGGCGCAGGACCCACCAGCCTGTTGGTCGCTAGCTGTTGTTGGTGTGTAGGAGCCTTAACACAAAGTGCAGCACTTAGTACAAATCTGCAATCTTTCAGTCAGCGGGGACCTTGCATTTTTCTGTTCAATGTGTGAGCCTTTAAGACAGGCACTGAAAATAATGATTCAGTCGATACAGCTACACACGCAGCTGAATATTCCTGTTCAATTTTCATGCATTTTACGTTTCTCACACGTAGTGAAACAAATTATGTAAACTCTGCCTTTGTTAGCACCGTCAAAATGTTAAATTACTCTACTGCATTGATTGATCGTTGTCGATCGAGTGTCAGACAGTTCATTCAAAGGTAAAACGTATTGTAGAGAGAAAAGAACCCTTTGCAAACAATTACTCCAATGCCAAATGCTGCTCTTCGCTAAATGTCAACATTAAATACCTTTATAAAGGCACATTTAAGGATTATTCAGTGGAACAGACAGAAGGGACGTGGCATCATTCCTTCCCTCATACAACCTTTAACAGCAGAGAGCACAGCAATAGCTGTAAGCAGCTTTCCATGGTGTCTGACTCAGTCAGGCTGTGTGGGACAGACGAACACTTATAAGGACATCAGTTTCTAAGGCTTAAGCTTCACACGGAGATTTCCTTTAGCCTCTTATATCTCACCTCTCTTTGTCCCCCTGGAGAATTACCAGGGCTAAGCTATTTGTTGCCATGGTTGTCTGTGCCGTGACATCTAAATCTTGTGGCATTATGTCACACATTCTGAGCTGTGCACTTACAGCCACCATCTGTAAATGACCATGTTTTAGTAATGAAGTTAGATGCACTGACATGGGCAAGTTTTTTTTCACTTGCCTGTTTAGGCAAATGGGTTTGGAAATCAACTTGCTCGATTTTTCTCACGTGATCAGTGCTGTGCATGTACAAATCCCAACTTGGAGTAGATGGAAGTGAGGTGGCTCACTCTTGAGCCACTTTCATCATCAGCTCTGGAAAAACAAAAACAAAGTGTTCAATTCTTTTAAAACAAATGGCGGACAAGACTGGGCAAGTGATTTGCTTGATTCACATGATGCTCATTTCTCTCGCTGTTTGTTTACTATAAACAGTTTCTATGGGAAAAAATATTTTTAGTTTGATTTGACACTGTTTATTGTTTATATTTTCTGAAATAGAGAAAAATTCATTCTCCTGCATGTGTAATGACAGAGTAGGCATAAAACCAGAACTAACAAAGGCTATGCCTCCTAAACGCAGGATAAACACTTGGTGGGCAGTGAAAATGCACCTGACACAGTGTGACTGTGAATCTCTGACGTGCTGTTGCTGTGGAAACAAAGCATATCTATCAATCTATGGCTGTGAAGAAGGAAATAACATGATACTTTTTTTCACGGCACAGGTGGTAGTGGTTAAATTGATTGTATGTACTCAATATTGAATCCAAAAATGTAGAACACAGTTCAGTTCAGTTCAGTTCAGATTTTAATGTAAAGGATCTGGTAGATGTCACTGGGGTCCAACAGAGCAGGGTAAGAAGAGGCTGATGGAGCAGATGGAGCGGAGCAGGTGATTGGCTGTCGAAGCAGGTAGTTGAATGGGGTCTTCAGTAGAACCGGCAGGCAGTCAGCAGAAGGCTCAAGACAGAAACAGGCAACAAGGACAAATCTGGCCAGTAGTGGCAAAGTGAGCACAGAGAGAAACTACAATAAGCTGCAGCGACAAGCACAAGGACCAAATAAGTTGTTCTGGCTTTGACATCTGTACCTTTGGTAGAATGAACAATCTGGCAGTGCCTTGCTGGAAGAGCTGGTGTCTGAAGCTGAAGTGGCTCATTGAGTTGATTTGTGATCTTTTGTTGCAGCTGCACTTATTTGAATAGTGGGAGAGAGTGCAGGGTGCCACGCACAGCAAACACACAAACACTGAGACAAAAAATAAGACAGACCCACACATAAGGAAGGTAAACACACCGGAGAAATGGGAAGTATCATCCATGTATTAAAGATTTGTTGTTTTGACAGGGTTAGGGTTAGGTCCTGTCTGTTGTTGGCATTGGGCGACAAAACACTCATGGAGGGAAAAGATTTTAATTTTATTTAAATATAATTGGACATAAATATAATTTAAATAGAATACATTGTTTCATTCAGTGTGGACTTTTTTCTGTAGGCTACTGAACAAGACAATGCTGTTTCTTGTGCAGAGCCACTTGTGCCAGCTTGTTTGCAGAAAACATGTATTCAAGGAGTTGGTGAAAATTCTCAGTCATACAGGTCATGAAGTATCAAGTGTTATGTCTGTCCATTATTTTGCAGACAAAGATCTGAAGAAGCATCTTGGCAGAGAGGTGAAACATCTTGAAGGCACTTAAGCAAGTCCTAAGTTTATTACAAGCCACACAATGCAACGTTGATCTAATAAACTTGGGTACAATGTCAAATTTGATGTTAGCAGTCTGTGCAATGATCCCACTGAGTCACAGGCTACAGCACAAGGCAGAGACAGGTCTTTAGTGTGTGTTCAGCTTGCATCATACATGTATGGCGCGATATTGGCAAATATTAATGGAGTTAAAAGAGAACTGAGCCCTTGTAATAGTACAATTAATGTGTGTAGAATAAACTCAGAAGAAGCAGAAGAAGAGGAAGATGTGGATGTGGTCCTGGCAACGGAAAAGAGGCAAACTTTGGATTCCAATTTCGTAGAGAGCCTGAGGTAAGTATTTATTAACGTGATAACCCACTCTTGTTTGTTTGGGTTTAGCCGTGGTAACACGTTGGTCAGCATTGCATTTTTATTGGTTGTTTAGTAGATGTGGGTTGTGGCAGCTGTCACTTTGTGATGGTTATCCTAAAATTTGTGACGCAGTTAGGAGTTTGTCTCAGGCCATCTTTGGTTGCAAGACCAGGACAACAGTGGTCTTTTAGAGCCATTACAAAAGAAATGGCTACGTTTAGTCGTCTTTTGTCTGGTACAGTCAAAAATCGCCGTGTGTATAGAGATGGAGATGTATATAAAGAGATTCATGGAAGCTGCTGGAAGGAACCTCGAAGTACCACAACAGTGGGGTAACAGGTGTAGATTAAGTTTTAAGTTTTGCTACGTGCTCCAATGCTGGTGCCATCAACCCCTTCGGTGTCAGAGCCTGGGAGTGCAGGTTAACCTTGTGATAAACACAGAGACCTGCCCCACAGAGCAACAGTTTTCAGTTGGTGGTATTGATTGATTTTTTCCTCTCTTTTTGCCTGCAGTGACCAAACACCGCCACAAGAATTCTTCCTTCCCCTAAGGAGGATTTTTTTTCTAATTATATCCCTCAGTGAGCAAGTAAATAACTATGTCCTGCTTCATCCTGCAGAGCAGTGAAATATACTGTTCTCCCACCTTGCTGAGATTTATGGCCATGGAACTGGTTTACAAACTATCTGCTATCCTTAAATCAGTGATAGGCTAGAATAAACATTATATCATTGTCATGAATTCTCTTTTACTGTGTTGCCTCTGTATTCAGCTCAACACACCTTCTCCTCTCCCCTGTCAACATGCCTGATTAAAACTCACACTGTGGCTGCCGGAGCCGTCATTCATGTCATTGCTGAGGACAATCCTGTGATTTCCCAATGGTGTCTGCCACGTGGGGACAATGCTCTACTTAACAATTTCTCAGATGGATCAATTTATCTGTGCAAAACCTGAAATAGTTCCACAAAGCTGAGAAACTGATTTGGTGCCTGAGAGAGCTGACACACCTGCCAGATAAAATATAACTGCATGAAATTAGGATTTAACCCTTTCCAGAGTCAAATGTTAGCCCTGTCTGTACCATCACAGCAAGCACTGACATAAAGCTCTAGAAGCGTTATTGCTTCCGTGATCCAAGCAATAACGCACTAGAATGGCAGAGCTCTTTGCTCTTCGGAGCTCATTGTAATGTCTGATTTGTACCAGATAAACCAACAAGACTGCACGTCCTAATTTATCCTTTAGATTTAGGAGTCAGCAATTTGTTCCCTGTTTGAGATTCAGCATGTTTATTCAACTCTGTCTCTAATTAGTCATGTTCTTATGCAGCTAATCTGCATCAGCAATTAAGTGCTAATGCGGAAACTGGTGTGATATTAAAGAACACAAACTAGTTTGAGAGTGGAGGTCAGGAAGGTGGAAAAAGACACCTGTGACTATAACCTTTCTCATGTTGAAGGTTAATGATGACATTTTATTTTAATTATTATTGATCATGATTATGAGCATTTATAACGAAACGGCAATCAAATAGTATCAGTTGACTGGTCTAATTATAACAGAATAACATTTTGTTAAGTATGAAAATATGCAAAAATTATTGGCAAGCAGCAAATATGAGTATATGTTTTAATTGCATTTTTATATATAAAAGGGATGTGTGCAACAATTTACATGTATTAATTACATTTTTATTGCTCACAGTTAGTTCATTTATTTATCCTTTCAGAAATTCCCTTTGTGTCCTGGCACGTCAGAAAATACATAAAAGACATTAAAATAAGAACAAACATTTGACAGCCATCAAACAAATACAAGAAATATTCATCAGAG
>JAPZDX010000005.1:15828106-15839107 GCA_029783625.1 Naso annulatus | reverse complement strand
CACTCTTGCACACAGAATGAGAACACAAAACATGGGGAAAACGGTGTTCCTTCATGTGTATGGAAGCGCACTGAAGGTCTCAGCAGCTTTCATTATCAGCTGACAAATATGTCTTTTCATGTCTGACTGATAGATCATCGCGAGCCAGAAGACAGAGTGAACCGGAGGTTGTGGAGAGAGTGATGACTTTTAAAGGATCATAAAGAACCTCCAGGGGACAGCTCTGTTGAGGATTATTCAAAAGCGTTTTAATTTATTGGGTAATTCTGAGGGAAGGGCTCCCCTTATCAATGAAATGGTTTCAGTCTGAATGTGAGTCCTCTGACATTTAATTTGGTTCCCCCTGAGCTCCTGGTTTAAAATAATTGAAGTCACAGAACTCTCAGTAGGATGCCATTATGAGGAATGTTGCAACATCCTCAGCGGATTCTGTTCACAGCACCGCTCAAAGTCTTCAAATGATACATCAAAAACCAAATATTTTAGACTAACTTTCATCATTGGATGCCTCTCATGTTTCTAGCTACATGTGCTTTAGTGCAACACTTTGATCTCAGACTGTCAGCGCCATTAAAAGAACATAAAAAGAACATAAATTGGAGAAGGTCATGGATGTTGGTAAATAACACCTATTAGCAGCTATTTCTCTTCAGCAATCCTGGTAAAGAAGAAAACAGATTATTAAACAGGGTTATTAATTAACTTTATGCACTGTGAGAGGTGGGTTTCATGCAAATTTGGAGTGAAACAATGATGCTGAGCAGAAAACAGCAGGCTTTGCATTTTGTGGAAGCACAAAAATAAAACAAACACAAAAAATAAAATGCATCATATCGAGATGTTAATGGAAAGCAAAAACAGTAAAACTTCTATTATTCTGAACCTTCAGCTCCTACATGGCAGCTTTCAGCTGGTGTGCCATCCAGATGCAAGCTGGACATCTTCTCTGAAAAACACAAGCTGTAGTTGCAAGGCTTTTCTGACGGTGCTCCACTTTTCCACAATTGCAGGATTGGTTTTTGTTTAAAAATGAGCAGATTTGATGTGTTTTCTTAAGTTGTTTGTCCAACTGATTGTGTTTTCAGCTGGCAGCACATGACAAGTCGCTGCAAATCTCACCTCAGATGTGGGTACTGCCAAGAGAGGATGCATCTGAGTGTGAAATTAACAGCTTTTAGAAAACAGATTTTTAATCTTTGCACTAGTTTTTATGAAATGCACAAACTTACATGTACCCTTTTTCGTAAGTACTTGCAACCCCACTATAAAATCACTTTGCTATAGTTACTGATTACCTTGTTCATATTGACTCAGTGGATGCTGTCATCTGCTAACCTTTCTTTCACTTTGCTATTGCACAAATATGATTGTTAGTGCTATCTAAGAAAGAAATGCAAAGTTGTTATGTTTGGTCGCCTTGGCCAGGACTGGTGCTGTTACTGTAAGAGTAGAAAAAGGAAGATATTTTGCAGGAAAGGCTCGTGGAAAAGGCCCTACAAATGACCCATGGTCTGGTCTTAATACAGGCTATAGAGTAAACAATGAAATGACAAAATAATATAAACACAGCATTGCTACAATGGAAATAAATGTTTAATTTAATAAAAGAAAATTCAACACGTTACTTATCATTAACTGACACTAGCTCTTGGCTGTCCTTTATAGTATTTAACTCAGCTAATGTCACTACCACTAGCATTTGAAACATTTAGTTAGCTACATTGATCCTAAATCTTCCTATTGCTAAAAATGCTACATACAACAATTAGCCTACACACATTTATCAAAACATAAACAATAATAAACAATGAATATACTAATTATGGATAATGGGGGAAGTATACTGCGCTATGAAGGAGTCAAAAACAAAAACATGTTTGTCCAGATTAGCATGTTGCTAGCTGTTTTCTGGAATGGCACACTGCTTCATGGTTTAAAGTTTTAGGTTCAAGGTATCTTTATTATCCCAGAGGGGCAATTTGTTGAGCAGCCAGCAGTAAGCGCATAACAATTACACCAACAATGAGCCAATCATATGACAAGAAATACAAAAAAATATAATAGACTCATTTTGTAAGCCAACGGCAGCAATGATAAATGATTTCTGAAGCTTGCTGCATGGTCCTGCATACTGGTAAATTATTTCCTTAGACAGAAAAGCAGTTTGAATTTGTAAATCTGAGCAGCCAGGACTGACTGGGCCTTATTCAAAGTTCTAACCTTGCACAAGTGAATAAAGTCATTCAAGGTCATACCTGAATTTTGCCACACTTTCAAAATACCCTGCAGACTATGTCTGTGTTTGAGGGTAAGTGAACGGTACAAGCAGACAAAGGAAGATGTGAGGACTGATTCGATAAAGAATCAAACATTTCCATCATGTCGATATTAAAACTTCTGTCGCTGTGAGTTCTGCTTCCACTAGGCTACAACTGAAATACTGATGCAATTAGTAAAAATACGATTGGTATGTTCCTGACGATAAAAGCGCAGCATGCATGGTGCAAAGGTGGAAGGAAAGATAGGACACAGTGGGAGGTGAGGTGCTATGCTAGTGAAAATTGGATCTTTGATGCCGGGAACATGGTGACTGCCATCTCCTTCCCTCCAAACTGTCACAGAGCTATACTGCTCCTGCCTCATTAATATTGGATATTCTCCCTGTCAATCAGATGCATGTGATGTGATGCTAAACGTTTCTTTAGTGTTAATAATGCTTTCGTAGTCAGCGGGTGAGTGACAGTGACCTTGCCACGGCAGAGAAACCACTCAGAATGGGAATGTCCATCACAGGTCAATTGAGGAAAGGGCAGATGATGAATCTAAATCAGCGTATTGGTGGATAACTGCACCAAATACTTGCTTTGGATCTTGGCACTCCAGGTCATCGCTGTACCGCCCTGTCCTTATCTATCAGCATCGCTGTATCAAAGTTTCAATATGTTGTTGACTAAGTCTGTGACATGACTGACACAGATAAACAGAGATATAATCAGGCATTTGTGATGATCACTGTAGGTTTGTGCAGTGGTGTGGGACTGTTGACCTATTTGCAAATGCAGATTAAAGTCGCACTCACCCTGAGCAATCCAGTCAATGGATGTTTGACCCCAAAAACCAAGTTTGTTTCAGTATTTTGATCGCTCTGTACTGTGACCAGGTGGTTTACTCCCTGGCAAGATTGGAATATGAGGGCTTCAGCACAGTTTGGTTGCCAGTGCACAAGCACAAGCATATGCATGGGCATGGAACGTTGACATGATGGGATCCATGTGGCCCTTCCTGGGGTGTTTGCATGAAATTTGGTAAGACAACAACAAACAAAGTCAACTGGATAAAGATCTCTGGAAGAATCTGACTGCTCTTCTTGATTGCGAATACAAGAGGAGAAGTGAACAATGTCAGGACAGGAAGAAAAAACTTAAGGTTTACTATTGGAGAGTACGGGATGCCCTCCATCAATCAGGCAGCTCAGCAGAGCAAGCTTGCCTTGGCCAAGTCAGGCTGTAGCAACGTTAGCGCAGGCCAGGCAGAGAGGGAAGAGGAGGGACGATCGAGTTTCAGACAATGCAAGGCAACCAGACCATGGGTGTCTACCTTTGCAGCGCATCTGTGTCACCAAACTGTTTGCGTTTTCTCTTCACACATGCAGCCTCTGCTGCGTCTGCAGCAGGCAGCGCTGCTTTTGCATGTCTTGTACCTCTACACAAGTTTTCGTTTGATAAATCCTAAAAATATGAAAATGATTCATGTCATTGTATGATTCATTTAATTCATGTTGAGTTTAGATCCAGGTGCCTTACAGGGTAAAAAATAGAAAAAATAAACTGAGAAATCTCTCTTTACTTGGCCTGTTTTCTTTCAAAAAAGTATTTGTATTTTGGGCTTCTGTTAAAACTACTGCTCTCCACATTATCTTTTTTTTTCTAAACATAAAATAGCATAGTTAACTGCATTGAGTCTCTGGTTTGACTGTCATTTATCTGAAAATAAAACTTCAAACTAGTTATAAATAAATAAATACAGTCTTTCATTACACAACCAGATCTTTCAAATGTTTTGCAATTAAATCTCGGATTGAAGGTATTCTTTGCAATAGATGCCTGTGTGAGCTTGTATTTTGAAAGACACACCAGAAATGTTGAAACTACAGTGAACGTCTGCTAAAAAGCCTGCTGAGACTAAAATCTACTCAGACTACTTACATTGACGTGAATGGAAGAAATTACCTTTATGGTTCAGCACCTGATTTGGTCTCAAACGCCTGTTGAAAGTCTATTGCCAATAAAATAACATGGCAAGCTATTTAAACATTATTTGACAGTACAAGATGAAGCTTATTTATCCAACACGTGTCCGCCAACATTTTAGGAGTGTTATAGTCCAGAATATTATTTAGAAGAATATATTCCCCTTTCATAAACAAAGAAAAAAAATAACATTAATTATCTAAATGATAAATGTTTGTACTAAATGTTCACCATTTTTTTTATACATGCATTTTACATGGTTTTGTTCATTTTAATTGGCACAACAGAGCTAATGAATGGAGGACGTGGTTAATCACTGGTGTGATTAATTAAACAGCAATACATTTATATTTATACCACTGAATTAAATATCATTAGTGAAACCGTTTCATAAAATGTTGAATAAAATATCTTGTTTACTGCATATACAGCATTCATGAAAACCTGAAAAAAGTGAATTAAATCAGAATTGTTAATGTGTCCTCCATTATCCTCACACATATGCTACTCATTATAAACTCTGATGACATATTAATTTATGTAATTTTCTTTTTAGAATAAATAGCATGTACTTTCTACTGTTCCATTTTCAGCCTCTCATTGCATTTTCTCAGCACAGCTTAAACCCTCAGAGATCTCAACGAGATGAGTGCAGTCTCTCACTCCAAAGTAACATCAGCATCAGCACAGCAGGACCGCCACGGGGCAGAGACTGACAAGAGAAACAAGCCCCTGAGCTTGTGAGATGAAACAGAATGGGGATTAATGAGCAGGTATCTGGCTTTCCTGCAAATACGGAGCTCACACAAGTTGGATGTTTTGTTTGTGCACCCCCAACCCCTCGCTGACTTCCTAAAGGAAGCCCAAGAATGACTGACTGAGGAGGTTCACTGGTTGGCTGCTTGACTTGTAAACAAAGGCCAATTTAGTATTCTGACGCTGGATCTTTCAGAGAACTAATTGAAAAATAAAACGGGAAGTGCACAACATGCACCCTGAATTATCTTCTTGTGCTAAGGCAAAAATAAAAACTCATTATGTGTTGTCTTTTATAATTAATAGTAACTCAGCATGGTGCATGTTCATCCATGAATGACAGGACCATCCCATTTCCACTGGGCTCCGCTCAGCCTCACTTGGTGTTTTTCCAAAAAAAGAAATGATGTTCAACTCAAGCCATATGTCATCCTATCTTTTGGAAAACAAGGAGGCTATAAATGACTGGAAACAGTGGCAGAAGGAAAAATGAAGGGGCTTTGTAATTATGCTGGGAGATTCCAGTACGCTTGACGATAATTACATAATTAATCCTCAATCGCTGTCAAGTGAGCTCTGCTTGCCTCTTTCTGTCACTACCTCACACTTCCAAGACCGTGTTCAAAAAGACATTACCGCTGCATGAAAGTGAAATACAAAGCTTGCATTCATTTTTGCTGTATGAGTACACAGCGAGGATGCAAAGATGAAAATGCAGGGTTCTGTAACAATGAAGTTAATCCTTGCTTAGTGATTAAACCTTGTTCTATTACGTGGTACCAGCTCTACTCTACTCTGCACGACTTTTTTGGTTTTCCATTCAAGGTTCAAGGTTTCTTTATTGTCATTCCAGCCATGTAAGACACAAAAAGAATGAGATTAAGTGCTCAGGTCTCTGCCTTCATGTGATCATATCGGCAAATACAGAAAAACACTAAACTAAATTAAGTGAGCAGGGTACAAGGTACAGGCAAGGGTAGTTCCTCCTTTCCTGAGTGGTATAAATATAGTAATAAATATAATAAGATGGAGACCTACTAAAAATCAACAATATAAAAGGTTAAAACCCCTAAAAAGAGCAGCATAGCAAAGATAGCAGTATGCTATAGGTAGCCTTGGGGCGGCAGCATTAAAAGGTAGCAGCAGTCTGTAAGTCTGTGAGTTAGTGTGGAGCGTTAAAAGTACCTGGTACCTACTTTTCGATACCTACTACATCGAGGTTTCAAAAGCTGAGCAGGTACTAAAAGGTGACGTGAAACACTGCAGACCACTGATTGGTTTTACTAGTCAGGAGGAAATATTATCATGGGTACCATCTTGTAATGAAAAAGACCTCCAGAAAGGCAAGAAGGGTAGAGTAGAGCCAGTACCATGTGATGGAAAAGCAACTTCAGTTGTTCAGTAGGTGCAATACTTGCAAGTTAAATACATGCAAGGACTTGCCAGAGAGATTACTTTTAATAACTTATCTACTCATCATCTCCTGCGTATATAAACTCGGTCATCTCCTCCACTCGTCACCAGATGTCCCTGTAAAGACACTTCATGTTACCTGTCAGTGTTACTCTCTTGTGTTCTCTGTGTTGCTTGTGTTCAGAGTTGTCGGCACTCTTCAGTGTTTCTCAAGTCCTTGCCACAACACCACCACCACCCACCTGCTTGCCTGTTTCTCACACCACGCCACTCCCTCCTCAACTCATGCCTGCCATCATCTCCAGCTTTACGCCAACCTTCCCGCCTGCCTCGAGCCTCAACTCCTCCAGAGCAGTTTTACTCTCTTGTACAGTAAACCCTACTTATTATTACAACCATCCACCTCTGTGTGTGTGAGTGTTTTCTGCATCACACATCTAGGTCCAAAACAAAAAATAAATAAAAAACTTAACAAAAATATATTTGGCATAAAAAAAAACCCCTTCAGATGTATAGATCCTTTCAGATTGTATCATGGCCCCTATTGTTACCTCATGCAGCACATTCCTTGACTCAGTACTGTTTTTTCTGAACATCTGGTGATAGTTTTTGCTTTAGGGCGCACTCACATTAGGCAATCCGTGCTATGCTTAAGCACATTTGGCCCCAAAAGACCAGTTTGTTTGACTAGCGCTCTGCTCCGGGCCCCAGAACGCCACGCTTTGTTGGCCTTGGCACGGTTGGAAGACGTTGGCTTGCGCACGGTAGGAACGCACATGCACAAGCACAGGCACAGAGTGGGGACGCTGCTGTGCCTGTTTGTGGAGGATTCACCTTAAACTCAGGCAAATAATGGCATGTAACGTCTGAACAAAGAGCAGTGGAAAAATCCAAGACTGTCTTTTAGATCGTGGATACCAGAGAACAATTTAGAAATTGTATTACAAGATTTGAAAAATGCAGGGAAAAATACAGATTTCACTTTATAAATCTGGTAGCTCAAGCGTGCTCAAGCTGCTCAGGCGCAGTTAGACTGAAGCAATGTGAGTGCAGGGCAGCAAGGGAGAGGGGAGGGGGGACATTCGTGCTACAGCATGGTATGGATCAAGTGGGCCTTTGTTTCTGGACAGGCAGAAACAATTTTTCTAAGTTGGAACATCTATAAAAAAGTAACGCTAAATGTTCTCCTCACCTGTAAAAACCCACAGCCTGGAAACAACACTTTGAATTTCTGCAAATATAGTGGTAGCGTTTCTGAACCTCTTTACATAAATGTCACACTGCTTCCTGCATTGGCACTTATTATTTTGCTGTTGTAGCTGTGTTACTGTGCATAAACGGACTGGGCTGTAATAATGGAAGAAGACAAATTGTACCAGCATTAAGTATTGTCCTGCCACGGCAGTTTTCCGAAGACATTTTATGAGAATACTTTTAAGGAGCCTCACTAGAGAGCATTTTTGTTGCCTTGTACAAATCATAAAGTTGCATGCAGGGGATATTTATTGGTATTGTAAAAGACAATGTTAGTGTCACAGTTTTTGTATTGAGCTTTAGCACGACTAGAGACCACGTTGTGAAAGATAATGGCGATCCTTTTAAAAAAATATAGAATAAATGTATCCAAGAGCCACCGAGCAGCAGCAGATCAAGAGAACTAGTCAAGAACTTTAAAAGCAGGTGTGTTTTTGGGAGATAAGTAATGTTAGATTGGCTCTGGAAGCTAAATGTCAAAGAAATTAGAGGGATGAAAAAACAGGTGCAAAACACAGCTGCTAAATTATTAAAACACAATCCTCAAATAATGCTTAATTTTAGCTTCATCTTCTCAGTGCTGAATCTTTAGTGAATCCGTACTGACGTACATGTTAGGTCTAAACTGCCTTAGTTGAAATAAATGCATCAGAGATGTGTATAGCTTTTCCAATTCTTTTTTTAAATATTTCATGGTAACCTTGACAACAGTAGTGACTGCGACAGGGCTGATGAAACTCTTCAGACGTCAGTCTAAGCAGCTGACACTTTGTGCTACTTTGAATTTCGAACAGTTTGTTTTACTCGACCTTATAAAAGTTCTCAGTGCAGATATCCCGTCTTAAACAGATAATGAAAAGTTTCAAACTGTATAAATGGATGTTGACACTGGATTGAAAAGAAATGACAGTTGGTTTTCTCAAGTTGAGGGGCAAGGCCGGACATGAGTATTTCCAGAAGCTTTCATTAATCAAACATTGTTTTGCATCATGGGCTGTTTCAGTGAAACCATGTTTAATCCACCGTATGTTTTGTAAGTGCTAGTTACCCTGAATATATTCTTTTTCCTATCAGCATCGCGGGGGAGGGAAAGGTTTGACAACCGCTGGTTTGACTGCTCCTGGACAAAAAAGTGCCATAATGTGAGTTTCATAAGCCACACAAGCTTATTTTAATTAAACAAGCAGATGTGTTTTGTTTTTCTACACATGCTTATTTTCTTGACTATTTGTAGATCAGTTCAAAAACTATAACAAAATGTGAACTGAACAAAAGATGAGCAAACTTGGCAAAAGTGCAACAGAATCAGTTCACTGTGAAGTGTGATGTGTCTGTGAAGAATGTTTATGATGACTCATTTCTACAACATTAATCACAAGAAAGTTTCCGCTGATGCATATTAATTTAAACACTTCGTCTTATGAATCTGTTGCAGCATTATAATTACCATATAAGCCTCAAAGTTTTTGTCTTTGAGAGTTTCTTTAGATAACTTATCCTGTGCGTGTCACTGTGTCAGACTAATAGCGCTAGTAAGTGCATTCCGCTCCAGCCACTACCAAACTTTGATTAAACACTCTGCAGTGCCGACAGTCTATTGAGGAATATTTTAGTGTTGGTATCATAATTTTAGAAGTCAAACTACAGCTGAACTTCTTTAATTTAGTAAACAAGAAAAGTAAACCACTTCAGCAGATCCTATGGTATGTCATTGCAAAGTTACACCGCCGACTACCGGCCTGGCATGCAAAGGAAAGACTTTTCCGTTTTTCGGTAGGGCTTCTCTCGTCTAAACTACTACTATGCCAGCACCTCTCTGCCCAAAACAAATGCCATGTGGACACGGGCTCTTAATTATCTTTCTGCTGTAAGCATAAACAATTGAAAATCATAAAATTGCAATGTATTCCTGTCATTTACTAGATTGTATCACATAAAAAATAAAATAGGTACTTCTTGTTTCTACAGAGGGATACAAGGAAGCAGGAGACACATTAAAGGCATACTTGCTGCAGCGCTGTGAGGTGAGACATGGAAATAGCATCAAAATGCTGATCACACTCTGAGAGTGCACCAAACAAAATGCTGTTACATCTCAGTACCTTTTCAGCATAAATTAAAACTAAACAGTCTTGGGAGGCTGGTTGAATGTGACATTGTAATTTAGTGCCATCCAACAGCATGTGATGACACAGTGATTAGCAAAACACCAAGCTTAGCTTAGCCAAAAATGGAAAGGCGCCCCTCAGTGTGACAGAGCAGCAAAACTGATAGAATACAATGTAACTGTGACTTAATCAGCACATGTCATCTGTTTAATAGAAGTATTATCAGGTGAAAATAAACCTTACATCTGCTGGGACCTCAACCACATGTTTGAGACAAAGGGTTACACAAACTAGCAGACAAGAACAACAGATGCGCGCCAGCCCTCAGCAGTCCAGTAAGTCACATGTAGGTGTGATACCACCCTGAAATTCAAAATTACACATCTCATTGGTCGAGACCTGACCGGATCCCAGGTGATGCCGACCGGAATCCCCATGACGTCACCGGCAGGTTAACTGTCGCTGCGCTGTGCCACTCCCCGCAATCCCCATGTGACGAGTTGCTGAGAGGAGCTACCGCATCGCGCAGCAGTTACCATAAGGGAGCAACAAATCAAACGTTTGAATTTCTTCTACCTAGGCCACAGTTCTTAACTTGCTGGATGAGTAAAAGGCTGCTTGAAGTGTTTCTTTTTTTTTGGAACACTTTTGGATCCCTTGGAGAACGCTGAGCAACCCAGCTGTTCCCCTTTTACCTGCAGAGGTGAAGAACACCTTTTCCCCCGAAGAGGAAGGACTAGCCGAGGCCCCGCTTCTTCACTGGAGTCGACTCTGCTGTTCCATACCTGCTGCACTGAGGACAGCTAAATTCATCCGCTGTAGGACGCTACAGCCACCCCACACGCCTTTGGATCGACGGATCAACAAAGGCGCCAGGAAGCATGCTACACGCTTCAAGCGACTGAAAGTAAGAGAGCTTTTGTCTGGGCAGAAACTTTAGTTAGCGTGAAAGCTATTTACTGTGTGTTTTGAGAACTAACGCGTCCTGTTTATGCTTTGCCGTTGTGCTGTTGTTGCTTGTAACTTGAGGTTACTGATGCTTTGTTATTCACTTGGTGGATAATCCTTTTAATTTGTGTCGTCGTGTGTCGTTCACAATACTTCGCGTTTCTAACTAAGAGACCAGCAGAAGGTAGATGAGCGCCAGTTCATCTGCCAGCCTCTGAGGTGTAGAAAACGAATATTGTGTCCATCATGGCTCAGAGTACCTCACGCTGTTT
>JAPZDX010000005.1:15703648-15719347 GCA_029783625.1 Naso annulatus | reverse complement strand
GATGTTTCGCGAGATTTCTGTGTTTTCCCATCCCTCTGTATCTAGGATTGATAAAAATCCTAGCACTACTGTTATCTTTGTCCAATCAGTGATGCTCTCTGCACTCTCTGTCCTGATTGGCTGTACTTCTTAGAGACAGGCGACGTCGGTACGAGCTGATAGGCTGACTAAAGCAGGTGACATGCCTTACACTCTGACTCGCCTCTGCCGACAACAGAGTGTCTGAAAGCGACACGTTCAGTCGGCTCGTGAATCTTTGGTGCAAACTGGCCTTAAAAGAGAGATTATCACCAAATGGAATAAGAGTCTCATGCTACACCGAAAGTTAGCTTGATTTCCAAATATTACCAACTTTTTTAGCCTTATGAAATCCTAAATAAACTGTTTATCCTAGTGTGGCTGGTATTTCTGCATTTCTGTCTATATAAGTCACAGCTTGTTGTATGTGATTTATCCAGCGCCAGCTGGCACCTAGACGAAGCACCTCTGTGCACGGGGATCTTCAAGTTTTTGTGTTACCAACTGCAGCTTCAAATAACAGGTGCATAACGGTATTTAAAATTTAATTAAAAAAAACTTCAATGAAAGCTCACAACTTTGACTTTTACTAGACTTTTCTTGAATGTTATGCTACTACTTCAACTACTAATAATAATGTTTACAAAGTGCTTTACAGACATAAAAATGAAAGTACAAATTTAAAGTTCTACGCAGTCAAGAAATGAAAGAAATAGATAAAAGACAATGATTTTGAACAAATGACTGGAGGCAGAAAACAAACCGAAAACTTCAATTAAAATCTACTGGAACCCAAGAGCAATAAGGAGGTAAGTTACGTTTGGCCGGCCGACAGCGATGGCACATAAAGGCAGGTGACAGTGAGAACTTGGCTGTGTGTGTGTACGCACACAAAAACAAGGACAGAGACAGATAAGATGCCACAGTGATTGTCATGAGGGAGACAAGCTGTGTCAAGTGCTCAGCCTGCGTGGAGAAAAGAGAAGGGGAAGGGCTGAGTATGACACACACACACACACACACACACACAAACACACACACACACAAAATCTTATACAGTGACAGAACCACACACCTAAATGCACACATTCAAACTTGAAATGGCTTACTGGCAGAGACAGAGACAATAGTGCATGGTGTTTTATTCTGCACACACACACACACAGTCACACAGAAGATGCTACTGACGGATACAACAGTGAAGGGCACACCAAGGTGGCACAAAACTCTTTGACAGCAAGTCTCTTTTTACTTCCTCTAAAGCAGACTTCTCTGACTATGAGCTTGTTGACTTGGTTCAAGGATGCTGGGAAGACTGGCTGAGAATAGCTAAATTTTTGGCATTTATGATCTCAGTTTAAATCAGATAGCAAAAAGAGAGATAGCCATCTTTTCATTGCCAGTGACATCAAAGCCTTTAGATGCACTTTTTCTTCCCCCGCTGACCCGAATGTTCTATTGAACTGTCAGGCATGTAAGCAGGTGTTTGTGCACGTACACATGCAAAGCAGGCACAAACAATTTACCTCAAAAATATTGTGTACAAAAATGGTCTTTTTTACATTTCATCTCTTGTAGGAAATAAAAATGCATTTGGAACTCTTCATTCCAAACACAGAGCTTCAAATGTACATGTCCTAGACTAGTTTGGTACTGCTGGAAAATTAACACTGAAGCCTAAGCAGGACTTAAAGAAAAGAAATCAACCAACATATATGTTAACCATCTAAATAAACAGGTCCTAATTTCTGAAGTAAAATTCAGATGTGACAAAGAGACAAACTGGATACCGGCCGATACAATCCCATCGTAGCTTTTTCTGAGGCAGAGGTAACAGGAATGTTCTTTGGGATTCAGTGAGAGCACAAAACCCATAAAACTTATCCGAACAGCTTGTGCAGCACAATCCATTTGTTTGGCACCGTGGTTCCAAAAGGCCAATATTTACCTCCTATATTTTTCACTTGTCCAACTCTATGCCAAGAGTCACCTCACTGCAGCAAAACTAACTTCTCATGCAGATAGAAATACTTTTTCTGTGGTGAGAGCTCCCCTGAATGGCTGAAGTGAATATGAATGTGGCTTTGTAGGTGACAGAGAAACACAAAAACACAACAAAACAGTGAATCAATAAGAACATGTTTGCAAATGTGAACTGTTCACCAAGCTGATCAGGGAACTCGCATGTCCACTTTATGAACAATGTTTGTATTCTAAAAGATTAAGATCTGAATTCAAAGCCAATCATATCTAACATCAACAAACCAATCAAAGTCAGGCTATTTCTTACCTGCAGTTGCCAGGCAACCAACAGAGACTCTGCTCCCAGGCAAAAAAATAACCTGTTAAATGGCTAATTGCCATATTGAACTGTGCTGTAGTACAGTAGGTGTCTTTTGTTATTGTCAGCAGTTTAGCCGTTTCTCCACTTCCTGTCTTTGCGCTAAGCCAAGCCAGGCTAAGCTAAGCTAACCGGCTGATGGCAAGACATTTATATTTACATGCAGTGATATCGATGCCTCTTGTTCAGTTTTTGATGATTTTTTATCTTATTCACCACAATAAGACAAATAAGTAAAATAGATAAAATGTTGAACTTTTCCTTAAAGGCATTTAATATCACTGGGAATTAAGTTTTTAAATAAAGTGGGCATGTACAGTAGTGCAGGGTGACATCTGTGCTCTTTGTCTAATTATAAACAAGCTTTTATAAAAAGCAAAACCACTTTGAAATATTTCAAACTGTTTCTGCGGCCAGAGATGGAACAATAAAGTCCAACTGTGTGAGTAAAATAACTCTTGGAGAAGTAAAAAAGGTTAAAGCTGGTGAGCTTTTGATACACAGTCGTAATGATGTCATCGAGTTTTAAACTCAGTAACATCAAAACTAGATAAAAATATCCAAACATAACCGTCAGGATGAACTCTGATCCTCTCCATTAGAACCCCTTAGATCTAGGAAATAACGAGGAAGACACTTGAGTTTTGAATCTATATTGAAATTATTTGGATTTATAAACATAAAGTGAATGGATTTTCATTTACGACCACACCGGCTGCCTTAAAGAAGGCCATCATCTGCTGCTGCTACCTGCTGGGATTGTGTAATCATGAACACTTCACTTGTGTCATGATTATATGAGTACAGCACAGTATATAACAGCAGAATTCCCCATTTTAAAAGAAACAAAGAGGGCCACACCATGCTTGGGCCACAAATACATAGAACATTCAGTATATTTTGGATAAAATCTATTGCTGTCTCTGCGAAGGAAGGTACCCAGACTCCTGAAACAGCATTGTTTATAGCATCTACAGAGAAGTACCAGAGCCGATGGCTTGCTCCATACTCACAGCTGAATTTGACAACCCAGCAGCCAGCAAGAATACCCAGGAGTGTGGAGTAGGTGCTGGGCATGCGTCCGTCTGGCAGCACGACATGGCTCACTGGAGGGAGAAGAGAGAAACACACAGACAAAAAGCAAATTGAAAAGCTTCAAATGAGTTTTGTAACACGTACACAAATAGCTGCTACCTGCTGCTGTCCTCTTTGTGTGTCTGACTGACTCAGGGCTGGCTGTGTAGCTACACAGCGTGTCTGTCTATGTTACAGGCGCAAAATTAGAGATTTTTCACAGTAAGCCATCTAGTTAACATTTATAACACTTTCTAAAAGTATGTTTATATTTTACAATTTAGACTCTTCATAGACATTTACCAAAAACAGTCTGCTTTATTTCACAGCCCGGACTGAATGAGTCATAAACACGACCTCTGTATCTTCTGAGGAAAACATTTTGGCGCATCTTAACTTGTACCCTGACATGTCTAGAGTTGGACAACATCTCTAGTGCTTGTACCAGGAGCTACAGGCTGTTGAGGACAGTGTCTGTAGAGGCAGCACCAAACACAAGGGCTTCTGTCTAGACAGGCCACTGATGTTGCTGAACTGTAAAGGAGCCCCGACTGCATGGGGACACAGCCGGGCAGAGATTGCAGGGCAAGGGTGTCTGATGTTATTCTTTTAAATCAAAAGCATCTTCTGATGGACTTGAAAGCTTGAATCTTTCAACAAAAGACAAGCGTGCTGATGCAGAGTTTGTGCAGTGCAGTGAGCTTGGGATGGCTGACATTAACATCAAAACAGAAAAGAAAATTAATGCACGAACAAGAATAAAAGATTTCTTTTTAGGTAAATTCTACAGAGCCGGGGAGGTGACATGGATGTGTTAATTGTTTTTAAACGTATGTGCGTTTTCTAATTTCATGCGCACATTTTATAAAACTGCTCGTCAAAGGATTATATTAAATTTATCAGCCCTAACCCAATAGAGTTTTGATGTAATGAGTCAGAAACCTGGAAGTCCGTTAGCATTTTTGTACGTCTAGCTCCCTCAGCTCAAAGTCAAAGTGTTTTTTGAATGGGTTTTCATTTAAATGCCTAAAATATGGTCTGTGGTTGACACAGACCTTGTTAGATAAGCTAGCACGCGGTCATACGGTCTCTCTGAAACACACCACCAAAAATTAAATTTTTGACACACTGTCTCGCACTCGAGGCAAATTCCAGATCGAAATATTACAGAGGGGAAGAGTTTCACAGGCACATTGGATATCATAGAGATTCCCACAGGAATAAATGGATTTTTGGTTGACTCGCCTCCTCACATACGAAAGTGGAAACTAGACATTAAGATATTTAGATATTTTAATCTGCAACATAAAATACGCTACTACAAACCCAAATTTTGAACTTTTAAGGTTTTATGCATCTGAATAAAGGTGGTTGCTAAAAAGCGGCTAAAGGAGACTATGGTGTTTTCTGGGGATGTTGAACTTTGTCACATGAAAAAGAAATTTAAAAAAATATATCTCTGAAAAGGATGTAAGACTCGTAATTGATTTAGCTGTGATCACTAGTTAGATCAGGTCATGCTAAGAGAGTTTAGTAGATAAGAAAGAGCGCTGAATCAAATCAGAAGTTAAACACTTGGGGATGCCAATGTTTAAGCTATATGACCATGATGTATTTTGTTTATAGCCTAACATTAGCTTTTTGCCTCCGGTGATTACTTTAAAAACACAAACGATCTGTGAAGATTATCATGCTGAAAAAAATATATGTGTCATAAACTTTGGTTTGTCACAGAGCTCATTTACAGCAATAATCCAAAATCCCATTCAAAAACCAAAACCAGTGTGATGTCACCTTCCGGGCTGGGCTACAAAAGTACATCATCCCTTCACCACTCCATCAGACTGTAGGGACGGATATATTTGGCTTCGATTCCTTGTTTTTTCCTCTAAACATAGTTCTTCTCACTCTGAATGATTTGCTGGAGCTCTTACTTTACTTGGGTCAAGAGGTGAGTGTACTGCAAGCCTGTATAGCAGTTCATGGCAAAGAACAAAAGGCCAATCAACAGCTATTTCACAAAATGTTTTGGACAAGGAAGCATAATTACAGGTTAATTAAAGATTAAATGCAAGCTTATTGCCTCTTCGGTCAACACGTGAGTGAAGCTGACAACACATATAAAAAAGAGTATAATTATATCTCCAGGGCAAAACCTCCTTACGTTGTGTATTGACTGTGGATTTTTGTTGATTTGTAGCCTTGAGTTCAAACTTAAAAAAACATTCTCTGGAAGCATCGACGTTCATCCCTCCGGTCAGAAGAGGGAGTGTTGTGAGGAAAACATCCGTTTTTCATTAGTGAGTATTCATCACCCTGACAGTAGCTCCAAACACTTTATGAGCAATGATTTCAATTACTTTTGCTCTCTTGTGTTCTGGAAGCCGTTACTATGCCACAGCGAAGGAGCTGCTGTATCACAATGATGTATACAACTCTAAAAGCACCTGTTAGTTACTGTTGAATCTTCTTGAGGGATCTTTTTCAACCACCTAGTGTTGCAGTAAAAAACACACAATGAACAAGGCAAGCAACTCAAGACTACAGAGCCTTTGGGTGGTTAAACTGGCATTCTAACAATCTTATACAGCTTTTAGTTGAACAGAGAATCCAAATGATGACTGATCACCTAGCCTATCAGTGTTTGGCAGTAAACAAAAAATACCAGTCATGATCAAAATGTGCCAGCAATTAGCTGGTAGCTGCTGTTAATTTGCAGTGTCGAGAGCCCACATGTCTCATACAACAACATTAAAAAAGTATCCACATGCAACCGGTATTCTAAGAGGCTTCGTCTGGAACAGTGAGGACCTTAAAGGAGAAGTGTTTTTTGCACATTAAGCCCTATCATAAGTTTCATTTCAATCATATACAATGATAAATAGCGATATTATGATGAACAGCGCAGTCCCGGGAGCTATAGCTCGTTGCTGACGTCACTGCTAGCTGAAGACAACAGAGGGAAAGGGGCCCTCACTGAATCTCTCGAAAAACACAAGAAATGCTCGTTTTAAAAGACAAGAAAATCACAGAATGTTTAGTGGCGTCCTCTCATGTACCGACACTGTAACACGAATATAAACAACGGGATGTAACCCGGAAACAACTCTTTCAGTTGATTTAGGAAACAAAGACCTGTTTATTAGTAATATGCTGAGGTTTCGTGTGTTAATGTCAGAACATCAGCGGGACATGACTGAACATTCGGTGAGTTTTTATATCTTTTTACACAAGCATTTATTGTGCTTTAACGGATTTGATGAGTGTCCCTCTCCCTCCGTTCCACTCAGAATCTGGAGTTGGTCCCCAAGTGCTGCGTTGTGGCTGCCCACTGCTCCTCATCGATGGGTTGAATGCAGAGAACACATTTCACTGTACACTGCATATGAGACCAATAAAGTACCTTTACCTTTACTTTATGACAGGGCTTAATGTGCAACAAAAACAACTTCTCCTTTAAAGCCTCACTGAGAAGGCGTTTCTGCACCCAACAAGCACTACCTGAGCCAGAAAAGGTGTCAGCCATCCTCCCTCCCAGCAGCTTGCCCAGTTTTGCCAGTTGACGTCGTTCTGGCTGTGATAGCTTGCTCGCCAGAAACACCATTTCATCCTTTCTCACACAGTCGCTCACCTAAGAAATGATGTAAGAAGACAATTTAAAAATTTCTAGTACTAGCTACCTGGGCTCAACTTTTGTAGAAAAAAAAAAAAATAGAAAATAATATATGCATCCTCATGCAGACGTACCACAGACAGACTGGCTGAAGGGCTGAGGGACGTATTAGCACGCTGGGTTTCTTCTGAGGCCTCTTGGAAAATCTCCAGCATCTCCAGACTTGCCGCGTAATCTGCAGGCCGCTTTCCATGCAGATTACTGTGAAGGAGAAAATTTAAAAGATAAAGAGTTTCACAGCATGCTTACTGTTATGTTTATGCATCTGTGGCAATGCAGACCATCTGCTGCAGGAAAAGGACAGTTAGACATGGTAAAACTGATGAGCATAAACATGACTGCACTCTTGACAAAAAAAAACAAACAAACAAAAACACATTCAAATATATTATATATATATAATTATATATATGCATATAATCACCGTGTATTAATTGAGGAAATGGATCAGCTGACTGATCACGAAACGTTTTATTGCTTTTGACATTTTGTATTGCCTTTGCGGTCACAGCAGCAGAAACGCTGCTCCTGTTTCACGTGATGATGCTCTGCCCCCCCCTCTTTCTCATCGCGGAGCTCCGGTAAAATTTATCAATGCATGTAATAATAACCATCTACTGAGTCTCATTTGACATAAAACAAAGGATCGGCTTCCATTTGCGGGACAATCCAGCAGTAAAATTCCAGATTTTTGGGAACTTGTAAATTCTGCACTGAATTTTAGGCCCTGGACTGCTCTGTTTTAGCGACATGATCAGCAGTGGTTAAACATTTTTTATCTGGTTGTGGCGCTTTACGTGAAGTCTTCGGACACAACAGTCCATCGGTCCATAAACAGTCGGGCGTTTTTTTGCTTCAACGCAATCCATGTGTGGAATAAATTTAGCATGGCTCTCCAAGTTCTGCTTTCTGTAGCTGCCGTTGCCATGGAAAAATGATCCATTTTATCGGCTTTAGCCGGGAACTCTCTGCAGACAGTGCAGGACATAGCCAGTATTGTGCTCCAAGTCAGTACTTGCCTGATCGGGCATGTCTGAGTAGGTTTTGCTTGCCCGCGTTTTTTTTAGTTGCCCTGGGCAATCGGGCAACCGTTAATGTCAGACCCTGCGAAAGGCTTTGTGGACAAGAAATAACATAAAAAGGCATATTTTAAGATTTAAAAGGATTTTTTATAGGGCTGTAAAGTGCTAGTGGTCCCAAAATAAGATATTATCACGATACTTAAGTCTAGATAAAATATTAATGCATAATGCGATATGTTGAGCTTTGTAATATTATATATTGCAATTTTTTTTTACCCTTTTCAACTGCTAATAATTTCCCCAAAGTAAAACTTTGTCATCCTCATTTATTTCATCTAATTAGATAAAGGTTCCAGTCTGTTCATCACACTTCAATAATTTTTTAATGCATTTTTTCTTACCTCACCAGACAGTGAATGCTTAGCACAAAGGAGTGGACTGAAAAATCAACTGATTTTCATTATTCTATTACCCAAAAAGCTGAGTTTGTATTTTCAATCTTTATTAAGAATTGATGTAAAAAAGATATCAGTACTTAGTGTATGTGAATCAATATAATATCATCATGCAAAATATTGCAACATTACACAGTATTGTTTTTCTCCCCAATTCTAATTTTTTTAAGGTATACCACTGACTCTGAGGGCCGAATTTCTTGAACACATTGCTTGAGAGTCTTGGGGCTCAACAGCAAAGGCTCTGTCTGCCCAAGTGTGTCGAACAATGAACACTGACCTTGTACTTTGCAGAGGTCATGATGAAGACAACTTGAGCAGCATTCCCATTTCAAGTTGGTCCTCTTGTTCTTACATTTTAGTAACCACAAAAAGACTTGAAATCATTTCATTCCAGATCTAACCAGTTCACCATTCCCATTTCTGCAACCAACCTGTTGCTGTCCTGACTCACTGCCTGTCTGAAAAAGCTTTTACAGACACTAAATGCAGCATTGATGTTACTGTGTTTTAAGTCAAAAGCAAAGTCTTCAACAAGATAATCATTCTGCCATCAATCATTCTATCACAATCTGTGCACATTTGAGGTTGTTTGTTATCACTGTCTAAGCAGGACACAAGAAATCAATATTTGCCAGTCCAGAGCTCTGAGAAAAACAATTTGGCGATGTCACACTCTGCTTGTTGGGTGAAACTGTGCACCCAAGTGTGTCATTCAGTTGTTGGAGCATAATTGTTTGATATAAGGGTAACCTGAAATGTGTGCTCTACTAGCTCATGTCCATATAAAAATACACTGTACTTGTGCATCCCAAAAAAAAGCTCATGGATGCAAAGTATTTAAGAAAATTTCTGACTTTTAAGCATTTTACCTTTTTCTCAATTAAATGCATTTACAATCTGATAAGACTACATTGCTTTTACAGATCTGGTGCAGTTATTATACACTTTAGCAATATCACACGAGAGGAAGTGCTGTTGTACTGAATATTGTCACTCGTGTGATGTGGTTGTAGCCCAGTGCCTAAGATCATCATAGCAGAAGCGATATTCAGTATAACAGCACAGCCTGAAGTGTGATATTGCTTTTATACAACAATTCAACAAACTCCATTTAATTAATTAAACAAATGATGATTTGTTAATTGATTTAATCTTTTATTTGGATCCACTAGCACAAATAGTGTCACAACTGGACTGGCACAGAACTGTTGCTAAGCAACACAAACAATTAGCATGTCCTGCACATTAGCTTATTTTATAAGTTAAAGAAGGGCCCACTACTTTACTTTCTTAATCGCTTCCTTCCTTCTCTTCATCCTTCTCTGAAGACAATCTGAAAAAATGTCCATCTTTAGGTGTAGTTTGTTACAAAGCAACCTAGCAACTGACAGTTAGTGATTAGAACAGCTGTAAAGCTGAGTAATACATAAAGTTAAGTCTCGGTGCTGTTGTACTCTGTGTCAGCACTCATGGAATTCTTCTTGTCCAGTCAAATTGCTTTGCAGGAACTACCTGTTGTATAATTAACTGTATCTTTCTGTTGGATTCAGGAGCATCACCGCTCCCTCACAGCCACAGCAGAGAGGTCAGAGTCCAGGATGACTCTGACTCAGAGGACTTTAGCCCGACCCCGAGCCTGGCTGAGGTCAGCTCAGATGATCTGTCCTGGCTGGATGACAAAGACTCTGGTGAGGAAAAATATTTGAATGAAGAAAAAATCAAAACACACCAAAGCTCAGCTCATTACGGTTGATTACAGCTGCTGAGTCATCAGCCTCATGTGTTTGCATTGTATCGTCCTCACAAGCCTTCTGTCCACCTCCATGTTCACCAACACAAACATGTTCGGTAAATTGGATCGCACGCTCCAACCATGAGAGAGCTCTGCAGAGAGCACCAGATGGGCACAGACTGATGACGGTTTTAGTGAGATGGGATGTGTAGTTTCCCCTCCTGTCCCTCCCCCGCACATCTGGCTCAACCTCCGCTCTGATTCATTCCAGTAGATCTGCGTGGGGAGAGCTCGACTGTGCCATGTCAGCGTACAGTTAGTAAAAGTAATAGTTTGACATTTTGTGAAATATGTCCATTTGCTTCTTTCTGAGAGATGAGAGGATTGATACACTTTAATGTCTCTGCTGGAGTCTCTGCTGGTTGCCTTGCAACAACCATGAACGGCCAAGAAACGTTTCTGCACAGAGCTTCATTAAACTCCAACGTGAGATGTAACATGTCAACTGAATACCAAGAAGTTGACATGTTTTTTTGCTTTTGTCACATTTTAACTCACTGTCGGCTCAGTTTTTACTGCAATGCAAAGTCCTGCACCTCTATGGATCCAGGACAACCTTGGCAAGAGAAAGAGGTAACTCAGCAGTGTCGTCTGTGTATTTTAACAAAGTTATAATGCTCTAAATCATAAAAAAGAAAAATCAAACATGGAATTTTTCATTTTTTTAAATTTACAAAAATTAAAAAATAAGTAAAAAAGGAGTAATTCTGCAGCTATTCTGCATAAGGCATCCTGCTAGGCAGCGCTCAGGGTTCTCTGCACTCATGAATTATAGAGAGGCGAGGGGAGGGCCTATCTGAATCATTCATGGCTTTGCGAGAGCACAAAGTAGGCAGAATGTCCGATGTCACATGTGAGACGTCCAATGACCATCAGAAACTTGAAATCTTACATTTTAAACAGTTTTTGATTCTGGCTATGAGAAATGGTGTATTTATGGCAATTTTTATTTTTTTTAAAGTCGCTTTTTGGGCCCACTGGCAGGCCCTGGGATTTCAGTGAATTACAGAGTTTGGGATGTGCTGGTAGCTTTGAATAGAGACCTCGACACAGTGGAATACCCCACGCTCTGGTGGGCAGTGCAGTATTCAGGTGGAATGGATGTAGTGTGATTTGGGCGGTGCTTAATTTTGGCTCAAATCTTTGCAATATGGAAGACCGGTAACAAACTTTCTCATTTTTCAGGTAAGCAGTTAACTAAAATATGCTTACGAAAACATTTAAGCGAGGAACAGGCAATGCAGTAACAGAATCTTGTTACATATTTGATCAGCACTGCCTGGTTTGACGGTTTGATCGTACTCATTTGCATAAAGTAGAGGTCTAGTTGTGATTATGCAAATTTAAATGGTCCATTAACTCACTGTGTCATACCCATCATGCACTGCACAGTTGGATCACCTCTGCTCCATAGAAAATGAATTAGATCCATCGACTTGACGTACGTCAATGGATTTGGTGTGTTGGTACCTTTACCCCCTGTTTTCTGTCTTTAGGCTAAGCTAAGCTAAAGTACTGCTGACTAAAGCTACAGGATTGTTCTATATTTTGACTTCTCACTATTAGCAGAGATCACCCCTGTCTCCTCCAAATGCTATTGTTAAAATGTGACTATGCGTGTACTTAAGTAGATCTCTGACTGCATTTTTAAAGCCCATTCACTGCCATTCATGTTGAAACAGGGTATAGACACATGACAGGACACGTGAAAGTTGCTAGGTATAGGTAATTCACCGTTCTTAAGAGAAGGCCCTGCAATTATTTGGGCAAAAATCACTGAGCAAAAGAGAGAGAGGGGGGAGCTGGGAGCCGTGGAGACCAAATTTATTACGCCTGAAAAAATAGTTCCTTACAAGTGTTGCCTTCCCTAGCTCAAATATTAGCATGAAGAAGGATTTTTTATAGCTAACGTTGTCATTCCATGATGAAGTAAAAATGTGCAAAAAGAGATAAAAGTCAAAATTAGACATAAAGGAAAGTAAAGAATGTAACCTGGAGATGTAAACCACCATTGTGAGCAAGTTTGTAGACCTGATGTGCACACAAAGCAGTGTTACTCTCATTTCCTAACATTTCCTCTGTGCAGCAAGTAATTTCTTGGGAAATTTGCTCTACAGTGTGTTTGTGTGAGCGCTTGCACTGCTCACCCATGAGACTTACTGTAACAGAAGGTTGATGTTCCTGGAAGAGATTACAATCTGCACTAAATGTTTCCCAGAGTGATTTGGGCCCATGAAGCAGGGCTAATTTGACGATTGTGTCCACACACAAACACATTCATACTCGCACACTGCTGTTATGGGAAAAGATTTGAATGTCTTCCAGCCTAATCCCACAGGAGGCACTCAGTCACTCGCACACAGAATGTAACGGCTCCCTCTCTGCTTTTTACCTCTGCCAGCTCCTTATCACAAGCCGCGAGTGCGACTCAGCGTTCAGTCCAGACGGAGTGATTTTGCTGGTCCCGGATCAGATGAGGAGGACGGCAATGATGACAATCTCCTTGACAACGATGTGGATCCAGATTTAGGATCCGACCTCAGCCTTGATGATTTCTGACCTTTTATTTGAAGTGGAATTCTGTACTTTTACATGGGAAGAAAGCTTTACCATCATAGAGACATTGCTTCCAGTGTCTGCACTGCACCATCTGAGATGTGTTATTACTTTAAAATTGATTAGATTTGGTCAGTACAGTTTAGAGTTACAGCCCTATTCTAAAGACCAAAATAGAAATAGACAGGATAACACAAACAGCCATATGGCTAATTTCCTTTTGGCGTCCCAAGAGAAGAGGAAAGGAAACAATGGAGAACAAACATCAGAACATTGCAACAGAAGCACATACTGGATAACCAGAAGTTATTAATTCCAGTATTTTAAACCTGGGCCTAAATAGGTCTAAATGACCCAAAGAAAAGTTTGGAATTGGTTCAGCAGCAGCCCTGAAAAGATGGTCACAACATATTTCTTTGATGTCAAAGTACATCCCACTAAAAGTGCTTGTTTTTGCTACTGACAGGCTGGGATTGTTGTTTAAAGGTATATTTCGTCTGTTTTGTTGTGAGGTTGTATGAGGCACTTATACATAGTCAATCTTACCTGCCATAGATAATGGTCAGATAGTTCTCTGTCTGGAGAGACAGCGTGATGCACCGACAGGAAACTGATCACAGTACTGCTGTAAACGGTACCATCAACAACAACAACACGTCTTTTAGCCACCAACAAGACCACCCACCTAAAGTATACATGTCCCTTTACGTGTACACGACAGTTTTAAAACTTTCGGCGCTTTACATTGTTGTCAGAAAGCTGTTTCTTTTAGGACTACATTCCTGCGACCACACAACTCACAGTTGTGAGTCTGCGGTCCTGCGCTTGTGGCATTGTATTCCCAAAGGAAACGGCTGTCTGATGAGAATGTGAAGTGCCAAAATTTTGAAAATGTAGCGCACACCTAGAGGGACATATACACTTTGGGTGGCTGGTTTTGTTTACAGCAGAACTATGATCTGTTTCCTGCTGCTGCATCGTGCTGCTTCTTCAGACAGAAGGTGAGCCGATCATTGCAGGCATCGCATGCAGGCTGGACACTGACTAGGCGTAAGTGCCTTATACAGCCTCACTTTAAAGGAGCAGAACTGTCCCTTTAAAGTGTGTTAAGAACATGATGGAAAAGATTCCTACAGAGATGTACCTTGTCAGACAGCCCTCTCCGCAGGGCACTGCAGCTATCATGCTCTCAGTTTAAACTGTTGTTTTTAGTTTAAATAACGCAGTTGTTGCTGGTCTATCACTGCGGTTTGAACACATTAATTTAGGTCAAAGTTACACAGCAAGGCAAACAAACTAAGCAATTGAAACCAGCAGCTGTGATGTTCTGGGAGTTAAAATTACTGGTTTTGTCAAAGGAATCTGGTGAAGAGAGGAATAAAACAGCTGATTTTGGTTTTTCACTGTATGTGAAGCATCCAAGTTTTAGAATTTGAAGCTTTTTGGTAACGACATTTATATCTGAAGCATTGCTGTTCAGCTCAAGCTCACTGGTGTTCCTGTTACTGAGCTTCAGATGATTGCCATTGCACCATGTGACCAAGCTCTCCGTCATTTTTCCGTGCTTCACTTTGAGACTATTTTTACAGAGAAGATTGCATGTTTCTCATTGGAATCATACATATCAGTTAGGGCCTGACAGGTATATCAGTTTTTCAACATTATCGGCCGATATCGTTATTGGCATATATATTCTGCAACAAATGCAGATATGAAAACTGTTTTTTAAGGCTGGAAAACAGGCTTGGGGTTGTTTATTTAAAATGGTGTTGTCACTCAGTTTGTCCAGCAGAGGGCAGTCTATTATTTGATTGGTACTAAGTGAAGTGTGTATTGTTACGGGGACTGAGGTTTGAAACCGTTTGTTAGATATCCTGCCTTCATTACGTATCTTTGTCGCATGTATTTGATAGTCACATCGAAAATATTACATATAGACTATCAACCAGTATGTCAGATATTGGAATTTGTTACTCCCTAATATTGATATTTATATCGGCCCTAAAAATCTCATATCGGTCGGGCCCTAATATCAGTATAGTGATAACTCCCATTCTACCAAAAAATACACTTAATACCTTTCTAGAATTAAGTTTCAAAAGTCTTCAAGACCTACATTATTTGAAACTGACCAGACATGGCTGGAAATAGCAACTTGATGAGCCACATGGCGGCTGTTCTATTCTTCACGACGTTTCTCAGTTGTTTGTCTAATTAATCTCTAAACTGCCTGATGTGACACACCCAACCCCTTGCTACCACTGTATGTTGTAACAAACCACCAAAGGATTAAGTAAATATTATGTGGTTTTAGTGTCTCTTTGTTAAAAACACTGTTCATCAAAGCATTGTTTCTCCTCAGTGTAGTTAGTTCTATCTGCTGGAGACTGAGGACTTAAAGGACTCTACAAACTGCTGAGTACTGATAGCCACTAATTATCTTTGAACTAATCTGCAGTAACTGCGTCCACATGCACAGACTGGTAGGGTGCTGGGAACAGACCGAAGAGACAGGCAGTTGTTTCAAAGCCAAAATTCTTTTGTGATAACTTTTCTTATTCAAACAACTGTTTTCATGGTGGTGAATAACACAGCTTTGTGCCAGCACAGGAGCATGGTTCGCTGCTTTATTTTCGCTGTTTGCTTCACTAATTACAAAATTTGGGCTCAAATTTTGAAATCATTCACTGTAGCTGGCGCTGCTACGAGCATTGTTTACATGTTGCCATGACAACACAGGAAGTCATACGTGAGACCCGTTTTAC
>JAPZDX010000005.1:15602268-15612414 GCA_029783625.1 Naso annulatus | reverse complement strand
ACTACAAAAAAACATAAACCACTTCACTGAGTTTCATTTCTCAAAACCTTCCTCTTTTTACTTTTCTAAACATCTGTGTGCCATTTTAAAAGGCCATTCTGCTTTAATCCAATTAGTTTTTTTCTGTTTTTGCAGGATTAAAAACACACACGGTCTGTAATGGCTTTGCTGCATGTAGAAAACAGACTGTGCTTACAGCTCCTCCTCGATGTTTTGAGGTTGCGTATCTACACTACGCCGAGTTCTGGTGGTGTTGGAGCCTCCTGGTCCTCCCGGGGATAAATCTCCCATCAGACTGTGCAGCAGCCCTTTGGCGAAGGACAAATCACGAGCAGCAACATGTGTGCTCCATGCCCAGAGAGCCTACAAACAGAGTTCATTTAAAGGAGGGCAAAGAGAAAAAAAGACATAAAACATCACTTCTGCACAAATCATTTTTGAAGAGCTGGCCTAAAATTTATTGTCTTCATCTGCAAAACTGAGATTAATAGAGGAAATGTTTTTGCAAAAAAAAAAATATTTTAAACTCTTTAAAATGACGTGTCATTCACCACATTGCAATTCTGTATGTCATTATCAGAAGGAAAATCCACTACTTTTCAAGTGGATGTCTGATCAATGTTGATGGTAACTGTAGTCAACTGAAGCAATGAATTCCTCAGTCTGTGCTATAGTGACAGAGTTTGTCCTGCTCACACAGCCATTCCTGCATTGCCTACATGTGTCAGGATGCATTGCATCACAAAAGAAACAGTACTCGGCAGGTCTCCAAGAATGTTATTCATTGCATTGAGACATTTCTTTTACTTAATCTTGCACAGTTTTCAATAACGACAGGTTTTTGGTTCAGCGGAGCCTGAAAATCCTCTAAAAACAAACATGGCACCTGCTCCCCTGGGGTGCAAGGGGAAAACAGTTGGTTCCAGGATGGATGAGAGAGACACAGAGAACATTGAAAAAAATATTGCTGGGTTTCACATTATATCCCTAATTCAGATAAATAGAGATAAGGTTGAAAATTGGCAGTTTCCCTTTAAGTAAGACTTAGTTATTCCTACCGAATTCTAAAAGTTCAACATTTTAATTTTGAGGAATATATTAACTACCTAATGAATCCCAGGGCCAGCCAGTGGGCCATATAACCACTTTGTAAAAAAATTTTGTTAGAAATTCACCACTTGTCACAGCCAGAAACTTTGTCAAATGACAGTCACTGGACATGACCATCAGAACATCACTGAACATCTCGCATGTGACGCTAGACATGTACCGAAATAGAAGCATAAATCTAACTTAAAAATGTAACTTTTCATCAAATTTGCTTTATTCCTCATGTCTCCTTTAAAAATCTGCCAAAAACAAATCGTTTGCTCCATCTACATTCTGTAAAAAACAAAAAATCCTGCATTCTATTGTGCACTCGCAAAGCCATGAATGATTCAGAAAGGCCCTCCCCTTGCCTGTCTAAAATTCATGAGTTCAGTGAACCCTGAGCGCTGTCTGGCAGGATGCCTTATGCAACCTGAATATGGGCTGCAGAATTACTTCTGCATGTATGTAGAATGACCAAAATATTTTTCCTATGTTCCTCAGACTTGAAGGCACCCAAAAGATGTTGTATATACTGATTCCTTGTTCTTTGAATTTTTGTAAATTAAAAATCTGAGAAAGTCAGTGATCGATTTTTCATTTTTCTATGATTTAGAGCATTATGATTTTGTTACAATGCACACGAGACATTGTTGAGTTACCTCTTTCTCCTGCCATGGATGTCCTGAACCCATAGAGGTGCAGGACTTTATATTGCAGTAAAAAATGAGCCCACAGTGAGTAAAAATGTGACAAAAGCAAAAAAACAGCCAAAAACTGCTTGGGATTCAGAGGTTAAGTAACTTGAGCCTATAGGATTTAATCACCACATTGTCATTGTGTGCACCACAGCACTGAATCTGCAGGTGATATGTTTAAATTAAATGACACATGCACACCATTAATAAATGCCAGCATTAGATTGCTAATTAGTGTTCAGCTGATTGTTGGAGCGCGTGCACAGACTGACAGCAGTGTTAGCTAACAGCTGCTGATTGGGAATTATCTCATCAAAACACTCCTACCGTCGAGGCAGCGCTAATTAGATTTCTTTGAGGTTTCTGCTCCCCAGCTGCGACCTGGGAGTTGCAGTTGCTTGTTGCTATGGCCGACAGCCTTCTCTGGCCGTGGACTAATTATGCAGTGTTCCCTGAATCTAATTGCGTGTGAAGGTGGCACTTGAGAATCCAAATCAGAATAACAGACAAGTATTGTGAGTGAAAGTGAGAAAGAGAGGAGAGCCAACAGAGTCGTTAATACCACCCACACATACTCAGTAGCATGCGTGATTCTCTTCTGTTGATGATAACAACATTCGTATCATTCCAACCTACTGTATGATTCTCTTCTGTTGATGATGACAACATTCGTATCATTTCAACTTACCTGTTTGGCCACCTGGTCAGGAGAGATCCAGCCCAGAAGCATGTCCACAGTGCCTGTGCTGCATGCGGCTGTTAGCCAAACTGCGCTGCTGCTGTTGTCACACACATAGTAACGCACCATGTCTTTGTCCAATGTCAGGGCGAGTGCCTGGCGAGCACAGTTACAGTAAATAAAATGAAGCTACGGTCAAGCTCTTAATAAAGTGGTCATTCTATGAAACAATGATTAAAGCGCTACACACATCAAAACTACAAACAACAATGCGAGCCACTCACTTTAGCATCAAAACCATCTAAAAACGTCCATTGAAAACTCTTAACAGCTTCGTGCGGTACAATCCAGATCTTTATCCTGTCTTAGGATCAGTAGATCAAAACACCCCGTCACATGCCCGGCCAAGCACGTGCATCAGAAGTTCAAGAAGTTTTCTTTAAGCAGCTTTAGCCAAAATAAAAGTGTTTCGAAAGTATTGAGCCTATGACACAATAAAGAAGACCTGGATTATACCCCATGAAGCTTTCTTATATTTTTGGATGGACATTTTAGGGTGTTTTGATGTCTTGAAACTGTACTTTGCAGAATGCCAGTAAAAGACATCTGAGTGTGAGTAACTCATATGCAAAAAATCGTTTTGCAGTGAAATATTGCTTCAACACAAACAGTCAAACAGCAAGACATGATTGTTGCATCAAAGGAAAAAATTGACACTTTCTGGAAATACAAATGATTCACTCACGCTGGTCCATACATAAAGCTACAGCCCACAGAATCTTAGCATAGCTTAGCATTCAGGCTGAAAGCAGAAGGAAGCAGCTAGCATAGCCTGGCTCTCAAAATAAAAAAAATTAAAAAAAATTAAAAATCAGCCTGATGCCATTCAACAGCATCTTTAACACAGATCTTGTAGTGTTCTCTTATTTAACCATGTAAGTAAGAAAAAATGACAAAAAATCCATTTCTTTGTATTTTTATATAAACGTTCAATACATTACTCCCTGTTAAAAAAAATAATATTAATCACGTGACTTTCATCATCTAGTCCAGAGCAATTTCAACCAATAGTATCACTACTTTAACCTTACAATCAATCTTCAGCTGTTCACACTCACAGAATGATTTTGCTGTTAGCTGCACAGGTGTTCTAATCACCAACTGTCAGTTGCTAGGTTACATGTCAGTGGTCCAATCAAATTGCTCTCAACATTTTATTCAGGTGGATCAGCTCACCAACAGGCCTGGGCGCTGCAGCTGAAAAAACCTATCACCATTGTTAGGTTTCATATCAGTCTGTATCGCTAATTATTGATCATATAAGTTGTGACTGACGACTTGTTGTACATTCTAAGGAATGGGAGCAGCCAAGGTGATAAAATGAGTAAATATCACAATATTTTTGACCAAATACATCAATACTGAATCAGCATTGTGAGGATAACTTTTGGTGATTTCACCAAATACTAACCAACCGACATTTTCTGATAAATAATCATCAGTAATGTGGATAAGTGGGTAAAGAGTCAATGAAAGAACAACTAGAACAGTCCAGTTATTTTAGAAAATTGCATCACATTACTATAGAGAAGACTTTTCAAACAGGAAAAGACGACACTTGCACCATATCACTATATACTGATATCTAAAGTCTGTCAAGATCTTGTCTCATATCACGATACCATACTATATTGATTTAGGCTACTGCCGGCCCTGTTCACTAATCAACACACTGCACCTCAACAAGAAATGTTCCAGGACTTAATATGCTTCATATTTTCTTAGGATTAAATGAACAAGACATAACATGTCAGTAAGTGAGAGGTGCTGGCCAGTTGTTCTATTTCCTTAACGCAAGCTAGCTATTAGCTCTGCGCCTGGTCTTTATGCTAAGCTAAGCTAACAGGCTGCTGGCCCCAGATACATATTAAGCGCACAGACATGAGATTGGTATCATTTTTCTCTTCTCTTCTTAACTTTCAGCAAGAAAACTAATAAACAAGCATATTTCCCAAAATATAGAACACTTTCTTTTACTTATTATTACTATAATTGCAAGTTTAACTTTGTTTTTCTGTTTCAATTCTGGTTTCTTTACCCAGCCCAGAACTCAAAGGTTGCATTCATGATACTTCCGTGCTGGCAAAGTGGGAAGAAGCCAGTCTGGCAAGCTGCTGTATTTTTTATTTAGTCTTGAAATTTTTATAATGTAAAATAAAAATATTTCTCCACTGTGAGTAAAAATATGTACGGAAAAGCATCTGATTCAAAGGTTGGTTTACTTTTCATACATTAAAGCAATATGTTTAATTTTTCTTAAACATACTGCACGGGGGATACACAGTATGAAGAAAGTCTAATGACAGTATGACATTACGTACCTTGTCCAGTGGTATCTGGACATTCTGCAGAACCTGTTTCACCATTTCACTCACTGAGTCATTGTGCAACGTGACGATGTCTCCAAGAGAAATGGACACATCTAAGCAGAATCAAATCAGATGTTACACCCCAAGTATCAGTACAAAACTTGACTGTCAACATTTCTTTGCTCCAAAAACAAAGGTGAACTTTGTTTTCATTATCATTGTTGTGAGAGAACAGGACCTTTAGAAATCAACTGGATTATAAAGGCATATTAAGCAATCAGCAAGTTAGTCACCCGCATATTTAAACTATAAAAACACCAAGTATGCCATACACTGAGGCCGCTTACAGTAAATACATCCTCAAAGCCACGGAGGCTGAGTTTACGAGTTACCTTTGCCAGGCCAGTGTCGAACATAGTCGAGCAGGTTGATGCCTCCAGCAAGCAGTGGCTGCACTGTGGACAGTAAGGCCTCGCTTTCAGGGAAGGTGCCGTGGATGACACGCATGGCACTAAAAAGAAAACCACAAGGGAAAAACATTTAATGATTTAAAAGAAGAGAGAACCTGCAGCAAACACTTCACAGAACTATTAATAAGGGAAAACACACACAACCCCTGCTGCTTTATATCCTCGACTCTCTGATATGTTGGTCTGCAAATGTTGCAACTGTCAATATCATTGCTGTTTTTCGAAACTTTGGTCCCCAGAGTTTAATTTTATTTTTTTCCTGAGTTAGGAATTTCAAATCTTGTAGAGGTTTACACCAAAAGCATTAATGTTTTATCCATTTTTCAAAGGTCAAAAAATGGTTTAAGCATGAATGTGACACTAAGGCTGGACTGCACCGACAAGGATTAATTTAATCTAAGATTAGCTCTAATCAGAGTTTAGTAAAAACGAGGTTTAAAATGACTTAATCCAGATTTAAAATTAAGCAGAGTTGTGTTTCGCTATTTAAAATTTAAGACTGTTTAGTCAAGCTCACTTTATTTATTTAAACTGGATTTAATGTGAGTTTAATCAATAGGGACAAGTGTACATATTAAAATTAAAATAAATAAATGAAAATATGTAAATAAATCTATAAATAATCAGCATGCTGTGAGGACCTAAAAAGTGTTCAAGAGTTCTGGACGGGCGCTATTACCTGTTCAAAAGGCTGCCTCTAATCTTGGTTTAGAGTAAAAACTAAACTGAGGTTTAAATTTAATCTTTCTCAATATTAAACAAGTTTTAAAGTTTTGTGCAACTGATTTTAGAAGTAAAACTATGTTTTAATCCAGTTTTAAAGTCAAACCTTGTTGGTGCAGTCCAGCCTAAAACGTCACTCCATCAGTTTTTTAAATCAGGGTGATTCACTTCACCAATTCACTGAAACTATCCAACTCATTTAAACCCAAAGTTAATAGCAGAAATGGTGCACTGATGGAGTCAAGAAAAAATTAATTTGAAATACTTGATTTAAAAACTTAAAAGGTATAAAAGTGAACTTCATGTGTAATTGTGTAGGTGTGTAATCATGAACAGCTTGCTGTTATTGTTTATCGTGGTTCATCGCGGTTGTTGTTTTATGTCTGTATTTATTTGCTATGGTGAGACCAAAGGCAAATTTTCAGCTCCATCTGGACAATAAAGTTTCTTCTATTCTTCTATTCTATTCTATTCATCATAACACGGGCAGACAATTATAAATATTTAGGACAAAAAAAAAAAAAAGAGTAATTCTACTTCTCCCTTTATAGGTTTTTTGACACCCTCACACACAGCTCCCCTCTATATTCATTTTGCATTGTTCCATCACTTGAAGTTAATTACCCCTGTATGTCTGTGAGTAGGGCCTCCATGTTTTCAAGCGCCTGGTCAACAGAACCAGACGACAGGAGATGGGGAATAGCTAGCAGGCCGTCCCACAATGACGTCATATTCTGGAGCTGATCGAAAACCAACACTGCTGTCCCAGCCGCCGTCATCATCTCATCGGGTTTGGTCAGCGTCAACTCCATTAGTACCTGACGACCAGAGGCAGTTTCAAACTTAACAAACCGTAACATCAGTTTTGTCTGATCATAGATATGCAAAAATATTTGACATGACACACAAATAAAAGAAGTTTTAATATTAATAGTAATATTTAATATTAGCATTAGCTCCACTGTTAGTGTAGTGCTATGATTAAGCTGTTGAGTCTTGGCCTTTTAAGAGTGCAGCTGCTTAACGGCTTCACTCGTGTTCAGCTGCTGCTGCAAACTTATGGTCAGCACACACGTGTACGCATTCACTTCATCTTTTAGCCAAACTCTCTTCAATTTAGCGGCTGCTATACTTAAGTTCTGTTTGCCTCCTGCCTCCAAGACAACAGGAAGCTCCTCTTCTTCATTGGTTTTACTGATAAACTAAAATCCACATTGCCATCCACTGTGTCGGCGTATTTAACATGATATTATTCACTACTGTCTGAGTGATTAAACAGGATGCGCAACTCCACAAATAGAAAATCAATATGTGGCGGACAATGTTGATATTGTGGCGGGCCGCCACAAAAAAATGACTGTGTGGGAAACACTGCTATTGTTTTAATAACAGTTGGTTGGCATTTGTCACAAACCTGAATACTGTATGTATGCAAACACACACACACACACACACACCTGGTTGAGTGTTTGGAGTGACACCTCAAACACAGTGTTGTTGGACTTGCAGAAAGTGACCACAGCATAGCAGAGGGGGCTGGGCGAGGTTGTGTTGATCATGGGCAGCGTCATGGTGCAGATAGCCCTTTTCAACATGTTCATTGACTGCAGCATTTGGTTCAATGTCTCCTGGAACGAACATCAGACACACAAATTCAGATTAACATAGTTACACATTAGTGAAGGTATTCATTCAAAATGTAATTCATACAGTATTATCCAACACACCCTTTGTCAAGCCACTGCAGCAGTTTCTGTTTCCTATTAGCAGGACAACGATACGCATCTGAATGGCTCATGTTTTCTTTTTGTTATTTGCCTTGCTCCCAAGTTCCTAAAGTCACCAGATAAACTTTACAGTGACTCTGAATGGTCCTGTGTGCTTGTTGTGACTTGTTTATTTACCATGTTATGTTAATTTTAGACACAGATTGGCACTTTATGTAATTTTAAATTCAAATGCGTACCGAAAGTAAACCACAGGGCGCATGTGCAACTCACCACGAATGTGCTTGTAAGTAAGTCAACAAGACAAATGTCTGTTAAACAATTAAAATTACATTTAGTGCTAATCTGAGTCTAAAAATAAGATAATGTAGAAAATAAACAAGTAACAACAAGCACACAGGACCGTTTGGAGTTATTTGAAAGTTTATTTGATGACTTTGGGCAGAGGCAGGCTAGCATTTCCCATTGACTACCAGTGTTTGAGCTAAGCTAATTAGCGGTGGGTGAGCTCTGCCTATCCCGTCCTTGTAACTGCACCAGACATGCGTAAGAGATGTACTCCATGTGGCATCTGATTTCCAATCAAGATACACTGATAAAAATTGCTTTACATTGTTAATATGGACTTAGAAAGTGTTGTGAATTGCAAAATAATAGAATTTTAAGCATGCGATAAAAATGTGATTAATCGCGATTAACTATTGAAATTCTGTGATTAATCGTGAATTCAAAAAAATTTACCATTTGATAGCCATTTGATTTGATAATACTCTTTAACGTGTTGTCTGTTTACTCAAACATAATGTCTTACTGCATGCAATGTATTGTCACTTAAAATGAAGAAATAGTGCAAGGAGAAATTAAACTTTTCAATAAATTGTCCTGGAATTCTTCTTTGTTTGTTTGGTCAGAGAATAAGTATTCAGTTTGGTGCTTACAATTTCTTGTACACTGAAGACCAAACAAGGTTTCAGTTATGTGAAACTCGGGAAAACAGGTTTTTCTTATCCGCATCAGTTTTGCTTCTGCCATTATACCTGAACAATACCCACCTGATCTTCCAGAGGAGTCGTACTGATGTTTATGTAAGACACATTATTAGGGGGCCCATGGTAAGACCGACCTGTAACACAAGAACACATGGCGTAGCATTTAAAGCAATGTTTAATGTCACAATGCAAACACAAGAAGAGGCTCCACTAAACAAAGTCCTTTTTTTTTGGGGGGGGGGGGGGGGCAGATGGTTTAAAAAGTCAATGACGCTTGGTTCTTTTTTATTTTATAAATGTTTCCTTGCTTTCTTTTTGGACATTAATATGAAAAGATTATTGTTTGGCACTGAAACACAAAGCTAACAGGAGACTGAAAGCTTAGCTTAGCATAAAGAATGGCAGTAAGCAGCTAGCTTTGTTTTCAAGTTAGCAAGTTAGCTCTTTCCCTCTGTTTCCAGCCTTTATGCTGTACGCCATTGTAACTTCACTGGATAAAATAAAAATGTGGTTTGGCATGTGCATAAAAAAAGGTGTGTGAATGAGCATGACATACCCAACATGTTTTTTAAGGTGTTTATCAGAGGTGTAGGATCATTGCTGGAGTCCATGAAATTTGTGTTGAAAGCATCCCCATGAATCAGTTGTACCAGCGGGGAGTTCATCAGGGGGTTCGACCTGTCATACAGAGTCAAAAGCAACGGACAGTCAAATAAATTTATATAATTCTAAATAGAAGCCAGGCTTTAAGGTTTTTCTTCTCCATAGAGGGTTTTATTCATCACTTAAACATCTTCCAGTGCTGTCGGTTAGCTTAATGGCTGTCATGGTATGAACTGAAATGAATAAAAACACAGCAAAAGCTGTGTAGTTTCTAGCAAAAACTCTTACACATTGTTACATGCTAATAAAACATTCATCATCTTGTTTTTTCTTGCTTAAATAACAAGATGCTCAAATTTCATTCCCTGATTAATACTTACACAGTTTAGAATAAAGACAGTAAAATCCAAGAGCATGTTTCAGTTTTTAAAAAGAGAAATGAAAAACATAGTAACCAGCTACAAAAGCTAATGGAACAAAAGCCAGCTAAATGTGGAGGCAGGACTCAAACCAAACCAGTTTTTTCAAACTACACAAAAGATGACGAAAAGTAGCTTGACGGGAGATTTACACAAACTCTCATTAATCACCCGGTTGTTGCTTGGGCAGCCAGTTTTCACTGCCAGATATACTGAAGCCTGCGTCAGAATTGTGGTATGTGCTGATCGAACAAAGTTGACAAGTTTCCATTGAAAGAAAAGGACCTGTCTCCAGAAGATTACGTAACTCAGTGTGTTGACAGACTTATTTTGAAGGAAATACCATAGAGAAGCAATTTCAAAGGCAGTCAGTTATCCAC
>JAPZDX010000005.1:15493756-15510143 GCA_029783625.1 Naso annulatus | reverse complement strand
CGGACAGCTAACGAGGCACCATCTGCCAGTGAAACTGCTTAATGATACACTCCTTTTCTTTTCCTTAGCTCACCCCAGCTCAGGCCCCTCTGGTTACAAGCTACTGTGTGTGTGTGTGTGTGTGTGTGTGTGTGTGTGTGTGTGTGCACTGTGCATGTGGCCATTGTATGTTTGTGTGTGAGGACCACTGAGTTTCAAACTCGGAAGAGAGGGCATTTTGGGCAGTCCCTACTTCTAAGAGAGGCTGTTTGTGCTAAGGGTTGGATATTAAACATGGTAATTTAAGGGTACAAAATAAATTATGCAGTCATTACTGAGTACTAATTTACACCAAATCAACTTGTACCAAATTTCAGTAACTAACAGGGCTTCTTCAGAGTATAGAGAGACACTCTTTGTACCCCTGCAGCTTGTTCAAGTCACAATGAGTCGAGGCGATGGTGAGCAGAGAGCAGTTCAAACACTTAAAAACTCCACGCAAACTCCACGCAAACTCCACTCACTGCGGTATTTGTGAAGTGAAATGCTGGCCAGTCTAACAGGACAAAACAGTTGGTCAAACACAGAATCGATTTTGGAGCTATGGCCTGTACCACATTTGACAGCCAAGTCCTCTGTAGCAGCCAGAGCTAAGCTAACATTAGCATACCTGCAACCAGCATCGTAGAGGTTAACGCTCCATGGGCTGTAAAAATTTAGGTGAGACATCGACATTGTCATGTAATTAATTAGCTAGCTGGAAAAGTTGTTGGAGATTTTATTACAAACTTGGTTTACATTAATTCAGCAATTTTACTTGTGCTAGCCAGAATTATGCCACTGGCTAATTTTGAAAATCTTTACAAATATGCTATTTAATGTGCCAAAACACTATTTATTTCTGTATTATGATGTGTAAAACCCTCTAATGAAAACAACAGTACATAAAGTGAATACTACTTATCTGGACTTATTACTGTATTCAAGCTGTAGGAGCTACAATTAAATTTATTTTTATTTGCAAACATTAAGTGTGCCCCCTCTTCCCCCCTCGGGTGGGGAGGACGGCGCTAGTCTTGAAGTTGGTGATGTGACGTATGAGGGTGAGAAGGAAGGTGACAGCAGTGAAACGGTCACTGACCGCAGCTTCAGTATTAGCAGATGAATGGAATACGCTGACAACCACTGTTAAAAATTCAAGGACTCCAACTCCAACTTTCAAGTTCTGTTCATTTTTTAAATAAATTCAAAACGCAGCTAGTTGTGTTCAATACAGCGTTTTTCCAAGAGCACAGAGAGAGACGTTACAGTGTCACATTGCTGCCTTTTGTTGTTGGTTATGAACAGTTAATAACATTTATTAATGTAGTAAAATATTCAGTCAGTGTCTTCATTTTAATTCAGTTATTCAGGTTAAGTAGAAACAGTTAATCCAACTGCTCTCAGGTCTTCAAACAGCCTTCTCCTGTGAAGTAGTTCTGGAGTCTTACAGTATTTGGTAAAATATTTTTTACAACTGAAATTCCATTTTTGTTTTTAAGGAGAAAGGAAAGTACTGAAAAAAGGTACCACTGTGAACTGGTACTGAATTACGGGACCCAAACGTTACTGGCTCAGATGTAAATGTACCCAACCCTACTGGAGGCTTGGGAGTGAACTGTGTCCTAACAAGTATAGAAGTACAAATGTGTGTGTGTGTGTGTGTTCTATTGTTCTCCACACATGCAGAACAACAACAACAACAAAAAAACAAGCAAACAAACAAAAAATTGAGCTGCCTGAGCGGTGCACACTGTTCAATCAGCTGACAGGCAGATGATTTTCCCTCTTGCTCCGGTGCCCCGCTTACCCTTCGTGCCCCAGTTTATCATCCTCCCCCGCCCCTCCCCCGCACACCTGCCCCCTCTTTCCTCTCTCTCCTTCTCTCCATCCGTTTTCTCCGTCAGCACAGCACTTATCACCATAAAGGAAGACATCAGACAAACTCTGACGACTGGAAATAGGATTTTTTAAATTACATTTCCAATCACATGCTGTATTGGTGTGTTTTGAGGGGCTTCTACACCACAATGACACTTACAGACCATGCAGGCTGTTGTAATAGGGCCAGGAAGTGCAATAACATTCACAGCTCTCTTGCCAAAGATTTGCTCTCATTTTTTCTTCATCATATTCCCAATCACACGCTGTGCCTACAGCCTATATCTAATATTATTTTTGGGGTCCTAGCAGCAAAGCCCCCATTGTGTTTCTAAATTTTTTTCGCAATTATTTTTTATTTATTCTTCCATTTAAGTCTACAGCAGCCCACAGAGCCGCATGGTCAAAAGTTGTGAAATTTAGCACACTGGTAGAGGGTCATGCCAATAGGCCATAGCGCATATTTGATGTCGACTGGCCAAAGGGGGGCACTATAGCAAACAGCTTAAAAAGCAAACTCTGAACGGGCATCTCTCATTTGACCTAGACTCACGAAACTTTGCTCACATATTCTCTTAATCACAGGGGGCAAATCTGTGTCAGGACCCATAATTTCTGGTTTTTAGATTTTCCACCATTTTGAATTTTGTGAAAAACTTAAAATCCTGCTCCTCCTCAGAATTTTCTCCAATCTGCATGAAACACAGTACAATCTACAGACCAATACCTAAAATTCCCTCGTAGTAAAAGTTTGAAAAGTTAAAAAAAACCCAACAGCCGTTACGAGTCAATGAAAACTGCAGAGGGTGTGGCTTTCCAGAAAAAGGTTGCCATTTTTTACAAAACCTGGCAGAATGGTAGAGGGTCATGCCACTCGGCCCTGGTTCAAATTAGGGCAGGGAAATAAATCAATTATGAATCAAAGTTTTAATTAATTTGTTTGGAATATGTTAAAAAATGACAATTGCGAGAATCGACTTTCCCTTACCTTATTTACTAGGGTAAATACGGTAGCCGACAGCTCTCTCTCAGCTCTGGGCTCTTATTTTTTACAAGTGAAGTTTGGTGAAAGTTAGACTGGCACTTTAGTAATCCCAAATTGGGGGATTCATTTTTGTTTGATCAAACCTTTATTTACAAAAAGGTTTTGTTCAGTTAAAACTAGGTTTGCACTGTATTCCTAATAGGGAAATTGATGTTTCTCTGAATAAAAACAGCATATTCAAAATGGTTCCTTAGTCATGGTATGTCAATGTGGTATGAAAAAAATATTTATAAATAAAAAAATTATTTTTGGGCCATACCGTCCAGCCCAAGTGCAAGTCTTACTTCAATCAACTGAAGAGGGGGTGCTGTAGCAAACAGTTGAAAATGCAAATTTAAACGGGCATATCTCATGCCCTGATTGACCAAGAGTCCTGAAGCTTAGTCCATATGTACTTTTATTTATTCCAAACAAGTTCCCATAAGGACCTATGTGAACCACCCATTACGTTCTCTGCAAATGACACTTTTATGAAAAATGCGTAAAGAGGCAGTGTGTATATTTTGGTGCCACGTTGGAGTGAAACTGAAATCGAGAACCTTTTATTACCACACAGTTGTAGCAATCATATAAACACACACACACATATGGCTACATTTCAAACAATGCTCTTATTCTGCAGTGGAAGTCTATGGCAGCACAACAACTGACTGATCGGTTGTTACAAAACTTCATTATCATTTCATCTATATGGCTTTTTGACTGCTTGGCCCCCTCATTGCTGCTCGCAGCGATACTGTATTTGTGTTTATTCACTGTCACACAAAATATCACGTATGATGGAGAGCCGTGTGTAATTGTTTGACAGAGGGTGGTCAGTACATGCTGAACCGGTTTTTTAATTTTGAAGCCACATGATGAGGAATAAAAGCTTTTGTACTTTAACAAAGCAGCATGCCCAAATTTACAGAGAATTGAAGAAATCCTTCTTTTATACAGTGTTCAGCCTGCTAATGCTTCCTTCATTTCTCTTTCCCTTTTGGTCTCTCTCCCCCACATGCAATTGCACAGTTTTCAAAATATCACTAAAAAAAGCTTCTCTATCTCTTTGTCCACACCCTCTGACTGGAAGCCACGGCAACTGGCTGTTAAATCCCATTATTTGAGGCCTCGTGTGACTTTTTCTTAGACACTGCTGTGTATGTCACATGCCAACAAAGATCAAATGTAGGGGTTTGTGTGTGTGTGTGTGTGTGTGTGAGAATTTTCCTTTAGTTACTGTATGAGTCGTGAGAGACTATGCTCTATTATATTTCTCTCTCTGTTTGTTTTGTGTGTGTGTGCACGTGTGTGTGTGTAATACTGCCATCTGTGTTGTGGTTGCTTTCAGAAAGCCTGTTTCTGTCAATAACACATTCTGCTGACAACGTTAATGTTAGTGTACTCAGATTCTCCCTCATGCGTGCACACCCACACACATGTAAAAACAAACACACTGTTTCCTGCCCTCATAACGGTTTTGTTTCTAAAGCTGCTGATGAAACTGCCCTTTTTATAAAATTAGGATAGATCAGGCAGTCTCATTGAAAGGACTTGGTTGTAGCGGCCTTGGTGAGATCAATACTGAAAGCAAGCCTCATCATAATTTTATGCCTTTGACGGGCTGCATAATTAAACTTGAAGGAATTAAAGGTTTGTCTGGAAATAGCAAATTTATTTCTCGAAACTTGACTGATTTCATCCTTAATTAAACATCCCATACATTTGCTAGTTGTCATCATGGCTGATTGGTGGTAAGTACAGAAATATGATAGAAAATCTGCAAAATATAATATGTTTAAATGTTTGACAGGTCATCCTTCCCACTGAACTAACACCACAAATTGAGGCTGCACATCAGAGCTTTTCCAGAGGTCTGCAGTGGTCTCGCCTGAAGCTTCTGGCTCAGGCTTACATTCGATCGGACACGGTGAGGAGAGAACAGCCTCTTTTGAATCAGCTGTTTCTGAGCATGGCCACAGTGCTTCCACAAGTTTGAGCAGAAGCCTCGTGTGGCTTTATTCAACTACTAAACTAAATTTATGTAATGCAATAAGCAGGTTCATTAATTTATTAGTGTATTTATTAAAATCCTCCATCATGGAGCTGAGGAGTCGTTGACTCCTGCGGCCTCAGACAATCGCACTTCCCTCAGGACCCTGAATTTTTCATGGAATTTACCCCAACCTGACATTTCCATTGTTCGGGATACGTCCCTCGTGTGTTCCTACTTTTCACATAATCTCCACACCTACTGAACTTGCAAACCCTCCAATTCCCTCATCAGCGCCTTAGCAGCCTTTTAGCTTTGTTCCACGTTAGATTGCCTGCACCTATGGGCCTATATTCCGTCTTGCCCCTCTTTCTGTAAACGTGTGCATGATCTGCTTCCTGCTGCGTCATGCCTTTGACCTCAGCTGGATTTGTTTGCTTGTTTTTTGACTGACGTTAAATTGCTCAGCCTGCTTTTGTAATATGAGGTTCTCTTTGTTCAACCTGCTCTGTCGACAATAGTCTGCATTTGAGTCATCAGCCCTGCTGCCAGAACACAAATTGTACCAACTACGTAAAATCCAATTATGAATGCAAGACAGAGGACAACCCTTGAAAAACATCTACATGCATTTTATATGGCGAAAGGTTCAGAGAGCAGGAAGAGTTTAGTATGAGATCAGTGTTGTTGCTGTTTTGCTCCTCTACTGTAAATGTAATTGTACTTCAATAATCAGAGATTACAGTGCAGTTTAAGAAAGTTATCTTTAAGATTTTGTGTATTTCTGGTTGTAGAACGTACTCATGACCCTTAAACAGCGAAACAATCTTGTTTTGGTTCAATTTACCTTAATATTATTCATAAAAAAACCTAACTAACCCTTACTCTAAATAATAAAACTAGTCAGTAGACTGAAAATCATTTTTGTACCAATTTCTTACCTAAAGCCTTTTACATTTTCATAAAATTAAAACTATTAGGCTACCTCTTGCTTACAAGAAGTAAAATCAACAGTTACAGTCAAATGGTGAGATTCAGCTGGCGAAGATTCAATGCTCTAATCACAACAACATTTGTATCCAAAAACAGCATTTTAATCTGCTAAGACGAGTCTGGTTGTGTGTGTAAAGCAGCATCACTCACCCTCTGTGTGAGAAAATCCCTCTGCAGTGACTTTCCATTGGATCAGCACTCCGAGGAACGCCAGGACCGGCCAAACTCCCAGGATTACCCAAGTAAACCAGCACACCGGCTTCTTTGGTGCTACCTGCACACATTACATTTACATTTGCATTGTGATCTGCGCAAAATTACTGATTTCTAAGTAAAAGATGACACTGTTTTTAGTTTCTCAAAACCCCTTGAAGTTTCAGGAGTCTTTTTTGCTTTAAAAACAGGTCACATAATAAAATACAACAAACAACGTTAAATATCTAATAGCTTAGTTTCAAAATGATAATCTTAAGGATGAGAACATTTTTTTAATGAGCCATTAACCACAAATGCTCAAGCAGGGCTTCCAAGCATGTGCACTCAGAAGTTTGGTTGAATTTATAAAAAGAACCTTGATAAAAGTTGACAGTAGTTTACAAAAAAATCAACTTTGCCGCAAACACGTCTACAAATCAAATACAGACAGCGAGAATATAGATGAAAGTTCAGAGTACATGATTGGATAAATTTGTGTCGAATATGAAAATGACGCACATTGATGCCTGTTCCAAAAAAAAACGGAACACCTGCTGGACATTTTAGACCAGTGTGCTCCATCAGCATCATAAAAACATCAAATGGGGGAATTTGGAAGAATGATGTTTATCCCTGCAAACTCTAACCAAAGTCTATGAAACGTTATTTACGGACAGTAGCATAAAGCCCAAACTGGGGAGATATGACAACATGGTTACAAGATTTTCTTCATGTTTTTTGCTGAGGTACCAATTGCTTGAATATCTCTGGTTAAATAATTTTGTAGTTTGCAGGACTGTTTTCTTGCATTTTGGATTAACGGGATATGTTTGCATTAGCATGATGACAAACCTTGATTTGACTTGACCATCAGGGTATATTTTCTACAGATGGGTTTTCAAATGAATGTGTAGATTGACTGTATTTCTACATGACACTGTGACAATCCAAAAGTACTTATACTCAGAATGAAAACTATCTGCACTGCCCACCATTAAAATCTGTCCTAATCTAAAGTCCAGGCAAACACACACGAAAATCAGGAACCCAGGCAAACAACCTATTGACAGAATCCAAGGACGCAGTTTTGTACACACTCAAACATACAACATAGAATACTCACACAGGGACATGCAAGCACACATGCCTCAAGGTGACTTCAAATAAGTTAATAGCATTAGCATAACATCAGACAATCGCAAAGACGAGCAAACCTTGAGTCTCTCGTAGACGTAGTGCACCAAAGCGAACAGCTCTATGAAGTAATCCACGGTGACGGTGATGATGGCTGAGCCGAATGTGGCCGTGGACAAGGTGACAAAGCAGCGCTGCCATTGAAGAGTGAGGACGGCAAATAACGTCCCCGAGCCCAGAAGTATACCCAGGGGAACCCACACTGTTCTGGGGTGGTAGAACTCTTCCATGACCTCAAACAGAGAGAGATGGGAGGGTGAAGTTTAGTTTGGTATTTGCTATTTTTAATGGTAATTTGTACACTGTGCTTCTTAGTAACAGTTGATGTCGGCACGAGCCGATTAGTTGTTCGTGCCTTATGCTCAGACTCGCCTCTGCTGACAACAGAGTGTCTGCAAGCCGCACCGTCATTCAGCTTGAACTGAGACGGACCAGTTTACTCCGCTGCAACTTTCCTTGCAACTGTTTGGTCTCAGTTCGAACTGGATTTAAAAAAGAGAGCGACAACAAACAAAATAAAGCGCAAGTCGGAGGAAAACAGGGAGGGGAGGCTGCAGCGGAGTTGCTTCCCAACGAGTCTCATGCTATAGCTAACATTAGCTTGTTGGCCTGTTAGCAGGAGTTAGCAACTGCAGCTTTAAATACTGAATACAGCCACTGTAACACCTTGAAGCCCTGACTTTGGCATCATGGCCGTCACCATTCAGATCAGGGCTCACTGGTTGTGCCCTGCACTAAATTTAAAACAAAAATCGATCATTTATTTAATGTGGTGGCTCCAGCTTTGGAATTTCCTTCCAATAGATTTACGTCACGTGATCTCTGTTGATGTCTTTGGAAAGTAACTTACAGCAACTTATTCAAACTGACGTTTTTGTCTCACCTACTGCGATCTAGTGCTGCAATATGCATGTTTTTATTACTTTTATTATTTTTATGATCTGCTGTGGCTTGGTTTATTGTTTTTCCTCTCTTTCCTGTGTTTATGGTCTAACGCTTTAATTAATTTTACGTGTTAAGTGCCTTGGGACTTTGCTGTGTGAAAGCTGTTATATTAAATAAACTTTACTTTCTTACTCATCATCATTTTGGCCCCACTCTAAAGTGGTCATTCAAAGAACTGCAGTTTTTGGAACTTCTGTGTTGGCTAACAATTTAGCCTGCACTCTGACCAGAAGTTAAAAATGAAGCAAGCTAGTTTTGGTAATGCCTTTGCACCACTCCACCTGCCAGTCTCTTTGCCAAGATGCTGCGATTACTTCTGTGAGATGGTAATTTTAATGAGACTTTAACATTGGTTCTACAGGATCTCATTGACAAATTTCTAGGTAAAACCTTTACAAAAGTTATATTTCAGTGTTACTGCACAGATTTATAAGTCAAATGCCACAGCACTAACAACAGCTTGTTTACATTCATCTACAGCCCAACTAAATGTATAGATAAAAACACTACACACGTCTGGACTGGTTCTCCTTTGATAACAGTACAATGCTTTGTTCATAAACTCATTTGTTTAAACACGAGAATCACTCTATTACATATTCAGTTTCACACTGAGATGTCTGTTGTATTTATTGCTCTGGAAATTCTGTATGCAAATGAACATAAATCAAAATAACGCACAATCAAACGTGTCCCCTTACCACTAGTGAAGCCACTCCCACGAGCAGGCCCAGCAGAAGGCCCACCATGAAAAGTCCCACACTGCGAACCAGCATGGTCACCAGGCCACACAGGGTCCCGATACCCAAACCGATGCCCACTGACGCCTCAACGCTCAGCTGAGTGTCCATCACCCTCTCCTTATAGCACAGCATGAAGATGACCACGGAGCCGAACATCAGGCCTGTGAGGAACAATACGGCCTTGAAGCACCGATAGCCTAGAGGAGAAATGGAAATCAAACCGCGGTGAGGGTTTCATGGGCGTATAAACATGAACATGTATGGTGTACTGCTGCCTTAGTGAAGCCCTGTAAAATGAAAATTTAACTCATTACAAGACCAACATGAAACAACAAGCATACGAGACACTGATTCTGTTTTAACTTTGACATTTGGCAATAAAAAAAAGCCCTTACTTACACTTAATAAGCATATATAATGACAAAAGATAAATTGGATAAATATTGAAGGAAATAATACAGATAACACAGATCAACAACAACGTCACTAAACAAAAATTTAAATATCTAAATGATTTTATATTAATGTGTGACAGTGTACATTTTTGTGTGTGTTTATACACACACACACAAAAACAACATTTCATTTTTCCCTAATATCAGTGTTGGCATTGGCCACACAAATCCCATATCAGTCAGTCCCTAATCATTTCATTTTGACTCTGCAGTTGAAGTAGATAACTGTGCGACTGTAGAAACCTGAAAATTGTTCTGGAAAATAATTTGACTGATATAAAGGATAATTTAATTATTTGTCACCCATATTTCAACTATTAGTTGTAGCTAAAAAAAATCCTAAAAAAACCCTATAAAGTATGTCTTACTAGAGAGTTGAACACATTTAATTTGAGATGTAATAGTTTTCTCATTTACACTCGACAGTGTTCTGATTAAGTGTAGATTGCTCTGTGGTTTTACAGGAGGTTCTTGAAAATAAAAGGTGTTATATCTTGAGAGAACAGAAAAGATAAGTATCGTGGAGAGGATGTTTAATTTAAACAGCAGAACAATAAACAGCCACCCGCCTTAGTAGGTAAAGTATCTGTACGGATGCACATAGAGAGGTAATTTTTTCTGACTAAAATAATGTAAGAGCAGACCGACTGTCTCCATAAACCTTTATGAAACTGCTTTAAAATATGATAATCATTGTATTACAAAAGGTCATCCACATTCATTAGTCAACAGGCCTGCTGAAGAGAACAGCTGCTCTCCTTCTAATGTTTTCCCATTGTGTCGTCCCTCCTGTCCTTGGCTCTCTCTCTCTTTCTCTCTCAAGGCTTTATTTCCATTTTACTGTGTTTTACTGCAAAGAAAACAGGGAAGAAAAGATGCCAAAGCATTAAAAATCAGATTATCAACAGTTAAAATCTCGCCGGCCCTTTGCTTCTGTTTATTAATGTCTGCGTCTCCCTTTAGTTTTGCTCTATGTCTTCTTCTTCCTCTGTCTGACTGGACTCTGTCTCGAGGGGAACCAACATCAGATTGTTATCTCTGTGTAATCAGGCGTTGCACAGCTGAGCCAAACAATACTTTTCCTCTCATCCAACCCACCGTCTGCACTCCCCCTCATGACGCTACCTCATTTATGAGCTATTTCTTCGATATCTTTCAGCCACCGGGCCCTTAAATAAAAAGTGCGGAGGAAGCCAGTGCATTTTTCACAGCTTGTTGTGATACAGAAAGCCTGAATGAATGCAAATCTGACATAAAGTAACCGGAGAGAATACGAAACATCTACAACCACTTGAGCGTTTGTTTGGTCAGTCACAGATTCCCGACGCTGCTCTTCCATCAATCAGTAAATAAATCCAGAAACATCACGCCTCTCCTCCGCTGCTCCTAATCTTCTGGTCCACTTCTTCCCTCAGTCGTCTGCCCCCCTCATTGTTTGACTGCTCCACTCTTCTGCTTATCCCTCCAACCCCCTCTTTTGTTCCCCGTTGCTTCCCTTACTTTTCCTCCAGCCATCAAACCCTCCATCCCATCTGTTCACTCTGGCTCATTCAGCTCTTGTCTGCTTCCCTTCCAGCCTTTTTCTTTGCATCATATATCTTGTTCCTATAACATCATTCATCATCTCTGCTGAAGCTCCTTTGTTTCTCTAAATTATATAAATGACAGCTAACCTCTTGTTCTCAGTACCTTGAGGCTGACTAAATTCTACAGGCGTTTATCAGCAGAGAGAATCAATTTGTCCTGCTAAAAAACCAGCAGGAATGTCTTTTTCTTTAAATTATTCAAATGTGACTGTGGGCTTTTTGGGAAATGTCAACAATATGCACTGCATCTCATTTGCAGATCAGTGATTTTGTTTGGTTAGTCAAGATCCAACACTGGGAGGGTGGGGTGGGGGTGTGCACCTCTTTATCTGCTCTCTTTTTTAGAGTACACTGTTGAATAAACACAGACAAATAGACAACAGATGCCCAAGAGCTGAGACACTTGAATATCTGAAGTAAACTGATGCCATCTCATTTGATTACGAGACATTTTGCTGTTAATTTTTAACACCAAAATGTGAATAACTACAAAATTTAGAGCTGATTTTAACTGAGCAGATACAGAAAATATTAAAATTCTAACATTTAGTTTGCTAGCAGTGTGGTGGAATTACAGCTGAAGCTGACAGAGCACGTTTAAAGCGGGGTTTAATACAGTCTTTTGTCTGGCACCACCCTCAGGGCAAACTTGACATTTTACGCCATACTGAGGAAAAGCAATGTTCTCTATATTTGTTATCCACCCAACAATTTAGTTCCAGGGCTGCAGCTATGCTCTCACTGTCAACTTTTGTAAAATAAAGTTGTTTGGTAACCTGTTTGTAATGCAGGGACCGACGTTGTTGACGCTTTAGCAGGTCATATACAGTGAATGTTAATGCCGCCTGTATGCTTCAGTGAATCTCTCTCTGTCTATTTGTATGCGACACATACGCTTAGAGCTTCACCATGCAGCAAAATTCATCCCAAAGCAGCTTGGCTTCTTTCCTTAAAGTGTAATTTTGTATTTTTCACACAACAAAATTCTGTGTTTTTATTACTTTATACATCACCTTGTTCCTTTTCCTGGATGTTTTTAGAAGTATTTTATTTTGGTTTGTTTTTTTGTGACTGGCAGTAAGAATATTAACAGTGCAGGTCTGCAGGTATATGATCTAAGATGTGAAGGATGTGATTTCATGCAGGGATCAACCGTTATGTCAGTTTGCCATCTTACTGGCTGATATTGACCTCTCACAGGTATATCCTAACATGTTATGTTCTCTGATATGTGCCGATATTAAAACAGTTTTTTAAGGCCAGAAAAAAATGCTTGGACAAGTGTATTAAATTGTGGAATTACATAGTTTGTCCAGTGATCACTGATGCAATCCATGTCAGGATTAAGCCACAAAGAACATTATAAATAGTTGCATGCATTGGAGATGTGTGCCTGCATTTCTTTATTCAAAAATCGTTAACACACCATCACGGCACGATGAAAACAGCTGCACGTTAACAATTTCACAAATACACCAAAGGGCAATGCATTAAAATATATTGACTGTTACAGAAAATTAGGGCTAAGTAATAATAATGTCTAAATGCGAATTCCTTTTAACGTTGCTAATTTTTTTAAACACACAATTAACACACTCACATTCTTTATGACCCTCAGTGCCTCCATAGTTTGGGAAATCAGGAAGCGATGCAGCCACCACCATCAACATATTAAAGATAGTCAGTAACTGTCTCTGCACATACATACAAGATACACGACTTAAGACAAGAAAGCTAAAGTGGAGGAGTAAGTTTATACTCTGGACAGTATTTGTCGTAGTCTGTGTTATAACGGGACACTATTATAAGGTTACCAGTGAGTCAGTCAGCTGTTAGCTTCCAGGCTAACTCCATTAGCATACAGTGTGGTCTGACTCCTGAATGTAGAGTGTTTAATATGACAGTCACTACTAACAGTCAGTAAGACACGGAAACTAAACTGAAGGGGCTTTAGTGGCACTCATAGCAACGACAACAGACATGAGCAATCGAGTCCTGATCACAACAGACCAAACACAGCAGAGCACCGAGGGCTCAATCAAAAAATATCACAGTATTTGTCATTGTTTTGGATTGGTGCAATAATAACAAACATACATTTACATAAAGCAAGCTTACTTGTCCACTTTCATGTTGACAAGAGTACTATTAAAAACTTTGAAAAATATCCTTTCATGGTACATTTAGAACTGAATAAAAAGATGTGTGATTAATCCCAAGTTAACTACAGACAATCGTGATTAATCATAATTAAATATTTTAATCAACAGACACGAGACATTTTGAACGCAATGTCATTATTTAAGCACTGTTATTCAGTTTTGTTGGCCACTACTGAAGTGGAAATACAATTTTTAATCCATCATCTTTTGCAGCGACAGGCACAAATCTAATGTAAAAGCCTGTGATAATTACAGCACATCTCTCCCTCTAATTATTTATTGATTACACAATCCTGTAATGACTTTACATCCAAACTCATTAGAAAGGGCCCTTAATACCTACGATGTTATCAATGCATTTACTCACTGGGCACAAAATTAAGCCTTAAGTAAGATTTAGTGTCTCAACATGAAAAGCTTCATGCGAACAGCACAAATCTGAGCTTTTGATGGCACAGAGGAATAAACAAAATATGTAAATATACAGGGCTCTTCTGCCAGCTTTACATGTTTTTTATGATTAAATCTGGGCTTCGTTCTTTCTCTCACTAGCGCTGCAGCAACATGCAGATGAAAGCAAGAGGAACATGTCTTTGAATAAGCAGCAAAAGATTTCTTTAAAAGACAGCAGGCAGCCCAGTCTTTTAAGCATCCGTCTGATGAAGACAGCAGTTAGGGATGGGGTGCAGGGATGATGGAGATTTAAGGACGTGGACAAACATATGAGCAAGAGTAGTCCTCAAGTTTAGCCTCCTGTAGGTCGAATACCTCAGTGAAGCAAAGTAAATACTGTAGCAATGCCACAGCAGCTCAGTCTGTAGGAATGAGATTTCAATATTGATTCATGTAGCCAGAAACAGAGAGCAGCTCTGTGCTGCCCTCAAATCAATATTATCTTACACCAGCAGAGCAAAGTGAACTAGAAATAATAGAAAAATGATTAACAGTGGAGACTTCAGGGGCTCTTTGTTCACATGATTTAGCACTTCAGAATTATTTCCTGGCACTTAGGAAACATATCTACACATCACGACATCGTGTTTGTAATTAATGCAAATGGCAGATATCCATATACATTTTTTTTTTATGATCAAATAATCAATTAATGCAGTCTTCAGAATTATGCCTTTGGAAAAGAGTAGTCTGCAAACAGCACAGGAGGTGAAACGTCATGCTAGCTATTTGTGGATGATACACGGCAGATACATTTTGAACTATTCTGTAAAAGGAGAGCTAGAAGTGACACTCTGCGCTTTACTTTTTTTTTTTTTTACAGTGTATTTCCAGTGACATTAATGCTTGCTCGACTTCCTTATATGGGCATGTCAGCTCATACACACAATGCTGTGCCTGCCCCCTCTCCCACTTTTACTCAGACAATGCTGTGCTCTGCTCTCTGCTTCATGGATTACTGTCAGTACCTTGTTTAGATGGCTCCAATTAAGTGTTTTTTGGGTAAATGAAGGACAGTTAACTTTGTTAAACATTCCTAAACGGGCGAACACCAGACAGAAGTTGATAGTGTTCCTGTTTCTTGTGGATTTATTCCATGTGGATTTTTTTCACTTCCCTAACATGAGCACATGAACTGGATTAACGGCTAAACTGCTGCTAAAAACTGGCGCTGTTCCTGCGTTGCTTTATAGTGTTGAAGAGTGAGAAGCTCAAGCTGTAAGTAACATTTTATCAGTGTCCTAGCCGTGTTTACTTTGTGTCAGTAAAGGAGTTGTGAGTACAGCAAAGTGAAGAGGCACACACGAGGGAAAGGGAGTGGGGTAGCCGACACAGGCTGTTTTGAGAATATGCAGAAAATATAAGGAATACAGAGGTAGGGACAGGACAATTTTCTGACGATCTACAGACTTAACTGTTTGGCCAGTTGTGGCTGGCTGCTCTATAGGAGTCCTAAATCAAAATCAAAGACCTGAAAATTAGTAATAATATGTCTTCTTTAAGCTTATTTGGATCTAATAGTTTCAGAAATACACTATTCTTTTTATAAGAAAGAGTTAGATGAAAAGATTTGTTTGTTAAATATTAAGCTACAGCCAGGAGATGGTTAGCTTAGCTTAATTTAGCATACAGCCTAACTTAATTTAGGATAAATTGAGCAAAATGGCTCGCTTCACTCACTTGTAACAAATCTACAGAGCAGCAGCTCTCCCTAACTTACATGTCATACCTTGTGTGTTAATTAAACTGAGAAACCAAGAAAACAGAGTCAAGGAGGGTTACTGCACCTCTTTTTGCTTGCTTGGAGCAGTTATTTCTTGGAGCCTAGTTGCCTGGTAATGTCGGTGTGACAACAAGACTACAGGGCATGCCATTTTCACACTTATAAGACACTCAAACTAACATAACATGCTAATTAGTAGAAAAAAATAAGAAAATCTCTCATTTAAATGCCATGATAAACAGGACTAGCATAAAAGGACACATTCTTCTAGATCTCGTATGCCAGTGACAGAGCAGCTATGTTACTTCTAACTGATGATGATTAGCTCTTTTCAGCTGAAAAAGATTCACAAGTTGCAGGCTGCCTTTATAATTTGTTATCCTCAGACCACAGAAACTAAAAGGACCATGACACAGTGAAAACTATTCACATTTTTCAGTAACTCCATTTAGGCATGAGAACAGTTAAGACACATTTCACTGAGAACGAGCTCAGACATTATGAGCAAAACTTTGACTGTTTCATCACTTACCAAAGAAGCAGTAGATGATGCCAAAGAGGCAACACATAGAGCAGACCACTGAGGGTACAATCTCATATCTCCTCTCAATCTCCTGGTCACACTTCAGCCCCACTTCAGCCAAACCCAGCAGGTGGCTGGTGGAGGCCATGTTGGCTGCAATGACGAGGGGGCGGTGTGAGGGGTGAGGGGTTGTGTTGGGATGACTGGATCAGTGGGCCTCACCCATTGAGACGAGTCTACCTGCAAGTACAAGAGATGGAAAGAAAAGAGTGAAAGCGAGAGAGTGTGAGATTAAGAATGAATGAGAGAAAGAAAAGACAGAGAGCAGAGTTATTATTGATTGCTCATTTTAAGTGCACAGCTGAGTGCTGACAGAGCAGTAAGCCCGCATTACAGTGTTGAAAAACGAAACATCACAGCACAACATAGCCCCTCTAACAACTTCTGCTGCAAATGAAATGACTGCATTATATATATGTATATATATATATATATATAT
>JAPZDX010000005.1:15427789-15439217 GCA_029783625.1 Naso annulatus | reverse complement strand
CATGCGTAAAAGACCGCAGTTGTGCTTGTAAGTAGGTTAACAAAATAAAAGGTCTGTTAAAAATTAACATTATTTCAAGTGTTAATGTGAGTCTAAAATTAACATAAGATAATAACTCCAGTTAGCTTTTGATTCTCAAACAAGTTACACCGGTAAGAATCAACTTAAAAACTGTTGTGAAATGCAAAATAATATTATTTTAAACACGTGATAAAAAATGCAATTAATCATGATTGAATATTGAAATTCTGTGATGAAATTGTGATTAATCGCAATTTTAAAGAAAAGTTAATTGTTTGACATCCCTACTTTTACTGCATCTCTGCACATTATACAGTTAAATATTCTACAAATACAAAGAAAAGGACCCTTTATGAAGCGATTTGACCAAGACATGTGACTGAATACAAAGAGCACAGGTGCACACCCTGCTTTGATTGGCTCCCAAAAGGCCACAGACGCAAACACACACACGGACTGATGACGGTGGCGCTGAAAGGGAAGGTGAGCCATTAACAAAACGTCACCAAAGGGTCTGGCATCAGCCTCATTAGTGGTAATGACAGCTGGCCATAAAGACAAAAAACACATACACACACACACAAACACACCGTGCACGCACACACAGTCACTCTTACCTGACTTCACGCTGCAGTGAATGTGGGCTTTGGACTCGTAGTAAACCCAATCAAATCCAGCCTCCACCGCCAGCCGGGCCAGCATGGCGTATTTATTCCTGTCCCTGTGGAACAGAGTGCAAAATTCAATCAGAGCTTTATTTTCAGAGCTGCAACAATCAGTTATTGGAAGAAAATGAAACGCTAAAAATTTTAAAAATCAATAAGACATTTGAGTCGTTTCAAATATTTGCTTCTTACAGCTTCTTAAAAGTTACAGCTTGCTGTTTTTTTAAATCATGGTATTATTGAGGGGTGTAAGAAAATATCAGTGCATAATCAATATTGCAATATTATGTTTTGCAGCATTCTATCAATTCTCAGAAATGTATTATTTTTAATAATAAATTTTGTGCAAAGATTCGTGGCAGTGGTTCATTTTGTTGTTGTTTTTTAAAACCCCTGATGGCTATTGAACAAAAATATTGCACTGATACTCTGACTGCACAAAAAATACTTTTACTCTCAGATTTTATGGATATTCTGGTGTTTTCTTATACTATGACAGTTTTTTCTAAAATAAGATTGAACGAATGGCAATATATCGCAATATATCGTATTGTGACTCGTGCATCATGATACGTATTGTATTGCCAGACTCTTGCCAATACACAGCTCTAATATGATAGCAGGTGAAGAGTCTTTGGGTTTTAAGTTTTAGGTTAAACAAAAGAAGCAATTTAAAGACGTCACTGGGGCTTTAGGAAGTTGTAATGACGTTTTTTAAACAATTTTTTGACAGTTTACTTAGTTAACATGACATACTTTCCAAGTGTACTCAGAAAACCTTTATTTTTCACCATCATGCATCCGTTTGTTTAAAATATTGGACTTTCAGAGGGAATTTAACCACAGACTCAAACTTGGAATTAATCATTTTAAAAACAAATTTCAGCAGCACAACCAAACAGTTTGCTGACTCACTGACTCATCACTTCACTGATAAGTTGACCGACTGATCGGCTTGTTGACTGTCATATCTGACAGACAGTGAGAAATTTATTGCTGTCTGGTCTACATCTGGTCCACCGACGCCGCATCCTCTTCACGCCTACCTGTCTGATGTGGTGATGTCAACGGCACGTCCCTCATAGTGCAGCGAGTCCTCTGAATGGTGGCCGTCCTCATCCCAGCCCTCAGTCACTCTGAGCTTCACACCTGGCCACATGTTCATCACAGAGATGGCCAGAGAGTTTAACTTGTCTTTACAACGCTGAAAGAAAAAGGACGGCCGGCGGTCAGAAACAAAACAAACAATGCAAAGACAACATTAAGTTTTGGAAGTAATGCTAAGAGAGAAGCTGGAGGGGAATAAAAGACCAGCTGAGGACAAAGAGGGATGTTGGGAGAAAAGTTCACTGTCATGAGTCTGAGGGATGATTGGAACCATGTGACCAACAAAGACATTAAGTTCAGAAAAAAAGGCACATGTACAGTGTGTGTGTGTGTGCCTGTGTGTGTGTGAGTGTGGGGGGGAGTAGGACCACAAAAACAGCAGCTTGATTCAGACAAATAAACAGAAAAACAAGAAAGTGACTGAAAAAGCAAAAAAACACCCCCAGCAGGTACCAACACACATCTGAAGAGGCATAAAGTAGCTACCTCTTAACTAACACACTCAAAACAAAGGAATGCAGGCGAGATCATAAATCCTTTAAAATTGTGTCAGGTGAATGGTCAAAGTACACACGTATCCCTGCGCGCTTGCTTGGAATGATTTCGCAGTTTTCCTGATACTCATGTAAGACTTGAGGTCAGGTTGCCTCTCAGCTGAAGACTTGTTTGCTCAGATGTAATAAATCACAGTGGAAGAAGTGTTTTTAAGGCTGCAGTCAATGATGAATGAATGAGTAAATAAATAAAAGCTAATGTAGTTTTAGTCATTTGTAATTTAGTTAGTAGTTTAGTTGCCTTGCACAACCTATGACCATAAACACGGGCGCGTTACGCTGAAGGAGCCTCTGCTCCAGTTTCAATGACATGTGGTTGAGAGGAGCAAAATAAACACGAAGGCTGTAATATAAAACTAAGAATAAGTCTGCTTTATAGGTGGATTAAATGTAGGCTGTCCTGTATAACCTTCCGTTTAATCCTAAAATTAGAGGTTTTACGCGCTCCCATGTGTCTCGCCTAATGGGGAATTCTGCAGACTGACGATGAGTGACAATATTCAACTAAAAAGGTTTTACTCAAGGGGTGAAAGTATTTCTTCTGGGCAAAAACAGCAGCTCATGTCGGGGAACAGAATGCAGAGGTGAAACGAGGCGCCGAGAGTCGATGAAATCAATCATTTTGGTTTAAACATTTAACCGACAGCAAACATAAGCAGACAATTTGATTTGATGCAACAGCTTTCCTAATAGTCTGCAGTGACTCAGTTCATCAGCTAAATAAAATAAACCTGCTGCAGTCCACTGTCAGCTCAAACCAAACTCAGCTACAACAGTCCACCTTTGCGCATCCGTGCCAGATGTTTGGCGTCCACGCGCTCCCTGCCTTCATCCATCCTCCCTCCTTACCTGTGTCATGAGCCTGTCGGCGCCCGTGTCCTCCTCATCTTTGAAGATAATATCTGTGTTGTAATTGGGCGTCAGTTCTTTAAAGCGCTCGGAGTTGCGCGTTATTTTGCCCTCGGGTCTCCCGCTGGCTCCCAGGGTCTTCTCGGCGACGTTCGGGCTGAACTGCTTGTAAGCGAGCGGGATGAGTTTCTTCGGAAGCCGCCTCTTGCCGTACCCCCTCCCCGGCCCGCAGCCCTCCGAGGCAGGTGCGAGGAGGAGGACCAAGGCACACAGAGAGGCGGTGAGAAGGAGGAAGGAGATCCGCATCGCCCCGGGGGGAGGGAGGACTCTCCCGTGGGAGAGAGGTGTCTTCAGTGCCTCCCCGGTTCAGTTCCCGACTCCATCGTCCGTAACAGTCGCAACATCACGTCCGAAAAGCTCGGATAAGAGAACCTCAGCGCCTCGGCAGCACCATGCACCATGAGGACACCAAAGTTTCCAGCCGCTCCAAAATAATTGAGCCAAATGGAGAAACTTCGCTCCCTCCGCCTTGCAGAATCAACAGTAGCCTAAGTGTGCCGGCTGTAAAGTCCGTGTATTTAAACAAACAGGTTCAAAGTCGATTTGTGGGTGAGAGAGTTAAAGGGAGAGCGTGGTTACTGATAGCCAAGTTGCAGTGTTGTGGTTTCTCTCCCTCTCTTTCTTTTGCTCTGGGAAACTGTCACAACATCAGCCACCGTCGCCTGCCTGCTGCTGCTGGTCGGTGCCCTCGCTGTTCTCTCCAGATGCGGCCGGCGTGCAACAAGCTGCAGCTTTCCAGTTGAATTGAAAGGTTTTGAGTGATCCAAAACGATCTGTTGCCACTTCAGACCGCACCCTGCCAGTCCTGCCCTCCTCTCTCCTCTCCCTTTCTCCCTCTGTCCCTACTCTGCCACCCACCCCGCCCCTCCTGGGGACAGGGCGCACTGGAGAGTCCTGTCCACACTCTGCTGGCAGGCAGGCAGGCAGGCAGCAAACATAAGCTTTGTCCTTTATTGCTGCCACTTCACATTTCCAGTTGTTGTCTTTGTCCGTCTGTGCCCTTGACAGCTCTGTCTGCTGACAACCCGCCTTTATAGACTGTAAACAACTGGCAATCATAATCAATTAAACCAATCAATTTCCTGGAGTATGCGGCCACTACTGTTTTTTTCCAATATTAAATAACAGGGGTCACTGGTTGACTCTCTGGCTTGTGTTTGGTTGACTGACTGGGTAATGGGGTAATTTACTGAGTGTGAGACAGACTGATTGCCTGGAAGTTTGGCAGGTGGACCAGCTGATTGTCAAATAGATGGTTTAACTTGCTGACTGACTTACAAAACTATCGACTCAGTGTCTGAATGGCTGCTAACTTACAGCAGCGCCAATTAGTCTAAGCAGTGATCGTAATAAATCGACAAGATTACTAACTTCATGCCAGTTTCCTAAAATGAACAAATTACCTCTTTAATTTGAGAACTTCTGGCTGTCTGGATGCCCTGCTGCTGGCTGACACACACACACACACACACTGCTAGCCAACCCAGCCTCTCCAAATTAGCTCTTCAAATATTTGCCAGCAGAAAATCAGTGGTCTCACCCCTGTTTCTAAGGGCAGGATCCTTTGAATGAACTGAACTGTACAAGCCTGAGGGTTTCCACAATTTATGTTTTATTATTTGTGAGTGTAAACACCATAAAGTATTTTTTGCTGCTCCACCTCTTTTCATGTCTCTTAATGGAACAGAGAAAAGCAAAGAGAGAGATTCACGCACAGTAAACAGCCGTCTATAGCCGTGTTTACCTTTCTGCCGAAATAGAACATCAACTGGTACTTGTGTAAATTCATTAGAACTTTCCTGCTATGGAACGTACCATCTAGTTAAAAGATCAAAGTTTGTCAGAAGTGTCTGTGTTTTGCTGTGAGCTTTGTGAGGTAGAGAAGTTCTGATAATCACGTGTCACAGATGGGAAATTCTCTGTTTTTTGGAGGCAAGGAAACATTTTGAAGAGAAGTCTCCCAAAAACTCAACGTCAGCTTTAAAGTGCGCCTGAAACGGCATTTTGAGAGTATCTAACTTGTGAATCTTATAACGTCTTTCCGGTACAGGCTATACAATACAGCTGAGATGAAGTGTTAGGAGGAATTTGACTGGACAATTTGGAAGTGGTACCCATCATAATAAACAGAGGATTACTGTGATATGAGCGATGTGGAGTTAGGGGCTAACGAGTTTGGCGGACATGTTTCGTCAGCAACCTTTTGTGAAATATTACAACTAAAAAGTATCCTTGCAGAACTGTAAGCTCCATCAGTGGGTGATGCTGTAGCAACAGTTGGAAGAAATAGGTTTATTGGCTGTTTTTGGAGTTATTTGACAAGATCAATAGGCGTTTTTGGACCAAACAGTTCTAGGAACTTTATGAGAAGAAATGTCCACTGAGGAGTTTCTAAAGAACTAAACACCTTCAAGGGCTTTTTATCTGTTGGCATTCACATCGTGAGTAGATACCCCCTGTGTAAGCTACATAAACTGGTCGTTGGTTTACTAACGTCATTTCTGTGTGACTTACAACAATAACAACAAATGAAGGCTAACATTACAGCATTACTGTTCCTCGCTTTTGTCTATATGTGGCGATAACGTACCATGAATCTCGAGCTGAATGCCATTAAATCTCAGAGAAGAGAAAACAACAACAAAGACGATCTTGTTAGGAGCTCTAGTTTATATTTTGTGTCATCTTGTCAATACAGCGGTCAAGTTTTTTAAAAAGGCGGTTGCTTGCACTGACCCCTGAGTACGACCAATCAACGTACACTTATGTCACTAAAGTTCCTCATATGCTGAGCAAGTACCTATTCTAGAGTTGGAGGAGAAAAAGTTCCCCAAAACGTAGGTCTAAGAACTATAGTAATTCATGGTTCTTGCAGTCCAAAAATGCCTAAACATACTGTCATATCTGTCCAGTAGCAAAAGTATAAGACCACAACAAGCTTCAGGTTTGCTTAGCTCAGCACAAATAGCCCTGCTAGCTAACTAAAGCTAATCGCCTCTAACAGTTAGACCATCATATCTTAGTTGCCAATCCGTGCAAATATTGATTTGTATAAAGGACAAGTGGACAATGGTGGGTGGTTACTAAGTGCATCCTAAGGTACAAGTAGTCAGCTGTTTAAAAAATCAACCACATCAATCTGTTACCATGGTCTCACTCTACATTTACACACTTGCAGTGGTCCATGGCAGCCATAACGTCATCATCTTTGTAAAAATGGTAACTACTGAACTTTTTCTTAATCTTTGGGGAAGAGGTAGTAGATTGCGGGTGCCAAATCAGGTGAATAGTGCAGGTGTCAGAGCGCTATGTCTGCAGATCCTCGAATAAACGGCGCGATAATTGCGGAGTATTGCCGAGCCCACCACTCATTACTCACTGGTTAACTGTCATGCCATTTAGAGTAACTGCAAATGAAACTGCTGCCAACAATGTCAGTCATCTTTTCTGTTTGCTTCTGACAAAGCGGCCAAAATGACTCCTTCCTTGACAGAGAAAAAGAAAAAATAGGTTGTACTGTGGTAATACAACTGGCAACGGCACACCTGTTATGTTGGCATACAGCTGATTTGCAGGAACAGCCAATCAGTCACACGCAGGTTTTGCTTGATGACTGAGATCTGATCTCAGTGTGGATAGTGAGAAGATATTAAAAATACCAGGTGAAAATGCAAAGCAGTATCGAATCACTTATTATCTGGATACAGCACACATTTAAATACCAGGTGTAAATGGGGTGAGCGAGTTAAACAATATGTGCATGTAAGGAGAGCTGCTTATCTCATCTCCTTTTACCTGAAGGTCATGAACTTACCAATCAGCCCTCTTCTTCTTCTTGGGAGAAGTATCTTTTAGGAGCCCCACTGGTTGCCTACCAACTAAGGTGATAATAGTTTTAGATTTTTCATAAGTTTTGGGGGGGTTTTTTGGTTGTTTTGAATTTTACTCATCAATTTCAGTTAGGTTTAATTAGCTTTTGAAGCAGGTTTTGTGGTTTTGTTCACTTTTTAATTATCAAAAATGCTTAGTTTTAGTTTAGCTTTCATCAGTTTTAGTGTTAGTTTTAGTCCTCGCCGCCACGTCATCAGCCACGTTAGTTTACGTGACCAGAAGATGGGAGGTAGGAGGAAGAAGGAACGCAGATCTTGAAAGACAGAATCAATACCAGCCCCAAATATAACGACGAAAATGAAAAAACTGAGGATATTTTCTTTTTAATTTAATTTTATTGTAGTTAGTTTTGTAAACCTACAATTGAGTTTTAGTTATTGTTTTTATTTTTATTTCAGTTCATGAAAATGTTTTTTTTATTCTAGTTTTTGTTATTTTGTTTGTTTTTGTTCATAACCTTGCTACCAACCTTACAACAGTGACTAAACTTCAAAACTTCACTGGCACCCTGAAGCTGAGAAAGAAGGAGATCTTTGTTCAAAACCAGTGAGACTTTTTACACAAACTGACACAACAAGATGTTAATTGTTGAACATTAGAGGTGCTGGTTTTTGGATTTTGACTCTGCAGGCTATCTGTCTCCAGCTGTTTCAAGTCTTTATGCCAAGCTTTGCTATACTAAACTAAGCTAAGCTAACCACTTGCTCATGGTAGTTTTCCTTTACCATACAGTCTGCAGATTGAGCACAGTTCCCGAAATATTAAACTATTCCTTTGAGGGTTGGTGGTTCAACCTCTGGCTCCTCCTTCATGTTCACAGTAAATGTTCTTGAGCCTGACACTAAACCTCAAACTGCTACTAATAAGCAGGTCAGCCAGTGTCGGCATGTGGACGTATATTCACATCTCTCAGGTAAAAGTTGTAGTGTGCATGCAGGTCATTTACCATTTATGTTATTTAACAGCTATCCATGCAGCATTTCAGTTTAGAGACATAAATGCAGAGCTCATAGGGAATGTGAGCACTGACAGATGTGTTTGCCTCATCTATGGTTGTTGTTTGTCCACAGACGTGAGCACAGATCTGTATGCAAATTTGTGTGCACCAACGTTTGCCAGAGCATATGTTTTCGTGTAACTATCAACATTTTGTGACCGTGCATGAGTGTGTAAGTGTGTATGTGTCATCCTTCCTTTGAAGATCATAAATACGGGCGTGGCTCCAGGCAGGCCTGCTGCCTATTCAGCGTGGCTGTCGACAATGCTTCAGAAGTGGTCACATTCTGCCATCCATCCATCCAATCCTCCCTTCATCCATCCATCTTTCAGTTCCTCTTTGCCTCAAGAAAGGACACCATGTCCTTTAAAGCAGACAACAGTCTGATCAGACCAAACCAGAGAGGAGTCTGACACCCTACAGACCCCCAAAAATCTCTCTTTCTCTTTTTTTATTCATCAGCCTGTCAGTCTCTCTGTCTTACACTGGTCCTGTGGGCCTCTTTTTGCATTGCTGCGATGGTAAGCTCAAACACACAGATGTGCAGGCCCGCAAACACAAGCAAAAATACACGTTTGTAGCCATGTGTGCACCGTACACACTCACATGCTTACAGATATGCACACAGACATACACCAGGCTGGCTGACAAGCCAACCAAGCATCAGGCCCTCACTCATTGATGTTTGTTAAAGTTATTAATTTTCTCTGTGAAATAAGAGGCCACGGTGGCAGGACACAGGGAGATGGGTGCCAGCCCCAGAATCTCTCCCTGCTTTCATCTACTGGCACTAGGGCTCCATGAGTCCACAGCACAGGGCCTTTACGTGGGCACCGGGGTAACCCACGCATACACGACGCCCAAACCAACAAAGGATCTGAGTTGGGCAAAAGGAAGAAGACACAGATAAAAGGAAATGTGAACAAGAAGATGAGTGGAAAGAGACGGAGAGGATGTGGAAAATGTATGAAACAGGAAAACAGAAAGATAATGAGAGAGGGTGAGAAAATAGCACAAAAGGGTGAAAGAGAACAAACCCAGAATTGAGGGATCAAACTGTGAACTGAAAAGTTGAGAAAAGACAAAAGGACTGAAGAGGGTTTGAATGCGTAAGAGAGAGTGAATACATGGCACATTAACTGGTAAACAAGTGAGTTCTGGTTGTTTTGCAGTCAGTGGAAGCTAGCGTGTTTGTGGCTTGTGGTGATTCTCTGTAATGGGGGTTAAAGGACGTTATGCTCAAGGTAACAACAGCTGGTGGCTAAAACCGCCATCCCTCTTCCTCCTTCTCCTCCTCCCTCTGTCCCTCCACACACTCCAGAGTCCAACCCCAGACCACAATAAACACCTAACACTAGGTCTTCATATGCTAAGCTTCTCAGCATCAGCGGTTCTGTCTGAAACCTTGCAAGCCTTCATTAATCTTCCCAAACACAGAGATAAAACTTACTGGATGTGCTACACTTAACTGTAGCCTTCACACATTTTGTCATACATTTTTGGCAGCGAGGGCTACTTGGCCAGTGCGAGCAGTTTAGGAGCTAAGCCGGAGCTAACATGGCAGCCAGTGAAAACCACAATGACCAAATCTGTCTATCACTGGTTGAGAGTGGCACCGATACTAGTCTTGCTAGAGGCCAGTTCAGTGCAGCGTGTTTGGTCAGAGAGCAGACAGAAGAAAAATAAAAGCAGGACGATATAAAAGTGGAGCACAGGCTAAATGTGTCTCGGAGTTAGCGGCCTAGGCTAGCCACCACATGGCTAAAGCAAACAAAGAGCTGCCCAGGAGACTGAATGCTGTGCTCTGACACTAAACACATATGCTTGTGGTGTACATGCATGCAGGTAGCCACAGCCGTAAGTAATTAAATATACATAGAAAACACAGGGGCAGTTTAGAGTAACACTGAGCGTTTACTTTAGCTCACAAAATTACATTATTACAAGCAATCTTATACCATCACACAGACTTCAATGAGCAAAGACGCACACTGCTTCTTGAATATTTCTGTCAAATAGGAAAAAACAGAGGTGAATCAATTAACTTTCAATAGATTTCTGCCTGCAGTTGTCATTTTGAAAATAATTGGGGCTTTAACTATGACGAATAAAATGTCTGCTCTGAAGAATGACAAGAAATCATTGAGCAAACCATGCTCAAGCATCTCTAATTTTGAAACCCTCTCCAAAGAGTACTTAAACTTTTCATAAACATACTTGAATTGCATATTTATTAAATACATGGTCATAGTTTTTTGGTTCCTTATAATTTCTAGCCTTAAAATAAGACTTAAGGGCTGAATGAGACTCAGGCTCAATAAATCTGAGACTTGCTTGAAGATTGTTGACGAAGACTTGGGTCAAATTTGTATGAAGTGTCCTAATAACAAGTCCAGTAGCTGGTTAATGCCAACAATAATGAAGCCAGTGCTTCTGCTGTGCTCTGTCCATGTTAGATGAGGGATTTTTTTTCTCCTCCCTCTCTCCATCCCTCTCTCTCCTGAATGTGTGCCACATCTGTGGGCTCTGTGGTGATGTTTCTCTGCTCAGAATGGATTCACCAGCTCAAAAACGTCCTTATTATATTTATATTTTACTACACCACTAGAAAACCATGCCAGCTGGGCTGCAGAACTTTGGGCACAAAGAAGGAGAGAAAGCAAAAGGGAGGAGGGCAAGGGATGAAGGAAAGATGGGGTGAAAATGGAGAGAGGCAAACAACAAGTGAAACGGAAGTGAGCAGTGAGAAATACAGACAGGTGAATTGAGGAAATGGTGAACAAGTGGAGTAAAGATGAAGAGCTATAGTGAGGCAGAAAAGTGGATAGAGAGAGGTTGAGTGGGAGCCCTAAAATAGGTTGTGACAATATGATTACCCAGGACATTCAAAAGTAAACACAGAAATGGGCAAACAAATAGAGACTTTACACATACACACTCATGGGTTCGCAAATCCAATAGTGACTTCCGACGAGCTGGCTGAAGGACAGAGGGATGTGGCTTTGTAAGGACACAGCATGGGACACAGAGGGAGTGAGTAGAGAGTAGAGGAGAGAGTCCACATATGAGGAGAGGAGAGAGATGGTCATGGGAGCACAAGAGGGATGATGGGAAGATGTGGATGAGTGGTTGGAAACACAGTGTGAAGGTGTGAATAAAATAAGAGAGAGCACACATAATTATAAATGGACATACTCAAACCAAAAAATGACTTTTTCACTTTTCAGCCCTAAACCTTTATTACACAGTCTAATCAAATGTTTTAATTCTATTATTAAGTTTTC
>JAPZDX010000005.1:15399860-15410146 GCA_029783625.1 Naso annulatus | reverse complement strand
TTTAATATATGGGAATGCTTCATATTCTATAAGATCACTGTGTGTTTGTGTGTAAGAACCGTTCATAAGTTTAAAAAGGAGGAGAATTTCAAATGTACAAAGAAAAAAAGTAACAAGCAGCTAAAACTGTCACACAAATGTAGTGAAACAATAAAAGTAATATTTGCATCTGAGATATACTGAAGTAGAAGTATAAAGTTAGACACTCAAGTATAGTCCAGGTACTTTGAAGAACAAGTGTAGTGCATACATGAGGTACGTAGTACTTACTTACATTCCAACACAGTTATTGGATATCTCCAAGTGCAATTCACAATCAGTGGCAAAATGGGTGATGGATGTTCTCATAAAATACATAAAGTATCAATGAGGCTTCAGTTCATTGCGGCATTTCATACACATGCGTACACTACACAGGCTCAAACACACAAACACAGGCGCGCGGGACACACTGCATGAGTTTTCCACCACTGTCAAGTGCAAGAATAGATGAATGAAGCAGAGGAAAATAAAGGAGGGAGACTCTGACATGAAGCAAAACATGTGTTCCTTTCTACTGACCGCAAGGACTTCCTCTTTATGACCTTCGTGACCAGCCTTGTGTACAGCATGCACACGCACACAAACACACACACAGAGTGCAACTTTCTCAAATTTCCTTTAAACCAGATGTCCGATATTTGAACGTGTCCAAAGCAAGGGTGACACTATTAAAAAATCTACCAAACAACTGATGAAAAAAAAAGCAGAACAAAAATAACTTCAGGTGACAGAAATTTTGTTTTGATATTTGCTGCTGAAAAGTGCAAAGACAGAAGGAGCTAATCATTACTAATGAGACTAAATCTTAACCAAATAGTGTTACATGGTTCTCTCTTTTTCCAACATAAAGTTAAAAATTAGTAATCTAACAAGTTATCTAAATACAGTCACTGACTTATATAATGTTTAGTATATTCACCATATTGCAATACTTGTACACGCTCATTACTCCATGAAAACTGAGACCAGCCATAGGAAGATTATGTGGAATAGCCTTAGATTATCAACAGTAATATACGGACATGTTTATTTTACAAATCAATGCCCACTCACATCAATTAGATTATAAAAAAGTAAAAAGAAAAAGTAAAAAGTAAAAAACATTGCCTTAGTTTTCAGGTCCTGGCATTGTAATTCTGTCTTAGTTTCAGACTTTCATGGTTTACGGGGACACAGTAAGGTGCATCACACATTTACTCTTTAATGATTGCTCTGTCCTGTAAAAATAACATCTGCTTTTCCCACTATGACAAGTCACACTGATGCGCCGGTTGTTCAACATTATTGGATGTTTGCTGCCCTCTGCTGTTTAAGAGTTACAATTCAACAGACAGATACATCATTTTCTCTAATAAATGTACAAAGGAAATAAATGATTCATTTGAACCACTAATTAAAGTCAAATACAGAGTTTTTTTTTACACAATAAGCCTAAACAAACATGCATTAAGAGTAGGTTTAAAAATCATGTGTAACACAAAATTAACTACTTTTTTTAATACTGATTAACTGATTTTGCATGACCACATTCAGTTGATTATTAGTAACTGTTGTTGGTCTCAAGAAATTCTAACACTGACATTATCATGTCACAATAAATTTACACACATAGCCACCTGAATTAGCAGCTCAAGGTCAGAACTTCCAAATACAGACACACACACATGCACACATAGACATACATTGTAGTACCCTGGTGTTTGTCATAGGTCTCTAAAAAGCTGTCAAATGGTCTGTTACCGTCAGCCAAATGGATGTGCGTGTGCACGTGTCCATGAGTGCACTTGTGCGGACAGGAAGTGGTGGCTGGTTTGAGGTCAGTGGCAGGAAAGAATGGTAACTATGCTGTTGCTGTGACTACGGCTGGTCACAGCGCAGGCTTTGGGTTTCCTGACACGCTGCAGCCTGAAACCGCATCCCACCATCACTCAATCCATCTATGCTTTACTGCAACATCTGTGTCATCGATGCTTTTATAATTAATCATTTCATTTTTATACAATTTCTCCTATTTTTTGCATTTCTTTGCCTCTCTCTCTTTCATTTTTATCCTCCCTGCATCCCACAACACCCCAACACCCCATTCCATGCCCAATGGCATCTATATAAAATGCTTCCTTACTAAATGCTGCTCCACCCTTCTCTTTTAACATTAAATGCTGCATAACAGTGTGACCACAGGAACTAAAAAACGTGTTCCTGTGCTGTTTACTAGCCTGAGGCCTACCGCATCCCTCTCAATCACATCTGGGCCCGCAACCATCGACAACCAACGACAGAGGGACCAAATGATATTAATACTGCAAGGATACTCATCAGTATTTTGAACCTTTTTAAGAATTTCACTTTTCAACAGGATGAAAGCACCCAAAAAATAATATTTGTGTTTGCTTTTTCATTTATGGTGTCATGTCTGGTATATTTTTATATGACAAAACCCTCATAATATTTATTTTAAAAAGTACCTCACAGTACGTCCCAGCATTAAATATACTATCAATGGTTGGACAAAGATATTTGTTGAATGGTAATCATTCAACAGGTAAAACATGTACACTTGATATTCTGCAAACTGAGTAAATTTTACAAATGTTCAAGGGTCAATATTTTTAATTTGCCAAAATAATAAAATCAAACAGTATGAACAACAGCAGGAGCTCTGAATACAAAAATCCAAAACTCACCACTAGATGTCAGTCTTGTCAAAAGACAGCATCAAAGGAAAATGCCAAAGGAGGGTAATGAGTTCACCACAGCTCAGCTGCATGGAAACTTTCAGAAGCCATAAACACCTTTAAATTTACTTCAGTTAGAAACATCATTATGTTGTTTAATCCCAGGCATTTGTAATACATGTACAGCAACACATGGGAAAAACATTTCTTTGCTGAAATTAGTTGTATTTTTTAACATTGTGCAAATTAATTAAAACAATAAAAAAAAGAAAATTACATCAACTGTTCAAGAGGTCTCTGATGTGGTCTGAGCAGTTGACATGACCTACTGTTAAAACTGGTCACAAGGGTCAAGGGAAATAACGTAAATAATATACATCAGGAGGTATCTCAAGAAATAAATCAAATTTGACTTTTGTTGAGTTAACACAAATGCATTTCCTGTCTTAACACATTTGTCCATGGAAACTAATTAACAGTACTCCTGATTATTTGTTTCTTTAAATGTACGTAGTTACAAAAAATAGACTTAGAAGAATAATAAATTCAAGTCACAAATTCAGTCATGTGAAAGCCTCTTCTAGCCTGTAGCTTCCAAAAAATGAAGGTTTTACAAGAGATCATTATACATATTTTACAATGTTTTGACCCACATGGTAGAAACTATTTGCATTTTTTATTTGTCATATCTTAAAGCAGCTATGAGAGGAAATAATGTTTTTTGAGTAACTGTTTTTCGTTCATTTCAATACAAAAACACTCCACAAGGCATTCAAAATGGTTCCTGCTCACAACACCACCACCGCCATAAGACAATCACACCAAAATGAGGAGAAGATGGCAAAAACATTCACCGTGATGGAGAACCACTCCCATGCAGTTTAAAACGTGACTTTAATGTGGTTTTAAAATTACCTGAAACAAGTGGCTGCATATGATGAAAAAAAGACATTTGTTTAAATTGTGCAAAGACTTGAAAAACATCTATACCGGAGGTCAGTGGAATGTTTTCCTCATCCATTTTAGTTGCTGCATCTGTATTACAAAACACTGCAGTGTTGGTTTACAGAAAAAAATTTAAAATATTTTAGCTTCTGCCAAATGCAGGTTCTGAAGATTCATTTTGCAATATCATAATTCTCAGTTGATATTTATGACAAATTATTTTTTAATCACAGTGGATTACCCAATGAACAGTCACTGCTGTTGGAGTTTCAGAGGCAGTCGGTTGTTAAAATTTGTCATAACATCCTGACTGAGTCTGGGGAAAATTTCTAACACAAATGAATACATACTGTATATATTTTCACATCTGTCTAATAAATAATTTAAAATAAATTGTATTAATAAATATGTAAAAAAAAAGAAAAGAAAAACAAAAGGATGTTGTTCTCAGACTCATACAAATATGGTGGTTGTACCAAATCTCTAAACTAAAAATGGGTGTCAAGCCAGATGGTGAACATAACTGTTGTCCTTTTGCTAGCAACAGTAAATTTTTAAAAAGAGATTAGAAACTAAAATAACTTTGATTTAAATACTTTGAATAATTATTATTTTGTTTTTTAATGCATGGTGATAGATTGAAAAGGATCAAAACTAACAAAAAAAAAAACAGTTTAAAGTACCTTTTTAAGTTGGCTAGCTAATTAGCAAAAAAGATTTAATTAAAAAAGTCTCTCTGGATTTGGATTAAAACACGAAGTGACAGAGAATCATGGCACTGTCATAAGTAAGTGTAGCAGTCATCATTTTTTCAGGACCAGCATGGCACAACATTTGACTAGAATCTGTGGACAAGTTTTTGACAAATTCTGCAAAAAAAAAAAACAGGACTAAAAACATGATGTCCTGGATGAAGGTAAGAAAAAATCTTGGAAAAGTTCCTTATTGAGAAACCAGAATGCCAAAACTATTCCAAAACAAAGTATATCTAATGTGCCTTCAAACACTCTGGTTAGTTGAAGAACTAAACTGTATAACTGTTAGTGCAACATTGGAAAACTTGTTCATATCCGCTCGTTTATACTCAAACACACTCCGTTAAAAAACAAACTGCATGTCATCAACAGAGGAATAAACTTTTCCTTTACCTTAAGCTAATCAGTGTTCCCTCATGAAATATTTAGAGTGCAAAATCATTTCTCTCTGTAGTGACAAGTTGCCATCCTACTGGTCAGTGTACATCATATTAGTTATGAATAAAGTTCAGACCTGAGACAAACTGCTACATGGCTATTTTACATGCAGGAGCATGAACAGGTTGGGTCTATAGCAGAAGAGGGATGATGTTAAAAAATAAATAACAAAAAGTGAAATCACTTAAACAGCCTCAAGAAGAGAAAGTCTGTTTAGTATAATGTTTTCAAAATACTCTCCTGCATTTAAAGATGTGAAGGGGTCTAAATTAGTTTGGGGAAGCAAGTAGGATATTTTTTCTAAATGCAAAAAAAGCAAACAACTTGCATATAATTGACATTAACCAAACCTGTTTCCCTTTTCATTACCTGCAGTTTGAAGAGGCACCTTCTCTGCCGGTTTCATTATATTTCTGATACTCTTAACTGTGGTTCAAAACTGTTCAACTTCTTCTGCTTTTAAGAAACTACTTGGGTTCATGTTACCTCTAATTTCCACTGTGTTAAAGTTCTGTGAAATTCAGCTTGTGGAAAAATATACAAAATCACATCTTTAAAAGCTTGAAGTTTCCTTTGAGGAGTGCTTGGCCTCTGACAAAATATTTACATATCTTACCCTTGCAGTTCCCTTATGTACACTTTAAAATTCTGATCATATCTCAGAGCTCCCTTTAAGTGCTTTCAAACCCTGAAAAAAAGCAGATGAAGCAATAAAACACCTCACCAGTACCTGACGCTGTGTATAATGTAACAAGAAAAAACTGTTCTCTCATGAAATGCACTGTTTTGTCATAAATATTACTAGACTGATAAATGAATATATGAAATCTGAGCTATTGCATTATAGCAACATGTTATTGACTATCAACAGTAACAAAATATTAATTAGGATGTTAGTATCTTAGGATGTCAGTTAGTTTTAAATTAGGATGAGAATGTAGTTTCCCAGCATGTCCTGAGGAGGGCAATGTAACCTTCCTTTAAAAATGGCCTTAAAACGGTGAGAACTTTGGTGTGCTGTGAAATACTAAAATACTAAAATGACGAAAGAGAACGAGGTGTCAGACATTGTTTCATCTGTTTGTGCAGCTTCCAGTAACATTGTGCTGTTTTGACTGGTTTTCTTCCAGCAGCTCCTTTGTGTGAAGTTTCGTTGACCGTGTGGCATCTTCCTCTCAGTTACGCAGTCGACTCCTTCTGGATCTGGATGTAGCAAGCCTGCAGCAAAGAAATTTAAGTAATGGGTTGGTGTCTAAATGATAATGATAATGAATGTTAGTTTAAGTTAAGTTTAGTAATTTATTTATTATTTATAGAAATACAGACTGATTCTCAGTTTGTTAAGGCATCATGCTTTTCTATCAGATGTTTTCTTTTATGTTAGTGACTGCTGGAGCATGTAACTGCAAGAAAAAATTCTGCAAAAAGGGACAATAAAGCGTTGTTTTCATATTATTTATTTTTTAATTCAGTGGAAGCACTTTCTGAGTGTGTATGTATGTATGTGTATGTGTGTGTGTGTGTGTGTGTGTGTGTGTGTGTGTGGGGTCCTACCTTCAGTGTAGTGAACATCAGACCCAGCTCTCCAAGCTGAACATTGGGATCCATTAAATCTTCTATCAGATTGACCTCAGCCCCCAGGTTCCTGATCCTGGAGAGCGGAGTGGTAAAAACACAGCAGAGTCAGCCACCAGCCTGCAGCATCTGCTCACCGCTGCATGACTGAAACATCATCAGTACCAAAGCTTCTTGCTTTAAGTTTACCATTAACCCTGCAAAACCATTTAACACTCTATTTGAATGTTTAACAGGTACCTTAGCGTGTTGGCCACATATAAGCTACCTTAGCTGGATGCAGAGGAACAACCAGAGGAGATTAGATGAGAAAAGAACAAAGCGAGTGTTTGTGTTTGTGTGTGTGGTAAAACACCTCGCTCTGAGCACCACATAGAGGAAGAGAGGGAGCAGATCATCCATGCACCACAGGAAGTCCCCATCTAGCATAGATTTTACTTCCTGGGTCAACTCCTCAAAAGTCTTCTGGATGACGAGGAGTTTGTCTGATGGAGTGAAGGTGGTGCTGCACAAACAGAGGCATACACTTTTATTTAAAAAACATAGCAGTGCAGTTTTCATTTAGGTAGTGACTTACACTTTTATACAAATAAAGATGTATGTTGAAACACTCTGTAGGGTCGTGTTGCATTTGGATGGGGATACTGCTTTTTTTTTTTCAGTGCTGGTGGTTAAACTTTTAAATCAGATTTGTGGCTGAAGGACTCAAACCTCAGATGTAAACATAAGACCTGGGTGAACACACTAAATTCTGACATATTTCCAAGCGCTTTTCTTTTTACTTCATCTGGTGCGTCATGTCATTTAGGCTTGACGCAGGTTTTAAATTTTTGATGGACCTCACAATTACAGAAGTTAACACTAACAGACACAGAGCTGAAAATGGTTCCTGTCTGACTGTGACTTTGTCTCTATGAGCACAGAGTGTTTCTGCTGAGACAAGTTTTTAATTTATTTTTTTTTAATCATTTATTGTACATCTTTTTCTCACTTTAATGGAGACTGCCCAGATTAAGCCCCTCTGAGGGGTTTTTGTACATCTCCATCACATCTTTTATAGTCTTTGTGTATGTTAATCTGTATTATTTGTAAATATGAAAACCAATAAAACAAACAGGTAAACTGACTGTGCCGTGTGCTCCTCTCCCTCTTGTTAAAAGTCAATCTAGCTCACCCAGCACACCGCTCGCTCTCTCTCTCCTTTGATCAGTTTAAACAAATAATAATCCAGCGAGATCATCCAACATACAGAGATCGTTCTGGAGCTGTGGGCATCAGAGTGCAGCGTGTGCAGCGTGCAGAGATAACTTTGTGACAACAGTTTATAGCAATCATGACTCATATTCCACTCTGCAATGGTTTACAATATTGTCTTATTGTCAGTCTGACATATTTTATCATATCGCTTTTACTCTGACATAAAGATGATTTGCGAACCTCCACTTTAATAAAAGCTGAGTGAGTTTAACATTCTGTGGAGCCTTTGTCACCCACATCAAACCTTTGTAAAGCGTAACACCCAGACTGATTTCTGATTCATCTGCATTTGTTGATAATAATAGTTAATATGAAGTTGACGGGCATTAGTCTCACACATCACAACAATATTTCCACACAATGAAGCTCACTCTTTCATCTATACAACCCTTAAACACAAGCTCTACAGAAGTTTGGACGGGGACCATGTTATTTAGGGACAGTATTATTAATGTCACATCACATCAGGTCCCATGGCAGCTACCTGATTTGTTGGAGTGTCTCTACAGCAGAAACAAAGCAGGTGTCTTTACTGCTCGACACAATCTGTGATATAAGTAAATAAAATAAGTTAGAGAGAACAACAAGAAGAGGTGCAACAGTACAAAATAACCTCATGCTGCAATCACAGCATAAAAATGATGTGAATGACTGATGGATGGTGGATTGAAATGGCTGGACTGAAAACTGTGAAGAAAATGAGAAACGGTGCATGAGGTGAAAATATTACATCTGACCTGCTTTTTCTTTCCCAGAATTGGCATCCACACAGGCCAGAACTTCCTACAAGAGGAAAAAGAAGTGTGTGTCAGAGGATTTCTATTTAGGTTATTTGAAAAAAAAAAAACATAGTTCAAATGTAGGTTACCAACAACAACCAGGATAAACATTTAGAAATAGCATTTTTCTGTGTTTTCCTAATGTACACACTCACTCCTGCACTCCCAGAAAGCTGAGCAGTGACTGGTCGGGCTGTTTGTTGAGTCGGACGATGTGTTCCCAGTACTGGGCTTCCTCCTGCTCCCCCTGCAGGCAGTACAGGGTGAAGAGAGGAGGGTAGAGTCGGGGGAGCAACAGAGGGAGGAGCAGAGAGGAGCAGCTCACTGCCACAACACTGCAGGGCAACAAGGTGGAGGAGGAGGAAGAGGAATGAAAGAGAGATGAGGGTTTTACTTTCAACACAACCTGTCTGTTTCAACAGCACTGACAAGGACAAAATGATGAAGAACTTTACGTTTCGTTTCATCAGTAATCTGTCTGATCGAGTTTTGTTTGGACCTCATCTCGAATGCTTACTGTTGTATCTGCTCAGATACCCATCAACTCTGTGAGAGAGAGAGAGTGTGTGTGTGTGTGCTGACACTCACACTTGCTCTGCTGTGAAGGGGTTGTGTTTGCCTTTACATGGAGTGGCAGGAGGGTCCGGGATGATGCCACCATCATCTGGTAACCCCGGAAACAGAAACCTGCAGGCAACAATTTATATTATTTTATTAAGTGACTTAAATTATTTTTCATTCTTATTCATATTTTCTTTAGTTATGTGTTGTCTCTTGTTTTAGTCTCAGGTTTCTATATTGTAACAATACACTGTGTTGGTGTTGATTTTGTGGTTTTGTTTGGAAATCCTCAGCTGTAGACTGTGCTGTTAGCATACTAAAATATTGTCAGGATGGTAACTCTACATCTTGTCTAAAATTAAACACATTTTGGTTGACAATTCAGGGTTTCTGCGAAGGCTGAGCAAAGGGAGAATTCAGAAGCTGAATCTACCGGACGATGCAGTAGAAATGTGAGAGGTAGGCCTGAACCTCCTGGACAGCCTGTCTGAGCAGCCTGCGGTTGGATCCCACGCCGACGTATGTCATCCTGTAGACGGTCACCAACGTCTCCACCAGCCAGCCAAGAGGGTGGTGAGGGGTCTCACAGGCCTGAGACAAAACACAGACATGCAGGCTGGAGCTTTACACCCACAGAACCAACGACAAGGCTTGACATGAAGCTTTTTCAGCCCACAGGGCAAGTGCTGGTATGTTTAACTTGCCCAATAGTAAAAGTCACTTGCCCAAAATAGAAAGTGTGGGCCTATTTAAAAAAAAAATCCAACAACAACAAACTGGTATTTATTCATTCTAATTTATCATAATTAGTACAATAGTTAATCCAGTGAAAGTTAAAATAGAAAAAAAGCCAAAAAACAAACAAACAAAAAAAACTAGAACTATCACCTGGTGGTTATTTGCCTCCACGCAACATGCAGTTGGTGGACAGTCAGCACAGTGTGGTCTGGAAGAAAGGGTGGCTGGTGTTTGTGGTAGTGTTGGCTGTTTTGTGGTGTAGGTGTCTTGTTTGTAACAAATATCGGATTGAGGAGCTATGGTATGGGCCAAAGGAAGGTGTGGGCATTGGTAATGCTGGTAATGAAATACAGGAGGCAAATATGTAAGAACCTTATCATTTATCAACCGTTCTCCAAAGTTTCATTATTCAGTACAACATTGTTTTATCCAGCAATACTGATATTCAAATTCTCTTCGTCAAGTATAATTTGACTAGTGGCAATCTGTTATGCTAATCTGTTTGCTCATGAGTGTATATT
>JAPZDX010000005.1:15254437-15264923 GCA_029783625.1 Naso annulatus | reverse complement strand
ATTTCATAATGATCCTCCTTTACTCCATGAAGTCAAGTAGCAGTAGTTAAAGTGATAAGTGACAGGTTTGTACCGTTCCATTTTTGGATTAAGAAAAATGCAAGAGTGGTCTTACATGCCACTGTTTATACAAATCATTAATTAAAAGGGGGGCCTATCGTTTGCTGGACGGGCCACTTCCAAAAAAAAACTAAACAAAAAAAAAAACACAGAGGGCATAAATTAAGAGTATACCCACTTCTCCAGGCACCACTACACTACTTATGGAGGCAGATTAAATTATTCTGAGCGGCGAAGCTTCAAGCAAGAATCCAGAATTTGGATAAAATAATGATGATCCAAAACAATGCATTTAAATCAGTTGTAGGGGTCAGAGTTTGGACACAAAGATACAAGTGCTCTGTACTTGTGTCTGGAAGAAAAATAGCAATACAAGCTGGCAGACATCGACTTGATAATTGGAGCTCTGTTTCGGGAAACAGCCTCATAGAAAAGGCTAGTAGCAGCTCCAGTAAACAACCGGCTGTAATGCTGATTTAATGTGTAAAATGCAGGAAGCGATCTGGTCACCAGCTGACTACGATTTACAAAGCACCACAGAAGCTCAGTTTGGCTACTGTGCTGAGAAGCAACAAATGAGGAGCAATGTGATTGCCAACATATTGTTTAGTAAAGTTAAGTAAATCCTAGCATCCATTTATGACAGTTTTGTTTTAAACAAAGATTGCGAGACTAGATTGAACTGTTTAAAATGTGAAACAAACGAGAGGAAAATTATGTCTCCAACACAACAGCCCTTCCTGGCCAAACCTAGCTCACATACCACCAGAGAGGCTGAGAGGATGAGGAAGAACATAATTGATGAAGGTTTCAAGGTAAAAAAAAAAAATAATAATAATGCAGGAGCCTGCCTGGCTGAGGCAGCAGAATGTGGCAATAACAATGAGAAGTTTTCTGCATTAATTCACTACACCCAGTTATTCACCTCATTTTAATACAGCAAACATACTGAAATATTAATAAATGAGGCACAGTGGGGATACAGAGATGCACGGCGTTCCTAAACAAACAACCAGCCAGGCAGCAGAGTGGCTTCAGTGTAACACAGGAGGTCACAATGCAACACCAATTAGGCTGGTTTCTAGACTTTTTTTAGGGGTGACATCGTGACTTCAGGTAGCAGCAGGAGAACTTGTGCCAGCAAAAGAACACTAGAGAGGCTGCAGGCTGTGAGATGATCAGATTTTCTCTTTACAGAATTAAAGAGAGATCAACACAGTGGTGTAAGGAAGTTATGACAAGCCCCAGGCCCTGTTGTTACAGTCTCTGCTGCATGATTTTTGACACACACCTTAGGGTAGCATTGATGCTGATGATAGACAAACTGCTGCATTTCTGCTGGGATTGGAGTCACCTACTGCCTCTAAAAAAGCCAAAGGAATCTAATTTAAGGAGCTTTGTTACCTTTTCTTCCTTTTCTAGTCACAGGTCCTTATGTTTCAAAGGCATGACTGCTGAAAAGAATGACAAAGAGGGGCTTATATTTACAAACTGCATTATTTTTAATTTAATGTGAGTTCTTCTGAAATACAAGCGAATGTCCAAGGTGGCAATCTGAATCACAAGGGTCCAATCTGTGCCCAACACACAGTTGGAGGGCGAACCCTCTCTATGGGCCCCTTCACCCCACTGGCCCCAGTGTCTGTAATTATGGTGGTTCACACCCTGGTAATGGGCCTACACTATATGTGTGTGTTTGTGTGTGTGTGTGTGTGTGTGCGTGTGCATGTGTGTGTGGTATGAGAGTTTTTGCAGTGAGGAAAGTCAATGCTGAAAAGCCAAACTTCCTTCCTGTCTGAGCGATATCACAGGCCAACAAAAACACACACACACTCTCTCTCTCTATTTTCATCTGTCTATCGCACTCTCTCTTTCCTTGAGGGCAGTGCAATCACACACACACACACACACACACACACTCTCTCTCTCTAGACTGGGATGATCCATGTGAATTGTACTCTACACACCCACACAAACGCACACACAATCCTGTCCTGAAGGCCTGGGAATATTACACACACTCTGCTCTGTCCTTCCTTTGGATAAGAAAGAATAAAAAGGAACATTAGAAGTATTTTATCTCAGTAGAGTCTTAACATTTGGTAACACTATTGATACAAATAGCACATGCTAAAAAAATAAAATGTTTACACAAATATTTTATTCTCCTGACTCCGATAATTGTTTAAGTTTTAGAGGATTATCATTAGTAGTGGTATTAGTCCTGCAGTTGTCTCTATTTCTACCAGCAGATTGCCCTGTTTCACAGAACACGTATCTTTGTTATTCTAAAAATCAATGTGATCCTTTTTGCACCACTGTAGATGCGTTACACGCAAAGCAGAGGAAGCAATGGCTCACTAAGATGCACAACAGACCCAAAATGTGTGGTATGATTTTACTGTCACTGAGCATGCTGCTTTTTTAAGGAAACAGCTCACATAGACAGGAAAAAAAACATTTACAGATCCTCTGTTGATCAGCAGCACTGTGATCCCATAATTGTAATGCCTCCAAATGAGCCAAAACAGCAGATAAGCGTTTTAAAAAGTGAAACTTTGCCCTAGTCGCTCTCCTCAAGGCTTTCTTTCCTACTCTTAATTTATCAGGAACAATGCTGACCTCAGCTGGACCAGTTGTGTTACTGCTGTTGTTTACGCTCCTTCTGAGGAAAGCAGCGGGCATCATAGGACTGAATTATGTAGCAATTCTCCCACAGAGAGAAGTCTGACGGGGCATACGATCAGAGAGAGGGACGGGCAGACAAAGAAAGATAAAAGGAGGGTTAGACAAGCGAGACAGCAAACAGAGAGTCAGACAGATGAAGCTGCAGGATAAACAGGTATGTAGACTGATTCAAAAAGGTAAAGTAGAGGTGAGAGAGAGACAGATGGTCAACAGATGAAGAAAACAAGGGAGACAGACATGCAATAAACAGACTAAAGCATCCAACACTTAATTAATTAGGGAGCGAAAACACCGCGGGGCTGTCGGCTGCCTGGAAGACAGTTAGGCATGTAGCATCCCAACAACAACACCCACACACAAAAAAATCCAGACACTAGCAGAAGCAGGCATGTACACATTCAGCAAAGCAACCTTGTATCATCTCTTTTCACGGCTTTTTAGATGAGGAGAGACTAAAGAAGACAGGGATGAAAAGAGCAGGGAGGGAAGTAAATGGCTTGGACTCAAGAGAGGAGGGGAAGATGGGGGGGGCACGGAAGGGAAAATTGGAAACAGGAGTGGAGAGAAGGGAAAAGGGAGGCATGAAGAGGAGATGTGAAGATCAGAAGAGAGGCGATGAGGCCAGATGAGGTAGAGATAGATGTTGGGAGAGGAGAAGAGAAATGGAGTGTGAGATGAAAGGGGGGGGTGCAGATTAGACAGAAGAAGGAGAGCCAAAAAATAAGAGTAGTAAAGTGCAGTGGCGAGGAGTGAAACGAGATGCAGGCGAATGAGAGGAGAGAAGGGAGAGCGCTGTGACCTCACATGCTCGGCTGCAATGACGCTTTGAAGATCATCTCAAGGTTGTTAGATAAGAGGGAACACTTCCAGACAAAGAGGAGGAGAGGAGGGGGCGAAGAAATAGGGGGAAAAATTGTGATAGTGAGAAGACCAACAGGGAGTAAGAGAGAGAAAGACGAGATATATGGAGCAAAGAGACGCGAAAGGAGAGGAGGATGAGAGGGAGGCGAAAGGAAGCGTGAAGAGATAAGACGAGGATAGTTTAATAGTGAGAGAGAGGAGAGTGATGAAGGCCACAGAGAAAATGATTCAGTGATGCCAAGTTGCTATGAGGCATGCAGCAGTGCGTGTGCGTGTCTGTTTGTGTGGATATGAAACAAGCATGCATGAATACATGCACAGTGTCTATGTATCTGTAACGACAGGCATGCAAAAACGTCCAAGCACGCATGTGTGTGTGAGGGTGTGTGTGCTGCATCCTGGCAGGAGTGATTAAGTGCAATTAACCTGCCAGCCAGTAAACAACCAAGCAGGCTGTGTCCCATTCCTTAATGAGCTCCCCTTATCTGTTACCCGCCCATCCTCTTCTCCATCCATGCATCCTCTATTTACTCTCCTTTACATTATTTCATTCACTCCCCCTCTTCATGTCCCATTATCATTCATCAGGCATCCTGTACTTCCACTCCTCTTTCAGTATATCCTTGCTTAACTACTTTTTTTCAGCTTTATCTTCCTCCCGCCCCACTCGTTCCCTCGATTCCCCTCGAAATAAGAAAGCAGGAGGAGTTGACATTTTCACGCTCTTTCAGACTGTGCGATGCAACACTAAGCAGGGATAATTTGCTCAAATTGAAAGCCATAAGTATTTTGTTAATGTTAATGTTAATTTTAGCAACACTGGCGGCATGACTCATTGAATGGCTCAGTTGGCCGCTAATTCACCACTTTGGATGGATTGCCATGAAATTTTGTACAGACATTCATGGTCCTGACAAGATGGAGGCTCCATAGCGTTGTGACCTTTTAGCTAGCCTCATCATTGTGGCAAAATCTGATTTGTCCAACTCTTTGTATGCAACCACTTTTAAACCTGACGCTATTCCAATCTCCATCTGCTTTACCTTGTATTTAATTGATGTAAGAGTGCCAACATGCTTTCCAAAGACAGTGAACACGGTAAACATTCGACCCAGTAAACTTTAGCAGGTTAGCATTGTCTTTGTCAGCCTTTAAACATTCCATATATGAACTGTTTGATATTCATTTGGGGGAGGCCTGGTTGAAAAAGACGGGAGGCCATTATAGATTTTATTTTGTGTGCTGGGGAGGGCAAAGTATTTTATTGTGAGAGATTATTTTGAGATTGGGGGAGGGAATATAAAGTTATTTTTGTGCACTGGTGCTTATAGATGTGCTGCAAGCTATGTGAGCACCCAAGGAAAGCCACAATATCCATGTTTTTTTATTTCCAGTCTGATCCATTCTCAGCGGGGTCTCATCTTGCTACACATGGCCGCTAATGTTGAGCATTTCTTAATCACGTGCATGTGTATGTTTTCTCCTATAGTAAAAGAGACTGGAGTGCGTTACAATGGAGTGATTATACATTTAGAATTTTTTGACGTGGGGGGAGGGGATATTGATTTTTTGCTGAGACAGGGGGAGGTCAGGGAGAAAACAGGACAAACATCAGGGAGGGCAGTTAATTTTTTAAAATGAAATGTTCAAATTAACCACACGGCTCTCAAATAAATAACATACAGACCCTTAGCATCCACACTCTGCCTGGATAAAGCCTCAGGTGTTAGCATGACCGTAGATCCTTTTTAAATAATGCATATGTTCAATCTTTGTTAAACCAAGAGGAAAAAAACATCCCATTGTGTCCTTCAAGCTAATTTGCTTCCACTAAATGATAATATAGGCTACAGTAAACAGGCAAACTGTCCCAGTGGTCATTGTGTCAAAAGAAAAAGAGCATGGGCTCTCTGTTAGTCTTCACAGCATATCACACATAGGACAGAAATCTCTCCATTAAAGAAAATTAGCAGTTTATTGTGGAATTTATCTCTGTCAGGTATTAAATTAGCTGACGAACACTAACCGCATGAGTTTTAGCAGGTATCAGTCACAGCCAGATATTACTTTACATCTTGGAATTCACATCACTTCAGGTCTGCGCTTTGCAGATACACTCCACCTTTACAGTTTAAATTCAAAAATATCTTGCTGAAATAACCTTAATCAAGTTGTCAATATTCAACAGAAGGAAATATAATAAGTTTAATTAAGCTGCGGAAAAATGTGCTTCGGTTTCCAGCTGACTTATGATACAGTCCACCTAGGCAGTTTATCTAAAAATGGCCGATAAAATGGCAATATTTTCAATTCTGGGCCACTTCTCAGTTCAGGTCACTTTCTGCACATGTTGACGGCAAACAAAAAAACACCTGGTCATGACTTGAACTCGTGCTTTCTAATGTGTTGCCTGCCATAAATCAAATCAACTGCACTTATATCTAGATAATGGGATTAGAGTGGGGACACAGAGTAGAAGACATCAATCTGGTCTGGAAGTCAGCCATGAATTTAGTTCTTTCACATCTCGCAGGGTCTCCTTAGCCAGCTGGCAGGGGCTGCTGGTTCCATGATGATTTATAGTAATGTCTCCCTATTTTGCTGCAGTGGTGACTTCAGTAATTGTACAACATATGCACTATAGAGCAAAGCTAAAGATTATCCATGTAGGATTTTCCTTACATTGCTTTCGTGAAGTTTTAAGAATTTGTTTGACATTTTGAGGAATAAGCTTATTCACTTTCTTGCAGATTTAGATGAGAAGATCCACGCACGTCTGTTTACTAAATATGAAACTACAGTCAGCTGCCAATTAGCTTAGCTTAGCATAGAGTCTGGAAGCAGGGGTAAACCTCTAAGCTAACTGCCTGCTGGCTTCATATTAAATGTAGAGACATGGTATCTACTCATCGAATTCTGGGGAAGTGAGTCAGTGAGTGTATTTTCCAAATTCTTGATCTCTACAATCCTCTCCAAATTCTTTCTGCTGTCTTACTAGGCTACTTTAGCCTATCTACAAAGTTACAAGATGGTTTTTCAGGAAACATTGGCTGAAACTGTTTTCAGCCACTGCTCCTAGCTAAAAAATATAGACATGACATAGCTACCCAAAAAAACAACTTTTGATCTCTGCACAGATGAGATGTGACATGTTAATTTAAAAGCTTTAAATTTGAGGCCAAGTAGGACTAGCAACTGTGCTCTGCCTAGCTAACTGTCTCCTAGCGGTAGCTTACTCAGCAGACATGAGATCTACTGCTGCATTCATGTGATATTGGGATGTCAGAGATTTCAAGTTATAAAGACGTTCTTCAGACTTTGTTGTGTTCATGTGCTTTGAGGTCGTAAAGTGGGAGCAACATGAATGCAGTAAAAAAGACCAGTTGCATTTTATTACTTTATATTTATGATTTAATCCCAGATTTGTTGCTGCACCAGTAGGCTACCCTAAAACCATCAAAAATTAGGCTTAGCTTAAAAATAACTTCATTTGTCTTGTTACAGGAGTTCTTTTAGGAAGGGAAAGTTTCTTAACGTTAACCAAACATTGTCTATTGCCCACCATGTTTATGCATTTCTGACGCCAAGTCAGCAACTCCTGTTGTAAAATTATCTCGGAGTTGCTGTATTTTCCCATATGAGAGGCTGTTTATGTAAATTTTCCCAGTGGGACAGTCTTTATTTAGATTAGCCTGACATCACATGAACGCTGCATATTTCTCTGCAAGAAAGACCATCGATATCTACTCTTTTGAAATTTATAACCAAAACCAAATAACCAAGTTAAAACAAATTAAAGACCTGAGGAGATCTGCCTGTTCATTACTGACAAATGCTGTTGTAAGGAATCACTTTATATACCAAAAAACGAGGATGCAATTAGCCCGTACATCCTCTCTAAAGTTCTATAACCAACACCATAAATATCTTAAATTAAAACATACAAGACATTTAAAATGCTCATAAATTGTAAAATACTGATATTTTTATTTTTCAAAAATGCAGCAGAAATGTTTTATGCTTGACACAATCCAGCAATCTGCTGAGTCAATAAACCCATATGAAAAAAATATTCAGTCAATCAAACACATCCATTAAATGTTATTTTTAAGTCATTTTTGTAAAAGTTCTTTGCTTGCCATCCACAGATGTCTTCGGCTTTCATTTTTCACATACTCTATTGACAATTAACTAAAATCTCTCATGAAGAAGTTACTTAGGATGAGAGGAGGTTAAATAGGCCTCACTGTGACAAAGCTGCATGGGGGCGCACAGATGAGGCTGAGGGGGGTGGGGGGGTGGGGGAAGGAAAGAAGCAGGGTCAGAGGATAAAACAGGGAAGTTACAGTATCAGAGGTTAGGTCTGTTTCAGAAGCAGCAATGACAGTGCCACGTCTTTGCCAGATAAAGTGTCAGTATAAATAGTTGAACTTGATTTTAAGAATGTGGAGAATCTTATTATGAAGACACATAACAGCAATCACTATCGCCCTCAGGCACTCACTGTGAAGTCAGCAGACAAAACCTCCAACTTCTCTCTAAATGAAGGCAATCTTTACTGTCACAAGATGTTGGTCTGGGTTTTAACCATTCATTTCACTAAAGTGGGCCTGTGTCTTGGTGGCAATTTAAAAATATCGTTCCATTGAGAAGATATTAAGGCTTAAAAGGCAGTTTGTTTGGAGTTGTGTTCGCCATCAATGTCAAGTCTATGGGTCACACAGGAAGAAGATGTCATCATCTTCCTCAGCTCCACTTAACTAATTAAATATGGCTCCGAACAACTGACAACATGGCGGCAAGTGCACCAAATTCCAGGCTTGTACATACAATATGAATGACAAATCTACATTTTTTTACACATTATGGGTGACTACTTAATAATACACTAAATTACTGATAAAATGCAGCTTGACCAAAATTCTTCCTATCAGTGCCTTTCAGAGGAACAAGGTTTTACTCAGCTTTAGGTAGTTCAAGCAGGGGCTCTTAAATAATGGGGCCCCTGGCGAAGTGAAAAATACTAAGCAAAAGCATTCTTGACTTTTTTGGAAATGCTGTAACTTCAGTCCCCTGAATCATCACCACCTGTCTGTCAATTAAGCTTGGGTATATTTTAAAATTAAGGGTAAGGCCTTTAAGAAGAATTTTAGGAACAAGGAGGGAAGGAGGAAGGGAAGGAATGGTTCAAAGGGTTAAAGGGAAATGATTTTTTGCTGGTGCTCAATCATCAAACCAATATTGCATTATCTACACAGTACTAGCTCATCATTGGATGGTCAACGAATAGACAGGATGATATGAAAATGTCCTCTACTTTAACTACTAAACAAGTATCTAAATGTTTACATAGTTAAGAATTATTGTAATGACTGTGCATAGCAAATATAGCCTTTAAATAAAGGTACTGTGTACATACTACAGTGGGTGAGATGGAAAGACAACCAGCCTTGCTTCAGGACGTTTATACAATAATATAGTAATATCTGAAATGAAAGCAATGATGTGGTTAAATAAGTCATGTTTTAATGCAAGAGCAGGTAAATGCTATAAATCATAATATATCATCTGTATCTTTCCATTCTATTTACAAGAGTTTAACACATAGCTGGTTAGAGTGATTTTTCAGTAAGTCTGACAACACTTCAGAGGCCTCTTCTCCTTCTTCTGAAGCTTATTTCTGTCTCTTGGCACACTTTCCATTCCTGTGTTTTCCATATCACTCTATCTCACTTTGTCTTTTCTCGCTCTCACAGCAGCTAAATCCCTCTCAATGAAATCTTAATCTCTTTCCCACAATCTGACTAACTTTTCCTTCAGCAAACGTTGTTTTTTTTAATCCCCTCTTCCTCTCTGTCTGTTTTAACATCCATCTCTTGCCGATTTTTTTTTTTTTTTTTCAACACAGCTTGGTTTGATCCTTGGCAGATAGGGCCTTTGATCTTTTAATGGGAAAAAATGCTACATTCACATTTCACAGGTTGTTCAAGTTGACATCAGCAGTCTGCGTGTGGTACTTCTTAGCTCAGTTCTGCATCTACTTCTGCTCTGCTCAGTCCCGGCACTGCTTCACTGTGCTGCACAGGTACAGTAGGAGATAGAAACTGATCCATAACTGACCCTTTTGCCACAGCACTCCTCCTCTTCCTCCTCTGGTGTAGAAAAGCCAGATTTAATATCCAAAGCAGGTTTCGAGACGTTTTATGGATGTCTTGGCTCGTCTTGTTCCAGGTTATGCATAGAACTGCATCTCCTGGGATCCAGTTTGTCTTCAGTCCCCCGACATGCGACACACAGCTGTCTGTCTTTTCATCCTGTTACTGAAAATGTCTTTCTGTCACTCCATCTGTAACAATCCTGCAGGGTAATTAGTAGAGGTATTTAAGTCTGTTGTTTTATGTGTGTGCCTGTGTGTCTGTGTGTGTGTTTGTGTGTTAGTATGTGGGTGTTGTAATTATGTCCCTGTCTGTGCAAGTATCTTGCTGCGGTTATACACGTGTGGTGGAGTGTGTGTGCGTGGAGATGTGTGTGTGTGGCAAGTGTGTATTACTATATGGGCTATGGTGTGTGTATCCCTGGTGTGGATGCCCCATCCTCATCCCAACCACCGATCCAGGTGTCATGGGGGTCATCGGCGTCGCCGGGGTAACAGGGTGTGACCCAGGGGTCACAGGCAGTGACCCTGGGGTCAGAGAGGTCATGAGGGGGACGTCATCAGGTGAGCGGCGCAAGGTGAGGGTGTAGTCAGGCGGGCAGGTGAGGCGCACGGTGTCCAGTGTGCTGTAGATGTCCTGGGTGTCCAAACCGTCCAAGGCGTCCAGCGTGTCCAGGGTGTGATGGTGGTGAGCATTGTTTCTCTCGTCTGCTGATGCGGCAT
>JAPZDX010000005.1:15214569-15230538 GCA_029783625.1 Naso annulatus | reverse complement strand
AGCAATATTGTAAATACAAGTGAATGTTTGAGGCGTTAAATCCCAGTACAACAATATCAAACTGTGCGCTGAAATGCTGGAAATGGTCTTAAAATGCATCTGAAAAACTGTGCAAAATAAAAAAACTTTTTTTTCGTTTGATTAATCTTACTTGTTTTATTTGTAAAATTTTTTGCTCTTGAACGTTTTCAAAACCTGTGTTTGATGTAATGAAGAAATGAAATGCAGCCCAGTCACCGTAGAAAATATGTTTACAGTGTATGTCTCTGCAACTCAAAGGAGCAATTTGCACATTTCACAAGTAACATATCAAGGTCTCATCAGTGATGCACTTCTGTTTAAAGGTATACATATATGAGCTGAATTTTCTCATCTGGAGGTTGGTAAGAGGATGGTGGTGCTTTGGCAACCATCAACCATTTTTGTGGCAACCAAGACTTTTTTCTTTGGTATGTTTGTTTTTTGCATGAGATGACAGGAGGTTTTTCAACTTTGTTTCTGGCAACAACAGGGGATATTGCCAGACTTTCCAGATGTTTTTCTGGCTCATTAAACCAGCTGTTTTTAAGAGAAGACGCTGGCACAATTAGCACATTCACTTACCATGTTTCCAGTGACAAAACACATCTTTTACTAACTCTGACCAAATGGTTTTGGGTCCTTAACCCAACCAGACTTTAACCACAGAAATACAAACTTTCAAGTTATTTGTCGTTGTTGTTTTAGTAGAGTTTCAGTAGAGTTTGGTTTGCAGAAATGCACAGTGCCAACATTTATTTCAGGCTACTGGAGTGTGCAGTCAGTGAAAAGAAAAAACACAATTTAGCCAACACATGAAGCCATCCTCATAGGTTTCTTTTTTTCTTATTTAGATAATGTAGTTAAAAAGAAAAAAACATCTGTTAAATCTCTGCATGTCCTGTAAGTAAGGAATGTTCCAATTAAATTTCAGTCAACTTGCATCACGCTGTAGCAGAGCCTCTCCTGTCCATCTCCCTGATCATAGCTAACTGCTATAGCTGCTTTGTCACAAGGAACTTTTCTTCCAAGAAAACAAAGGACACATATTAAAATATTAAAAGTTAAATAAAACACAAAGCCAAGAACAAACAAACTCCAGAGTTTGTAAGTGCATAAGCGTGGCTGTCACTTTGTGTGTGATAACATAAAAAAGCAAGCAGTTTTGAGATGGCATGCCGGAAAAAGAGACCACAAGAAAGCCGTCATAGAGAAAATAATGACTGGTCTTCATGTAGGAAGCTGTTATTGCTTTAATGGGCGTGTAATCTGGAGCAAAGTCTGACACGTTGCCTGAAACGATGGAATGTGGGAACTGACACGGAGACCTTCGTAATGCGAGTGTAAATTACTCCACGGAATGGAATAATAAACCATCTTATAGGTGACGACAGGCGAGAGAACAGAGAATGCTTTAAACATTAAACGTCCACGCTGATATGAATCGCTTTCTACATTTCAGACTGCTAACATACACATTCACTCTCTCTCTCAAAAACTTAAAAAACAAACGTCCACATACATGTAACCAGTGCACAATGTCAACAATGGCTACAGAATTATCTGAAGAACTTAAGGAGCAGTATTAACATTGGGTAACATTTAATCAAAGTTGCATCTGTAATGCAAACATACACGTAAAGTGTTATAATGCACATATAGTGCTGTATTATCAAAGTTATAAGCAGGATAAGGGTCAACCCTAACCCTAAGTCTAACCCTTATCATAACCATAACTACATATAATGCATTATAAGTGTGTTCATAATGTGTTAGAATGTGTTATATATGTTCAGAATGGGTTATAATGCATTATAGAGACGGGCTTCATAGAAAGTGTTACCTAAAATTGTAAAGGGGATAATTTGATGTGATGGATTATGAAATTTTAAGCACTTATGCTGATGGTAAATCTGTCTTAAGTTCCAGCAACATTAAATCTGCTGTTCTTAAAAAATTGTAATAAAAGTTAAAACAAATGGGTCACGAACTGAAGTTATGAGATTTTAAATGTTTATTACATCAGCCGTAATTTCAGCAACATGTGCATATAGTGACTTAGCCTGTAATAAGTATACAAGTTTTTTTAACTTTTAGTGTAATTTCTTTTAAATACAGCATATTTGATACACATCACCCACATATTACTCACAGTCCAAGTGCAAACTATTCAACTATTGTTCCCACCAACAAAAGCCTTTGTTTTTTGGCTCCCATTGGCACACATTTCTATGCCAAAATTTGATTTATTCTGGTATTTCAAATTTTCAAAAAGTCGCCTACACATGCCCACACTTGTAGTGCCTGTGAGAGCCGTGGTCGGCTATGAAGTCAGTGATTATTTCTGTGCAATGCAGTCAGAATCAGTGGTATTACAGGAGTGTTGGCACAAGTAGCACCGGCTGACACATGGCGTTTGTGCAGCACAAACTCCTGCACGCTGCATCAGTACTTACTGGTATTTCTCATAGTATGTGAACAGTGTGAGGAGGTTAGAGATTAGGAAGTATAAAAGATGTCAGATGCAGATGTGGGGTGGAGGAAGCAGGTAATGGAGTTTGAAATGAGGGATGAGGAGGGAGGGAGGTACAGAAAAAGCATGGGGAGGAAGAATATTTGGAAACAGGGAAGAGAAGAGGCAGAGTGTGAAAAGAAAAGAAATCATTGCAGGTGAGAGAACAAAGAAGAATGGGAGAGAGAGGGGAGAGAGAGAGAGCTAATCGAGGGGGCCGGGGGTGAAAAAAAAGTGAAAAGCAATTAGAAGAAGTGTGAGCCATGCAGAGATAGAAAACACTAAGATGCTGTACCGATGAGTGTTTTATCAATCTTTCAAAGTAAGAGTTAAGTGAATCCACTGAGATCACACTCGCAGGGATGTGGGTATAACACAGGTGAGGAGGAGTATTGATTGAATCACAACACAGAGGTGTACGTATATCCAGAGGCCGTGAGGAAATTGACATGTTGGGGCCATACTGATGTGGTGTGAAAATAAAAGCCCTATAATTGGTGTTTCTCTGTGGACTGGTTGGAGCAGAGGTTAGAACAAATAAAAAGCATCAGACAAGTATGTGGAAACTGATGTTCATGGGAACCAAAGAGACGGGAAAAATCTTTTTATCCAACAATCCAGCATGAAATAAGCAGATAGGGTTTGTTTGTTTGTTTGTTTATTTGTTTGTTTTACAGGAAATCAACACCTTATAATAATCAGACTAAATTTTCATTCACTGAAAGGTTAAACAAATGCGAGATGTGAGCAGTGATTTATGACTCCATGATCAGTTTATTGACTGACCGACTGACTGACTGACTGACTGACTGGTTGATGTCTGAAACTGGAGGGCAGGTGTTAAAAATAAACAAATAAATTGCATTTTGTCAGTTGGGTTTAGTTTTTTCCAACACAGAATGTTACCCAGAACATATTGGGTGCGTTCCTAATTGCATGCTTTCACTTTGTACTTGTATGTACCACGGCTGCCCTTACAAAGTACATACTGTTGCTTGCAGTATGCATACAGCTGGGACATAATACTCCATCATGGTAGTGCGCCCTGAACTTCGACTCTGATGCTCAGATATCTGTTGCAGCCTTAGCACAACATTTTGAAGTACAAGTCGAGCGCAAATGCTTTCAAAGCCATTCTGAGGTAACATTTATTCAAATATGCGTTAACATTTGCACTTGTTTATCCATTTGGTTTTGTGCAGCAGTAGTTTTTAACATATTAACGCTACACAGGAGTCACGAAAACATATATAGTATACTTAAATGCACTGTCATGCCTGTCAGCTGTCAAACAATTGTGCTCTCTCAGCTTTGGTTATATTTATATTGTTTGTTTTTATTGATACACCATGACATATTTTCTGCTGCACAAAGGACTGTGGGTCACATGGCCAAAAACAACCCATGCTGGCTTGCATACTGCAAAATCCCACCAGATGTGGCAGGACATCCTGGTATACTTCTGACATACTGCATTTGTTTCTTTGTTGTTGTTTTAACATTTATTTATTCAAGGACCCCTTGAATACATTTACACAGTTACTCAGGCACACAACTGCATCCACACACCAGCTCCACTGGAGTTAGAGGCCTTGCTCAAGGGCCCTCAGTGGTTGAATATGGGTGGCAGTCAGCTTGATCAGTTCACCACCCTGCCAGTCGGGGATTTGAACTGGCGACCCTCCGGTCACAACCACCCCTCTCTAAACATCTACAGCCATCTACATTTAGCATGTACATGGGGCATACCAAATCTTTTTTGCGGCATACTAAGTAGTAGGGTGTTATGAGTAGTGGAACACAAACATAATCTCCATATTGTGTATGTTATTGCCCTAACAGTACATCTAAATTCTGTTACAAACCCTTTTTTTTTTTCAAAAGATGCAGTCACACTTGCAGCCCATAGCATTTTTTATATTTGTATCTGAAAACCCGGTGATAGTAATTTTGATTTTGTCTCAGCAAGTTGCAGCCAGTGCTGCCCATGTAAATTCATGGTGCCTGAAATTGATGTCCATGTATCGCAGCCCTAAAGGGACTTCCTGCTGTCTCCTCACATCGAACAGAAAAAGGAAGCTCTCGTCGCTCAGGGACCGGAGAGGCTCTATTTCAAAACATACATCTGTACCCACAAATGTGTGTGAGTTAGAGCTCCAGTTCATCCATCAAGAACTCTGGACTGAAGCAGTGAGTGTGGTGTGGGAGGGTTTGGGCCATGATGTGTACATGTGTCGCCCTCTTAACTGTGTCTGGAGATTTATTGCCAAAGGTACCTTTGAGCTACAAATAGCAGCAGCTGCAGCCCTCGAATTGATGCAGCAGCTGTTCAATCAAGAAACCTATAGACACTGCTATGCAACAAAGCCTCCTGAAGTGCCAGTGAAATCCTGTGACTTAACTTGAGAATCCCTCTGTTCGCCTGTGCTTGTCTCAGTCATCACTCTGTCATCTTTGTGTTTGACTGGGACTGTGCTGAAGTCTGCGTCTCAATTCCCTGTGTAGACAACAGAGCATCAACTCCAATTTGTCAAATCAGTTTGAATTTATGCAGAAGCTACACACCTCCTGCTGGGTTTACTTAAGCAGTGTTTCAACAGAATTACTGTCAAGATTTTGATTGTCGTTGAGAGAAAGCCTTCATCAGAATATCTCTCTAGCAGAGGAGGGATGGGACCCTGCTGACACAAAATCAGTCATTCATGCACCCTATCCTCATCCTTTTACCACATCTCATCAAGATCTCATCAGTAAGAGACTGACATCTAGGGCTGGGCAATATATCGATATCGTATCGTATCGTGATATGACACGAGATATCGTGACAGATTTTGGGTATCGTTATATTGTGATAGGGCGTGATTTCCTGGCTGAAAAGTCTTCATTAGAGTAATGTGATGTGATTTTCAGACCTTACCAGACTGCTCTTGTTGTTCTTTCATTTACCTTTACCCACTCATCCACATTACTGATGATTAGTTATCAAAAAAGGTCATTTGGTTAATATTTTGTGAAATCACCAATAGTCATCCTCACAATACTGTCTCAGTGTCGAGGTATGTGCTCAAAAATGTTGAGATATTTATTCATTTTATGACCTTAGCCACTCCCACCCCCTTAGAATGCTCAAGTCATCAGTCACAAACTACACGATCAATAATTAGTGATATCGACAGATATGAAACTTAACTATCGTGATAGGTTTTTCAGCTTTATCTCTCAGGCCCACTGACACCTGTCATTCTAGGAATTTTTTGCCAGGCAATTTAACATTAAATATAACAAAAATAAATAACTTAATTGTCATTATGGGAGGAGGAGGAGAAGGAGGAGTATGATACTCTTGTCCCTGTTTCCTGTTTAATTAATAAATAATTCCTCAAAAAACTATAGCATTATTTTTTAACAAAGGCTTTACAGAGTGCTAAAGCTCAAAATCACTCAAGTCAAAAATCACCTGAAAAGAAGACAAACCCTTGTTTTAATGGTGATACTGACACCAGGTTTGTGTTCTGGACCTTCCTAGAGAGGCAAAGCTCAGTGATCGATGCTGCTGGTAGCTGACCTCGGTTTAATGTATTTGTGTGTGTGTGTGTGTGTGTGTGTGTAAATCAACCTTGATGGTACCTGCACGTTCTAAGCACAGCTAGCACTGCTGTAAACGAGGCTGGTGGGTCTTTTTTTGTCCAACAGTTGATCATCTCCAGCGTGGCCATGAGCTCTGCCTCTATCACACTCTCTGATGTTTCTACGGCAACCTGCACTTTCATCGGAGTCTGACCTTCCCTTCCAGCACGCTCACACAAACACACACACACACACACGTTTAGAAGCACAACAGCACAGACATAAATGAACACATTATTACTCCGAACCCAGGTTTTAAAAAATATGCAATATGTATGTCTGTGCATGTAATGTACGGAATGGCGTTTTGCATGATGCATGTTCTGTTCTTCTGCAGACTTGTGGAGGAAAAAAGCTCATGAGCACTGACACACATGGAAGATGCAGTGATGCACAGGCACAAAAAAGCCATTCTAAAAATAAAAATGCACTAAGTTGAAAATTCACACTGTGTCAGTTAATATCAATGCTGCTACTCACCAAATCTACATTGACAAACATTTAGTAATACAGTGCACTCGCTTGGAAATAATTACATTTTAGACATATTTAACCGCTTTTTATACCATTTACTTCAGCCTTTGATATCTTGCCCAGTTGGGAGGAAAGGTTTTGGTAGGTAGAAACATTAATCACCAAACACATCTAATAAGAAAATAATGAAACATTCCATTGCTCACATGAGCTTGTTTGTTTGTTGTTTTTTGCTTCTCTGTACGACTCTGTCATCCATCACACACATCAAGCAGAGCAAAATGGGTTTCCATCATGGTGGTTGTTTAATTAAGCTGCTGCTCCGCTCATTCCCTTATTTTCCCCATAAATTAAGATATAAAGCCAAGTGAACTTTGACCTGTGAGGCAGCAGCACTAAAATTAAAGCTCAGAGTGGCACCGCCATTGATGTGTCACATTGTGGTAACCAAGCAACCTTCTAAAATGGAACAGTAATAAGCAGCATAGTTGAGGCCACAACTTGATGGAGGATTTAGCTTCTTGTAATTTGTCTTTGTTTCTCCATGTGACAGTGAGGGTCTGCTAAATACTGAAATGTAGCTTTTCGTATCGTGATATTACACGAGATATCGTGAAGATTTTGGAAATTGTTATATTGTGATAGGGTGTGATTTCTTGGTGAAGAGTCTTCATTACAGTAAAGTGATGTGATTTTCTGACCTTACCAGACTGTTCATGTTGTTCTTTCACTTACCTTTACCCACTCATCCACATTACTGATGATTAGTTATCAAAAAAGATCATTTGGTTACTATTTTGTGAAATCACCAATAGTCATCCTCACAATACTGTCTCAGTGTCGAGGTATGTGCTCAAAAATATTGAGATATTTACTAATTTTATGACCTTAGCTGATTCCACCCCTTAGAATGCACACTTTGTCAGTCACAACCTATGTGATCAATAATTATCGATAGTGACAGATATGAAACTTCACTATTGTGATAGGTTTTTCAGCTTTATCACCCTGGCCCAACAACAGCTATCACTGATTTTGGTGAAACTAGATCATAAATGATGGAGAAAATGTTTCCTGTTTTTTCCTCTGATGTCCTTCCACTGCTTTGCACTTGTGCAAACTTTGACTACAGCAGGGCAAAAAATGTCTGAGCATGCATGTTTAATTCAAGACACCTTTTTTCTTTGTAGTTAGCACACACACATCATCGAACTTTAGTGTTACAGAAACCTGGGATTTGTATTTACAACAGTGGAGTTACACTGATAAACTCAAGTGTGCTCACTTACGGAGGAGCAATATGGAGGAATCAGAAGAAGTCATGAACAAAAGGAAGAAAAGAGTTCCTGATGGTACTGTATGTGCTGCACAATACTGATGCCTCCAGAATCCTTTCACCATAGATTGTTTGTCAGCTTGCTAATAAGCACAACACTTCAGGGGCAAAGAAGGTCGATAACAGCCTCTAAAGCAAAGCACTCTTTCCACAGATGCAGATAACAGCTCTCAAATTAAAAGCTGGCACCAAGCTTTAAAAAAAACAAAAAAAACACATGCTGTCTAAAATGTGGTCGCATATCAGAGAGACTGACATATTCATACATGCTAATTCTAAGTGAAGTAGATTCTGGAGATGCTTTGACTACAGAGGAGACTTTGGTCTATTCTACTGTTCAGTGCATAAATATGATATAATATGAACAGATTGCCCATGAATTTTCAGAAGCATTGAGACATGAGACAATTCTGTGTTTACATTCCAAGTTTGCACCCAGCGATAATGACAGCACTGAATCCATCAAATCATGTAGTTCAAACGCGTGTCCTCCCTGGATGCTTCACTCATAACGCATACTACTGCATTGTTTCTGACAAACGACCAGAAAAGAAACACAGAGATAAGACTCGATGTGAGGCTGCATCTAGGAAAACAAATAAGGGGTCAATGTTGTCGTACAGCGAGCATTCAAAAAAGTGGCATCCATTGAATAACGACATGAGACAAGCTAACAGACAGCCCGTTGTATTCTCAAAGTCAAACATGCCCTGCAGGAAAATGGAAGAATAACCCAAACAATGACACGTCAGATGTTCTGTCCTCTCTGTAAAACAGCAAAGTGTTGCTTAAAATGGTTGGAAACTGAAAAAGGATTTAAATGATGTGAAATAGACAAAGCTCCTCAGTGTATTAGACTGTGGTATTCTGCAAATACAATGTGTATCTCATATCCTCAGGTTATTGCTACTTGTTGTTGATACAGCATATACTTAAATGCATACTCACAATGCATGCTGTATGAGTAAAAGTGACACAGGCTGCATATTCAGTCTCATTTGTCTGGCAGCTCATCGTCTCGACAGCGCTGAGTTCATCACCTCCCGATAAGAGATGCAATATCCACCTACCAAGCAACTAAAATGAGGGGCATAAAGTCATAAATTGCCTGAGTTTTGTTTCTTGGGTCAGTAAAGGTGGACTCAATTTAGTTGGACTGGAGTAGGAGGAGAAAGTCATGTGAGCAGTGAACTCCACCACTGCTGTGGCCACTCAATGAGGTTGCAGAACTTATCTATTTTGCATGGAAGCCATGATTAATGCATGCAGCAGTGGGCAAAAACATACATTTGGCTGTCTTGCTATGTCAGGGTACCGTGAGTAAACTTTAAAAGAGCTGTCATGTATAAAAATGTGTACAAGAACAGTCAGGAGTAAAAGTCTTGGGAGGGCTGCGGAGTGAAAATGTTTGTGGCTGTTGGTGAAAGTGAGTCAGCGTTTCACACCTTGCATGAATAAAATGTGCAAAGTGCCGTCCGCTGAGAAAAGTGGTGGGATGGTGAAGAGACGATTGTTGTCTCTGCTGCGCATGGAAAAACATTTCAGTACCTTTGCCACGACGGTATTCTTGTGACCAACTTTACAACAGTAAACTGTATGCAGCCAGTGCTGTATATCGTAGTACAACAAGGCTTTTTAGGCAGCTTGCAACAAACGCAAGACCCAAGACAGTTACAGGAGCTTTTTGGTGTTTATCCATAAAAGATTAAGATGTGACTTTTCTTAACTACAACTTTATAAAGCTCTCATGCAAGTCATTTATTTTACATTTAGAGGGGAAATGTGTGACATATGGGCAGAATTTACATTGAAAACATTCAAAAAATTAAACAACATTTTCAGCACAATATAAAAGAATGACACCTTGTGTCAAAGACTTCTATTATTTCTAAGCATTGCTAACCAGCTAGTCCCAGCTTTTTCTATCTTGTACATAAAAATGTCTTATTAATTCATTATAAATCACATTTAAACTCAAGAGAAAAAGCAAACAAAAAAACCCCAAACCATCTTTGTTTGTCTTTCCACTGTTTCAGTAATCACCAGCTGTGGTTTGGTTGAAATAAAGCCTGATTGACTGACTTAATTGTGAATATCCACGCCTGACAATCCTCCTGTCCCTGCTTGCTGTGTCTTCATAGTCCCTGGAGTCAGAGTCCTGGTTGTAGTCGCTGTAGATCACTCCTTCAAAATAATTCCTGTTGTCAAAATGGCCTCAGTCGCTCTCGGAGGCTGTTCTCATAGCCCTACTAGTCATGAGCTATGTTTACATGGACACAATTAATCGGAATAAAAGCCTGATCAGAAAAAAAATGCTTCAGGTAAACACGTCAAACACGTCGCTCCAAGGATTCTGATCCAATACAGCCCATTCGAAAAAGAAATTTCATTCCTAACGAGAGGGGTTTTTTATGGGAATCACTATTCCTACTGGTGTCCATGTACGCACTTGTTCCAATCATGTCTCCCTGGTTGGAGTAAAATTATCCTTGCTGAGCATGTCTGCCCTATGTTTCCAAGATGCAAGCTCATGCCATATTCCTGTCTGCTCTCCTGTGAACTGAGTGGCTTGCCATGATGGCCTGGACATTTGCAGTATCACCATGAGTGACGCGGGAGGGTTAGAGGGAGCTTCCTGCTTTTCGCTGCCGAGTAGGATGCTCCAGTGTCCAGCAGGGCCGTGACACCAGTTACGTTAGTTTGTCCAGTTACTTCTAAGCCTCTGACAATGGGGGGATCATATGCAGAAATGCCTGTAGTTCCTGTATCAATCCAAGTGTTAACAGTTTGTGTCTCCCTGTACCAGGTCTTCATGCAGCTCACACCAGGGCAGCAACGTCCTTCCTCGGCAGCGAGAAGCAGAAAGACCCCCCCCACCCCATGTCCAACATTTATGTCCGAGCCATGGCAAGCGATACAGTCCACAGTAGAGCATACTGAGACTGGGAATATAGTATGAGTTTCCCCTTCTCGAAAAAAATGCATTTATCGCTGTTTATCCAGGAGCAGTATCCACTGCTGAAGCTGTAGAGGAATATCTGAAGGCGTGCGGCAACCAGGCGGCAAGAGCGGCATTTGTTAACAACAAAGGCGGAAGTAAAGCCAAAATGGTTCATTCTGATTAAATGTTTGATGCATGTATATGAAATTCATGACAAGATCACTTTATTTATCATCCAAGTAAACAGTGAAGTCAGAATCTCTAATTAATTAATAGTTTGATCGGATTGAAGAAATAGCTCCAAGCTAACTGTCCACCAGTCTGATCAACATATTGGGTCAGTAGTTGCACAGCTAACTATGCTAACAAACTACTGACAGCTACTAGTTAGAGCCAAAGACAGCTTTATATGCAGCTTTTAACGCTGCCCACCATCATTTTTTACACATTTCTTCTTTAATAACCTGCAATAAGGAGAACATGTTACATTAGAGTAGTCAATGTTAGGACTGACTTGGCTGGGATGGGATAAAAAGGACTGGCTCGGAAATGACAGAATAGTTCAGGATGTGAGAGGATGGCAGGATAGAATAGGATACACTTTATATGATATAAAGCTCAAACAATAGTTCCACGCCAGTAATCAGCATGTGAAGCCAGACACTGCCGATTCATTACGTGGGTTCTAGTCTGGCTCATTACTTTAATCATCTTATTTTTCTAATCTTTCTTATTTCTCCCTGATGTATAATCTCTAATAAAGCCGAGGTAAAAAAAAAAACAACCCTCAACTCTCCCTCTAATCTTTTTCCACAATTTCATTAGTGTCATTATAAGAATACTTCAGAAAATGGAGGCTATCAATACACTGACAATCATTTGTCAGACTGATAGCTTTGAAATGGATGTACTCTTTTAGATGAAATGGAAAAAGGTTGAGGTGTTTCAGGCATCTGGTAAGGATGCCTCCTGATCGCCTCCCTGTGGAGGTGTTCCAGGCACGTCCAGCTGGGAGGAGGCCCCGGGGCAGACCCAGGTCCGGGTGGAGAGATTATATCTCTGCTCTGGCCTGGGAACTCCTTAGCATCGCCCGGTCAGAGCTGGCTGATGTGGCCAGGGAGAGGAAAGTCTGGGGCTCCCTGCTGAAACTGCTGCCTCGGCGACCCAACCCAGGATAAGGGATGGATGGATGAACGACGGATGGATGGATGGCAAGGCCTGACCAATGACACATAAGCCAAGTTTATTAATAAATATGACACTGGTTTGTCCAGGAATAGAACTTGTTATCTCCCAGTAAGCTAGAGAGACCACTCAACTAACCAACGTGAGCACTTTACAGCCCTGTGGCAAGTATGAATATTTGATTAGCCAGTTGCAGATTTCAATATTTGATTAGCCTGTTGCAGGTGGGCAAGATGTGAAACCTGGATATTTTTATCCCCATGTGTCGTATATACAAACGCTAATTAATAGAGCTGTTCACAATGACTGTGTGTTCATAACAGATGATCTATTAGCTCCCGTGAGCATTTTACGAGCCAACAGCCAATCTGAATAAATCATCAGCCTTTATATTCTCAACACATATTTGAGTGGTGGGAAGGTAGCTGTCAAAGCACTGACATGAAACAGCAGCTGCTCATATGTCATGTGTATTTGCTGCCGAAACACATGCAGAACACACACGTAGAAACGCTGGCACTACCTCGATGCTTTTGTTGTATAAGTCAGCAAGACGGATGAACAAGATCTTGCTTCTGTGCAAGTGACAAGCATACACACACACACACACAGAGCTGCATCGCTGTACCTCGTTGTGTCACGGCCTGACATCATTTTGTGTTTGTGACACACTCTAGCTATTCTCAACATGAGCGCTGACATGGGCGATGGGCTGGAACGTCTCAAAAGTAAGGTTCAGGGCTTAGGTGTCTGAAGTGGAGTTAAACCTTTCACATATATGACAAACAACCACATAAATACACACAAGACATGAATGCAACTGTCTGAGTGGTGTGTGTAGTGGCTGCAGTTGCAAGATGACATCCAGAAGAATTTGTGGTGCTTATTTAAATCGTTTTAAGGAGCGTTTAATTAATTAAGGTCAATACAGATATGAGGGAAAATATATGTATGCTGCCCCCATCAGTTCAGTACGTGCAACAGCTGAGTCTCACCTTTGATGTTTGAACACATGCCATGTTAATCAGTGTCGACACAAGAGGACCTTACCTTCCCTGCAGCTAACAGACACACACACACACACACACACACACACACACACATAAACACACGCACACACATTAACCTTGATCTACCTTGATCTTTCTGGACGTCATCATGGGTTCTCCCTCCATCCCGTAACAAACAACACACAAACACACATACACGCGCACACACACACATACATACAGACACACACGCACACACTCTACCTCTGCTCTCATTCTCGCGCAATGGGCTGGAACTAACATACACATTCCCGCGGCTGCCACACACACAAACACAGAGGGAGAGAGGAAAAGAGGACATGTGCACACATACGTTCACACAACCTTGCTGTTGTGTCTGAAAGCGCGTGCACACACACACACACACACACACACACAGTGATGTTTGACTGACACATGCATCACTCTTTCCCTATAGAAATAGCCTACATTTCTTGAACTCTATGCAGCCAGACACACACACGCGCGCACACACACGCACACAAATTACCTGGATGTTCTCATCATTTACACCAAAACGTCAGGAAGCATCCGTCTCAGTGGCTGTGGCTGACTTTATAGGTCAACTCTGCGACAGCGGCCGGCGTCTCCTCCGCCCTCATGGAAAGAGTTTGACGACCTACGTCCAGCTCAGTAGACCAGAGGCCACATTTTAAATACTGTATTTGTTCACTGGATATAAAATAAATTAGACAAACAACATCATAACATTGCAGGGCAACCTTCTGCACTGACACTGTTTTCTCTTTTTGAAACAGACCTGCACAACGTAAGTACTTTGTAAAAAACGAAGATAACATATGCTCCTAATTTCCCCACCTGCTGACCCCACCTGTCCTTTATCTACCTCTCATCTCGTTTTCTGACTTTCTTTTGACCTCTCTCTGACAATCAGGTGGTAACCCCAGTATCCCTCCCACCACTAAACCACCTGCCGACTTAAACCTTCTCCCAGTGACCATCAGTCTTCAGCCACTCAGTCCTTCTGACGTGAAGACAAACAGAAATACTTTGGATAAAAGCTTTAGCTTTTTAAGAAATGTAATGCATTGCAAGTCAATAGGTCTGATGCAAACTGTTTATTTTATGTCATTTCTCTAAAAAGTCTGGTTTAATAAAGGTCAGATGCTTAACATTTCCTAAGGAGACTCACTTCCTTTTGACATTTTACATCCTGATGAACAAAACGACTCATGTCTGATCTATCTGTAAATACTAACAGACTTATAGTTTTAAGTTTCGTGTCTATCGCAACTGTTGTACAGCATTTCAAAAAGGAATAGTCATTTAAATATTAAACATAAATTACAGGAGGTCTTTGAAGAATTTCTTTCAAGCATCTTAATATTCTTAGCAAATGTGCAAACTTATACATATTTAAATTTTCAATCTGGGATGGAAAATGAAAAGAATATTTTGAAATTGCTTTTTTTTACTTTGCAGTCGGCATTAATATTTAAAATGGGTTAACTTCACTCATCCATAAATTAAGATCCATAGTTGCTTCTCCCCTGTGCATTCATGAAATATTTATGTGTTCATGCAACATGTGTGTCTTTAATCATACACACACGTTCAAATACTATTGTTGCAGCATGCTCTCGTCTTTTAATGCAATTTTGTTTGGGTAGGATTCTGTCCAGTCAAGGACATTGACACACGCTTTTGAACTGAAATGTGCACACACACACAGATTTGACAGTACAATGAACCGACAAGTACAGTCAAAGTCACAACCTTTATTGTGCTCCTCTGACCAGTACATGGACCCTCTCAGTTACAGACGCAGCTCATTCGCCTCTGCAGACAGTGCTCCAAATCCTCCTCAGTAAAATTAGGCATCTTATTCTCTCTTTTGTCCTCACTCCTCCCTCTCTTTTGTCTTCGCTCTCGTCAGCTTCTATCTCGTCGAGCCTCTCATTTCTCTCAAATCCTCTTTTCTCCTTTTCTCTTGGCTGTCTCTGTTGTCTTCGTTAGTCTGTCTGGCATTGTAGTGAAACAAGTTCCACTCTGATCCAGAACTCCACCACGGGCTGAATTCATCGGCTTATCCAGTGTGTGCCAGTGTGTGCTTGTGCACGTGTGTATGAGCAGAGAGTGGCAAAGTTGTGAGAGTGGAGTGTGTTGTGAAAAAAGGAGAAGCAAGGGGGAGATGAGGGGAAATTTGTGTACGTGACCTCCTTTTCCTGGCTGCCTGGCGGAGTGGGTGGAATGCTTAGACTGGGTGGTCACTGCAAAGTACTCAGCCATCCATCGACTGACAGCCATTGATCTGCAAAATCCAATGAGTCACTGGCTGCTCAGTATGCAACACGCAAACATGCGAACGTGACTGTGTGTAAACAAGCGCACATGCGGACACTGAAAGAAGGGCCTGCAACAGAGTAATTACTTATTAATGTAATTACACTCCACACATTAAATGAGTATAATTAGTGCAGAATATCTAAACAGTGTTACTCTTTCAGAGGCTGCAGTTGATGCAGATTACTGAGTCTGACCCACACGTAGTAATTAAGAAAGCAATATTGGAAACTTAAAGTGGAATGAAATTACTCACCCTGCATTTCTAATTAACACATTTGTTGCTTCTTTTTTTCTTGGCATTAGGGACTGAAGGAAAGTTTATTAGGGGGAGGAGGAGGAAGGAAAGGTTTATGTGGAGGTTATGTACTTTTTAGTTTTACTAAAGGGAGGGTAGGTACTTTTTCAAAAAGAAAAGGAAGGACTTTTGAGCGTAACTGATCCCAGATCTTCAGTTCTACAATACTTCATTCTGCAGTACAACATATTTTTGAAGAAACCCACTCGTGCTTCAGACATGCAT
>JAPZDX010000005.1:15197731-15208712 GCA_029783625.1 Naso annulatus | reverse complement strand
TTTACACTTTCTTTAAGTCATTTGAGGGAAGTGGCTGTGTGCAGAGAGAGAGAGAGAGAGAGAGAGGAAAAAGGTTAAAGTGTGTTTAAACATTTCATCCAATTTGAATGTTCTACTAAGAGACACAATCAGTTAATGCCTACAGAGAACATCATTCATTATAATGATGTCTTGTCCACATAATATGCAGAATGTGAGCACATTTGAAGCAAGCATTGATTGAACATTAAAGAGCGCTATGGTTTAGTCAGTTCGGGGGATTTCCCGTTCAGCAGTATTTTGTCAAGAGCTGTCACAACAACAGTCTGCGAGCTGACAGTGTATGTCTTTCTGGTTAGCATGCTTTAACTTTGGCATAAAAAGTTTCAGAAATACTTAATGGGTGTAATTAAAAAATAACAATGACAAGTTGCAGCAGTTGTAATGCTGGATATCAGAACTACTCGTTACATATAAATGATTTTACTACAAATCTTCCTGTCAGGTATCAGGTGAAATGACTGACAGGCCAAACAATTGGAAAGGGTCCATGTCCACACTGGGTTTAATGCGCTGGTGGAGCACTTGTTAGTGCTGGTATGAAGCACTTGTGTGCCGAGAGAAAAGTGCTGCACGTGAGTCATGTCGCCATAACAACAATAGCTCGACAAGCCCCGCTGTATGATCAACACTGCTCCGCTGCTTTTACTGTCTGTTTTCTGTTTGAAATCTTTCTTTACTATGAGTGAGCAACAAATGGGGGATCCTTTTCCTCAAACCCATGTATGGATGATGAGTGCAATAATGATATGGACCAGCTATCACAGCTGTAGCCGCCTGTTGCTTCAGATGCTCTCTCCTCATTGAGAACAACTGAAAAAAGAGGCTGGTGCTTCTAAAAATTTGCTATGTGGATACTGGCCCTAATGGTCCTTAAGGTGGTGAAAATGCATGTGTAAAGTGAACTGGGTAAGAGAATCCCATCTCAACATTTAATGCCTTGATTGTTTTTTAATGGGTCACAGATAAATGACCTAATCTTAAATATAAATGAAGGACGTCGGAAGGAGGAATGGATAACTGCAAAGGGGAAACAGTGAAAGTGCTGAGCAAAAGGAATTGCTATCAAGGAAAGAAAAGAATAATTCACATCAATAATTAATAAATTCAATGCACTAAATGGAACGAAGTGAAATTAATAATACACTAACATAAAGACAAGGACAGAGTGACAGAGAAACTGAGAAAAAATCCTACCAGGGAGGTTGGTTTTAGCTCTCATCATCTGAGACATGAGGTTTCGCAATGGCCATCTCCTCCTTGCTATTTGCAATCATCTTACACTTCTACAAAAACATAAGAGAAAAACAAATTCTTAGTCACTGCTCATCATTCATCATTAACATGTATACAAGTTGTACAATCACAACTCCAATCCCCCCCCCATTCACCTCAGTGAGCTCCTTGATGGTGTGTATGTTAGCTTGCTGAGTCACTTTCCGCTTTGCTTCCTCAATGTGGTCCAGGTTAAGGGATGGCGTAGGGGGGGCGAGGCACGGGGGAGGTTTGTTAGTGATGGTAGGAAGTGGGGTAAGGGGAGGCATGGCCGCCAGGGCTCCCATGTTGGTCAGGGCAGCTGTCATAGTAGCTGCTGTCATACTTGCCATAGCAGCACTCATGGTGATGTTTGACATGCTGGGCATTCCTGGAATATTCGGCAGCCCCAATGGACCCATGTTGGGCATATTCGGCATGTTGGGCATACCCATGCCCATTGGAAGAGGTAAAGGTAGAGGTAAGGAGAGGGGGGCAGGAGATGGAGTGGGTAGAGGGAGCTGGAGAATGGCTTTTGGCCGAAGGCTCTCAGGAATGGGCACCCCCGCCTTAGCACACATGGCAGCAGCATTAGCTTTGGCTATTTCCAGCAACTGGTCCTTATCTGAAAGAGGGCAGAGGAAAAGAATATTAAGATAAGATTAAGCACATGAGCAGGGTAAATCAAACCGTGACTGTTCATTGATGTAACATCTCAAATGTCAATAAGTGTTGTGTTTAGCATGATGGTTTAAGTTACTATCAAAATGTTTACCCAGTTCAGTGAGTCGTGGAGGAGTCTTGCTGGTGCTGCGCCGTGACCGGGACCCTGAGCGGCGCTGTTTGCGGAGAATGAGAACAGGTGAGTGGCTAGGTTCCCTTTTCCACCTGTCTCGTCTATCAAATGAACGACTGCGAAAAGCAGGGCGCCTTCCTCGTCCCCTTGATCTGGACCTGCGTCTGCGATCAGAAGAACGAGACCTTGATCGTCTGCTCCTGTCTCCTGATCTGGACCTTTTCCTCCTGCCTGTGGAGCGGCTCTTGGATCGCTTGCTTCTGTCTGTGGACTTGGACCTCCTCTTTCCACGAGTGTTGGGTGAACGGGATCGCCTCTTGCGGGCTGGGGAGCGGGACCGACGTGTTCTGGTCCGCGACCTGGAACGTGACCGCTTTCGCCGAGCAGCAGAGCGTGACCGCCGCCTCCGTGCAGGGCTCCGAGATTTAGACCGTCGCACAGATTCTCTTTTCCTTGCTGGAGACTTGGACCTAAGGAAAAGTGTAATAATAAGACTTATGATTAATATATAATTTTCAAAATGCTACACAATATTGACTTTTCCATTACTTACACCTACTATTGCAGTATGAAGTAAACACTGGGTCTGACAATTAGACGCTTTTCAAGTTATTGTTTAATTAAGTCTAATTAACAACATATGGTAATTCGATTTAAAGCTTTTTAGCTCAACAGGACAGACATACACACAACAAACCTAGATTGCTTCTTTCTGGATTTGGACTTAGATGTAGATCGTCGAGGTGACGAAGCTGAGCGTGAAAGTTTCCGCCGTTCTGCAGGTGAGTGTGACTTGGACTTCTGCTTCTTTTGCTCTCCCGGAGAAGCTGAACCTGAGGGACTGACGAGCCTGTGGAGAGTTCTAACGGGAGAAGAAGAAGAATCCTCTTCTTCACCGGAGCCTTCTGAATCTGACCTTTCCGGGCTAGAATTATGCTCCCTGGAACCAGACCTGGACCTAGAAGCACCTCGCTCATTGGATGAGCTGGTACGCTCCCTCTTTTCCACGTCATTGTTGGCGGCGAGAGTTTGAGGCTGCAACTTATCTGATGAGCTTCCAGCATGGGGGCTGGAGGACGCTGCTGAGGGCATGGGTTTCCAAGTACCTGCATGGTACAAGTTAAATGACAAGGCATAAGGACACATTAGGCCACTTTGAGGCAACAGTAACGCAACCTACTGAGTGTTAATTGTTGAAATTTTGAGCTCCCATTTTTGGAGTATGTACTTCAGCTCGTATATATGCTGCAAGTATTAAAAGATACATACAGCTTGTTTGAAGTTGCAGTATGTAACTTCTGCTAACAAGCTGGCAAACTAACATTAACTGCAGCATGAGCCTCGTTGGGAAGCAACTTCGCTGTGGAAGTTTTCCCTGTGCTTGCGTTTCATTTCATTAACTATCGCTCTCTCTTTGAAGATAAGTTTTTTCTTTTTTTGCGAATGGTTGCAGGTAAAGTTGCAGCGGAGTAAACTGGTTTGGCTCACTTTGAGCCGACTGACTGTGTCACTTACAGACATTGTTGTCAGCAGAGGCAAGTCAGAGTGTAGGGCATGAACAGCTAATCAGCTCATACCGACCTGTTGCTAAGAAGCGCAGCATAGACCAGTGAATTAGGACAGAGCATACACAGAGAGCATCGCCGATTGGGAAAATAGAGCGGAACAATACAATTTTTATCAATCCTGAATACAGAGGCATAAGAAAAACACAGATCTTGCAACCCCGTCACTTACTAGCTGTCTGAAGATATTGACACTTTTTTGAAATATAACACAAAAAGTTCTAAATATTTCACTAAAAGTTACCTACTGCAGCTTTAAAAAAGAAAATATCTATATACATATATCTCTCTCTATATATATCTATCTCTCTATATATATATGTGTGTGTGTGTGTGTGTATATAAAATAATTAACCATTCTGACTTTCTTACAGCAATGAAGGGTTGAGGGTAACTTAAGTGTACTTTGACACTCTATGACATAATGAGTGGGGGCACTTTTTGAGTTTCCAAACTGACTTTTACACATCGTCACTTTCATGCAACATTTGCTATTTTGTAGGGAAAGGAAAGTAAAGGGAAAAGGCAAATGAGTGTAAGTGAAAAGAATGTTACTGCAGTTGGCTGGAAAACATAGCCATGAAAAAGGTCTGACCTGCAGGAGCTGAGAGTCCTCCAATTTCTCCAGCTGCCTTCCCACCCACGGTCTGCTCTGCCTTTGGAGAGGAAGGCTTTTTCTCTTTAACAGGAGAGGGGGATGTGGATCTTGCTGGGGAGGAGCTCTCAGACCGCCCATCACTTGACGCCGACCTGGACTTAGATCTGTTCAAACCAGCAGATACGGATTTAGACTTGGATCTTCTTCCACTTCTCCTAGGAGATTTAGACCGTCTCTTGCCAGGCAGTGGAGAGTGTGACTTTGACCGGTGCCTTCGAGGCAACGAACGGGATTTCGAACGTTTGCCAGACCTTGGTGGAGAGCGATTTCTCCTGGCAGGGGACCGAGAGCGTCTTCTGACTGGTGACCTGGATGTAGACCGCCGTCGGGAAGGAGGAGTCCTGGATTTGGTCCGTCTGCGAGGAGTCCTGGATCTGGAGCGCCGGTTGCGCTTAAGGACTACAATGGAACGCGATCGAGTTCGCCTGCTCCTGCGGATCGACCGCGAGCGTGAGCGACGGGACCTGGGGGGTGGTGACCTCCTACGTCTTGACAAGGATCGACTCCTAGAGCGCCTACCTCCTGCACGCCTTGCCAGTGATCGTGACCTGGAGCGACGAACAGGGCGTCTCGATCTAGAGTGGGAGCGACGAGTTTTTGTGATGGAACGTGAACGTGAGCGCCTGCCAACTGCACCACCTCGTCTAGGCGAGCGGGTCCTGGAACGCCGTGTTCCTCCACGTGGACGTGACTCTGACCTCCGACTTCTCCTTGGAGACCGTGATTGAGAGGGTGATCTACGACCACTGCGTTTAGGGGATCGTGACACCCTTCTTTTTGGAGAGTGAGAACTTCTGTGTCGCTTTGGGGAAACAGACAATGAACTCCTTCGACGTCTGGGAGACTTGGACTTCTTTGAAGGCTTTGACACCTTCTTTTTGGGTGTGAGGGAGCGAGAGGAGGATCGGGACTCACGGCCAGCTCTCTTTGGCGACCTTGGCGATGGAGAGAGAGACTTCATCCTTGATTTGGGGGACCGAGAGCCAGAAAGAGAGCGGGACAGCTGTCTACTTTTAAGAGGAGTTGTAGAGTGTTTTCCCTTTGAGGCTGACCTAGAAAGGGTTCTTGACCGCTCTTTCACTGTTGCTACTGTTAGACCATCAGACTGCTGTCTACTGGGACTCGGTGTTGGTGACCGACTATGACTTGACAAAGACCTCTTGATGTCTATGCCCCTAGATGGGGATGGAGACCTAGACCTGGAGGAATCATGTTCCTTGACTTTTGCCTTCTGACCTGAATTTGCTTGATCTTTCACACCTGGGTCATCTCTGGGGGCAGGACCTTCCTGCTTAGGAATGATGTCAGGGAGTTCCTGGGCATGACTGAACGCACCATCAGCATGACTATCCTCTACCTTAACCTTGACTGTCCCTGTCTGTGTTAATTCACCCTGACCTGCAGAGGGCAACCTCATATCCTTTTCTGATCCATTGGTGTTGCCACTCTTCTCTCCAGATGGGGACACATCCATATCTGATATCTCCTCTTTCTTTACTCCATGCATTTCAGGTTTTTGCATGGGGATAGGAACTGCCCTCTCCTCCCCTCGCTTGCTTTTTTGAGCCACTTTTGACACTGGTTCTTGCAAGTCAGATGCAGCAACTGGAGAGTATTTGTTATCACCAGCCCCTTTACCTCCTTCCCCCTCCGACTCAGAACCTGAAGCTGAGCTGCTTTCGGATGCGGAGTGAGAAAGGGATTTTTTTTCCTGCTTTTCATCTTTCTTCTTCTTCTTTTTCTTCTTCTTGGCAGCGTGTCTCTTGTGTTTTTTGGATTTTGCATCTCCTTCTGTGTCCACACGATCTGAAAAAGGGATGATTTTTTTTTTTTAAATCCAATTACAGGGCACTTACTACTGTCACTTCAAAGCCTCTGGAAACATGGCTTGAAATAGTAAGAATACACATATTATATCAAAGTTGAGTGTCTCATTAAGTGTCCACAAAAGCCTTAGTGAAAATAAATGTTCCAAATTATCAGAAAGCTTAGTTAAAAAAAAAACGCATTATTTGTCACACATACATATCGTACATGTACGGTAGTGAAATGTCTGATCATTAACCATAATTCACTTGCACTGTTCCTTTCTTGCATGATGACATATGCTTTAGTAATGATTGTTTACGATATATATAACAGTTAGCTAGCTTGGTTAAATGCAACAGGTGCAAGAAGAGTTGTTTGGCTCAGGCTTGAAGAGGCTGACTGAGCGGGAGTAGAAAATGTTTTGTATCAACTGACACCAGACTTTGAATTTTTCATTGACTATACCCATATCACCTGTTATGAATCAGAGAAACCCACGCCCGAATCACCAAGCTTCAGGAAACTGCCAAAAAATTAAAATGACTTTATTTCAAGTTTGGATTGAGCCTTATGCCTGAAAACTGTTGATGCTTTTTAAAATGCATTTAATACCCTAAATTACATATTAAGAAAGTTTTTTCTGATTTGGGTTCTCAGAGGCTTTAAAAAGAAAAAATGAATTGTGTTAATGTAGGGCTCTTCTACCTGTAATTACATCCTTTTTGGCCTCTTCCTTCAGCCCAGCATGGTCTCCACCTCCTGCAGCTGCTGCTAATCGAGCACTACAACAACAGAAAATGTAAACACAAAGAAAATGTGTTCATTCAACACACAACACAAACTTCATACAATTATATCTTTTGAAAGTGTAACACTTAAGTTGCCACTACAAACAAAACATAAGTGAGTCATTTTCCTAGTCTGGGAAAGGTACCAAATCTTGTTCAGGCGATCACAAGTCAATTTAGTGAATGAATTTTTTGAGACATATACCACTATACATTAAAAGGGAACTATAGATCTCAAATTAAATTCTAAGCCATAAAAATTTACAAGGTTGACTAAATACACATGAAATCTCAGATGAAAATACATGTAGTTTACAATATTATATTTTAGTTTAGATTTGAGGTGTTCTGACCTGGCTCTGGTGGTCCTGACGGGTCTTGGTGGAGTTGGTGGCTCTACATCTGACTCAGCACCAGATTCTGAACTGCTCTCCTTGTCCCCCTTCCTTTTCCTCTTCTTCTTCTTGCTCTTGTGTTTTCTGTGTTTCTTGTTTTTCTTGTGGGGTGGCTCATTCCCTTCTTTGGCATTCATGTCATCTTTTTCAGGTGCATCATCCTCACCTGCACAGGACAACCAGTATTTTAGATTACAAAGGTATTTGGTAAATCCATAACATGACAACAAAACCTGAAGCAGATCACTTCTCAAGTTAATTTAATAATCCAATCATTATCCATTAGCTACAGGTGCTTTAGAGGGTTGCTGCAGGCTGGAGCCAATCCCAGCTTTAAATTACTGAGCACTGTTCCCACAAATCCTGTGTGAACTCTTCAGGGTACACCAAGAGTTAAGTGGTATATAGCTAGGGGACAGATGTCAACACTGGGTGCAGCTTGGAATAAAACCTACAAGCAATGCTTTGATCAGTCTTGGTGAGATTCTTTCTTTTAACACAAGGCCAGTGCATCTTTGATGTGTTTTAGTTTCTGGACAACAATGGAATTTCACACTTTAAAAAATCTAAACAAAAATAGAGCTTACAGAAAGCAAAAATATTAAAAAAGTTTCTTCATTTTCTATCACTCACCAGAGGGAATGTCCACTGCACAGTCCATCGTGCCTGTGCCCCCGGATTTGTAAAGGCCCCTCTAATGTCACTCGTGTGCTGCTCCCGTACTCAACACTGGTGAATAAAAACAGTAGTAATGTAGCTTAAACAACAAAGAATGCAGCAGTAACACAAGATAAAGTACTGGAGCCAGTACGTGTCACTTTCTGACATTAGCGACAGCCAACATAACCATTACCGCTGCACTGTATCAGTTGTGGAGGTCCCAGAAACGTTGGAAAACTTAACGTGTCAGTGTTTATAACATAATATTGTGGTGTATAGAGTTGTGTTGTACAGCCCTGTGGTATTCACACACATTACTAGCTACTTTGACCGCTACGTCTGATTCGACATCCAGGCGTAGGGACATTCATACCATCAGGATGTTTGGGACATCAGTGACATAAGGGGAATCTCAATGGTGACTGCCCACATAGTGTTATGCAAAATTGCCTGAAAAGTTTAATATTTTCAACTTGCACGATGAGGGTATAGATGCGATTAGCACTGTGTGTATCGCATCACTCAACGTGAAACAGCATCTAACCGCGTCTTAGCTTGACTCTACAAGTAATTTTATTGCGCAATTTTACAAAATGAATTTCTGTGTGAACAAAACCTTAGAGGATGGTAGCCACGAATCTGGATCAACAATCCAGTATCAGTGATGCCATGCAATGATCACTATCTTAAAGATATGCCTTAAGTTTCTAATTTCCATGGCACATTTGTACCTCTGTGCTAGCATCAGGCATTTAATGGTAAGTAGTCCAAAAAATGCCAACAGGACATTTACACCCCTCTCTAGAATAAAAAATAAGTGTGGACATACTCTGAAATTTCCTAAAAAAAAAAAAAAAAAAAGATGGGCTTACATGCAAGGCATTTGTCAGGCAAACCCTGTCATCGTGATGCAAAATATTCAGGAAACAAGACGAACGTGGCCAGGTATTGCATTCTGCAGTCTGCTAATTTGTGGCTTTTGCTGCATTTATATTGGCTGCTTGGAACAACAATGTTGAGCTAAAAAACGTGCAGTCACTATCCCTTTATTGATTTTTTTTTTAAATAATAAACACTTTTCCTGAAATTTCAGAAAGAAGTTTAAAATGTCTGTAGTCAAAAGCAGTGACAAACATTATAACAAAATAACACATGTCAAAATCCCATTAAAAAGACATTACTAAACGCGGTACAGGATGACACTCCGCAGCTTTCTAGTTCAGTTTGTTTTCTGGACAAAATCATAAAGCTGAAAACACTATTTCTGGACAAAGTTTTTCTTCTTTACTTATGTCTCAGAATGTTTGTAAATGTGTTTACTTGTCAGCAATTCAAGACTCCCATAAGAGTCCCATTTTTCAATTCCATCATTCTCCTGTCCTCCACATTTCCATTACAAAATAACTTCATAAATTCCCTAGAGTACAGGAAAATTAAATTAACTTTTTTTTTTTTTTAATGTATGTATTTCTTTATTTATTTGAGGAAGTTCCTCAGATATCCTTGTTAGGTTTGGTCTCCAGATTGAGGCTCTAAAATCCGAAAGGTTGGAAAATATGATTAACAACATAAAACATACCAATTTATCACTGGCTCTGGTGATTAGAGCATTAAAGGTTTTAACTCAAAATTTAATTTTGTATCTGTACGTTTTAAATTTATAGGTCACTGAATTATTCAGTATGCAATTTCGCGAAATATCAACAAATAAAATGCACTGGTTTCGTTTTAATCACATCTCTCGCCAAACTACACTATAAAGTTGGCAGTCCTGGACTGTCAATGAAGCCACAATTTCGCACTGTTTACTCAAATCACGTAAGTTACATGATTTATTTGCAAAAATTATCTTCCTACAGTAAGAAAATAGAACGACACCGAAATCGGAGGGCAACGTTACCAGAGGTAACGTGGCCGGCGCATCTAATGCTAGCTAGCTAGCGAGTGAGCATAACAGCTTCAGTTCATGCTAAAGCTAGCCATCAAAGGTACGGTTGACCCATTTTAAAAGATGCCAAACAACGGTAACGATAGCAAAACCTGAAATGAACCAAGTTATTATGTTCGCTACACGTTACATTGCGTTTGTGTTACCGATATGCTTCACAAATGTGCACGTTACTAACGTGCAGGTCAAAGCTGCACGGATAACAGATGCAAAAAATGTAACAGACAGTTAATGCAAGTTAACGTTAGATAACGCTAATCATTGTCGGGCCTGCATTGTAGTTGCCGGCTAACTGTTAGCTAACATTCAAACACACATCGCAGCAGCTGCTTTACGATAGCTTAAGTTAATCCAACAATGAGTAAGTTATATATTCTATACAATAATTATTAATGTCATCATCAATTCTTTTGAACGTTTATCAGTTGAACAACGTATAACGTTGAGCTGACACAGCCAAACTTGCGGCATGCACGCCGAGGCCTGAGCGGCGGTTCACAGCCATTCCACCAGCTAGAACGTTGCCGCTAGCAGTTAGCGTGCTGTTAGCTAGTTGGCTAATGTTATGACATTTAGCTGCCACTTGTTTCAGCAAAGTAATTTCATTTACTCGTCACAGCTTTCGATTATGCAGCATATAATTACCTAGTTTATGTTCGGTGGCTGCAGTCCCTGTGTACAAAACTCCAGATGGCTGTAGTCCTAAAACGCGTGAGACCAAACAATCGCTGAATATGCTAACCGTTCAACATTCCCCAACAACCTGATCCGCCATGATGGAGAAAGGTATCCCAACATGCCATGCTTCGCGGTTGAATGGCGGCGTCATTGTCTCCTAGGCAACTCCTTGTTGCTTGTTAGCAAACCGTTGCAAAACTAATTACGTAGTCATCATCTGTACTTCTTGTTTTGTTTTGTTTTTATTTTGTTTTTGTTTTTTTTCTAAATGATATTTACCCTTGTAGTGATTTTTTAAGGCTTAAATTTAAAATAGACATTAATGAATGTGTATTTTGTAAAAAAGAAGTTGAAACACTCGAACACCTGATGTTTTCTTGCAATGTAACTG
>JAPZDX010000005.1:15176095-15196709 GCA_029783625.1 Naso annulatus | reverse complement strand
AAATACCATACTTTGAATAATAATTTGAATTTGTTTGATATTATTGATGAATATGCAATCATTATTCATTTCATTATGACGCGTGATTAAACACAATATGTGTCTTCAGGTGTACTCATCTGTAAGCTGCATGTTGTTTGATTTCAGGTTTTCTTGTCAGCTGTGAATGTTGTGAATACTATGCTTTTATTTTGAAGGATTCAGATCGGAAATGTCTATGTTGTTGCTGATTTCAAGCAAGAAGGACGAGGATAACGTCACATCACTGGTAACGTCAGTCAGTGGCATGTGTGTACTTGAAAAGTCTTCATCAGTAAAAAGACATGAAGAAGAGGTTTAATATCAACCTGGACGACTCCGCTTTCACCAAAGAAAGAACACCGGTTTGTATTTTTAACGTTATCTGTGAACGGTGGCTAGGAGTTAGCCAGCTAACGTTAGCTAGCATCCCAGCTGGTGACTTAACTCGCTCCAAGTTGAGGATTTTAATTTTAAAATATATTAACAAGTTTTTTTCCAGAATAGCTTGCATTATTATGATACACAATTCGTTTCATTATTCCCGACTCACAGACAGGATTTCCATGTGTTTGTATTTTAGCCAAAGCCGCAGTTCCAGCCTTCACTCAAAGCGGGACAAAACACCTCCGGTTCCACTCCACTCGCGGCCAAATCTGCTTCTGAGTCCGTGGACCAGCCCTTGTCTTACGCAGAGTTTATCGTCAAAAGTAAAAGCAATGTGGCTGCTCCTCCTCAGAGAGAAGGTGCCTTCAACCGGCTCAGGACCGAAGGTGCTGGAGCTCCAAACCTGAAGCGGAGTGAGTCAGCTTCAGTGCCGTCTGTCACAGCAGGATCTGAAGCAGCTCAGGGTTGTGCCAAAGACACTGAAGGCGGATCTGAAGGGGTTAACAAGAGTGAACAGACGCAGGTTGCTGGCACCGACAAAAAAGAGGGGAACGGTCATAGGTCAGATCCAAGCCTAAGCCAGGGTCCAAAACCAGTGGGGTCTGGGAGCAGCATTATTGTCAGTCCTCGGCAGGTATGGCTCAACAGGTGCAAACAGTCTCCTTCCATCCATCCATCCATCCATCCATCCTTCCATCCATTCTTTCTCTTCACACTTCACACTGCTAGTACCCATGGAGGCATTAGGCGCTCAGTGTGATTTTTTTATTAATCAAACTTAAAATAGTTTGACTGTTAAAAGGCTTGCTAGTTGATTTGCACAGCAGGTGGAATCTCATTTTTTTGTTTGTTTTTAAATCATTCAGAGTGGAAATCCCATTCTAAAGTTTGTTAGGAGTGTCCCATGGGAGTTTGGAGATGTTGTGCCAGACTATGTTCTTGGCCAGACAACTTGTGCTCTCTTCCTCAGGTGGGTTTTTATCCTTTAAAATTAATGTATGCACATGCACGTGAGATCAAGAAAAGGCTTTTGCTTGTGAACATAAAGAAGTGAATGATGTGTCCTTTGTTTTGTACATTTTTTCTGTTATGTTGAGTGTGTTCTGCCAAACAATTTTTTGATGATCTCTCAAATGATTATTTGGTAAGAGTTGCTATGGCTTTATTTACATATGTATTTTTCTCCTTTGTTTTATGTGATGTTGTTATCGGGCCTGGGATGAAGTCTGAGGTATCACAATCTCAATCCAAATTATATCCACGACCGTCTCAAGCTGCTTGGACAGACGTTCACCCTTCGAGTCTTGCTGGTACAAGTAGATGTGGTAAGTATGAAAAACTGAACTTTGTACTGACAAGTTATACTAATTCAGCCAACATTCTGAGTGTCCAAATCTAAAGACTTAATATTAAAATAGATTATTATCTTTGTATCAAATTTGATCAAATAGATTTTTTCAAATCCATTATTCTGGGCACTAACTACCAGTATGCCAGCTGCCCTCATACTTTTTTATGGTACTTTGCTAAAAACTGTCCTTTCTAATTTACAGCACCACTTTTATTCTTAATTATTAACCATTTTTAATATACAGCACATTGTCAGTGTTTAATCATAATTAATCGGTACATTCTTGTGTATAAAAAGGCTTTTATAAATGGAGAATTTAATTAACTAATTAAATTACCACCCCTGGACACATCTGTTCAGCCATAACTCCTGGTTGTAAAAGTGGACTTTACAGCAAATCATAATAAAGTAGAGACACAGAATGTCTCATTACATTTTTTAGGCCAGCTAGTTAACAGCTCTGAGGGTATGTTATGTTGTAATGTCAGTTCCTATTACACAGTTGACAAGGATTATTGTGTTCATTCAGCAATTTTCTGTTTCACAAAATGGAACAGCCTAAACAAAACACTAAACACCAAAGGATTGCTGTGTGCAATGTGAACTACCCATGCATAACGTTTAATTTGTTAGGCACGTCTTTCCTCGATTGAATTAGCTCGGCTAACAGTGGTGTAATTGAAGTCTGAAGTGTGCAGCTGGAGGATGTTATTTAGGAAAATATAAATGCCAGAGTCCACAAATGCTGGATATTGCATGAAAAGTCTCAGATCTGTTTAAATAAATAAAATATGATACTCTCACTGATACTCATTTTTCATCACAGAAAGATCCTCATCATGCACTGAGGGAGCTGGCTCGCATCTGCATCATGGCTGATTGCACTCTCATCTTGGCTTGGAGGTAAGACCTGCAACAGATTGCCAAAACTGTGCAGTTTGTCACAGGGTACAGACATAAGGCAGCTTGTACTTGGAATCAGTTTTCCATGATGACTTCTGTTCGCACACAGTCTTGGCCTTGTCACCTCAAAAATGTATATAATCAGAAGATAAAGGGTTAAATTTCTTTTTTCTTTTTTTTCCCCTTTTTTTCAGTGTTTTGTTCAGTGGTTTATAATGGTTAGTTGACCTTTTTTGTTGGTTTGTTTGTTTTGTTTTTTAAAACGTAAAGCTAGGTTAGGCAATATTTGGAAATAAAGCTAGCTGTAGCATGCGGCTCATAAGAAAGCAACTGCACAGCACCCTCCTTGTTTTTGCTCCAGCTTGCACTTTTTTTTTTTCTCATTTGTTGTCACTTTCTCTTTTAAGTCCTGTTTGCACCAAAGATTCATGACGAGAAGAAACAGTTGTAGGGAATTTTGCAGCTGAGTAAACTGGTCTGTCTCAAACCAAACCAGCTAACAACAACTCAAACAGCTGACGATGTCGCCTGCAGACACTGCTGTCGGCAGAGGCTACTTTTTAGAATGTTAAGGCACATCACTTGTTTTAACAGCCAGTCAACTTGTAGCGACTTCACCTTTTGCTAAGAGGCACAGCATAGAGCAGCCAATAGGAACACATGCTCTCTGAAATTAACTGAATACAGAGCATACAGACCCATGAAGAGGTGCAGAAGTCTGGTGTCCATTCATACCACCTGAATTACATAATGCGGAAAGGATACTATGGAATTTTTTGCCCAATGACACTAAAAATAAACTGCCTACCTCAACTTTAAAATGTATAATTAATACATTGATAAGAAATTGTTCAGTGTGTTGATCTGTTTTAGTACTATTGATCAGAGAACATTATGCCTGATAATTAACTAATAAAATAAACAAACTGAACAGCAATATTTTCTTCATGTTGATTGGCAGTCCAGAGGAGGCAGGGCGTTACCTGGAAACATACAAGTCATATGAAAAGAAACCAGTAGACATGCTAAAGGAGCAAGTTGAAAAAAACTATCTGTCAAAGGTGTGTGGATTCATTCTTTTCTATTTAAACGTTATCCTTTGCTATTTTTCATTTAATTATTTTACCCATTTAAAAATATTTGAGCCATTCAGTGTTATTGATTAGATGATGCAATCTTATACAATGCCAAGATCAAATTTTTGCAGTCAGTTTTGCCACAGTCTTTTTCAGTCTTTGAACAATGCAGTAATGATTGACCTGCTTTGTTTTAAGGTTACAGATTGCCTGACCACTGTGAAGTCTGTGAACAAGACCGATGCCATTACTTTGCTGTCCACTTTCTCAGTAAGTGTCACCTCAATGAAAATTCATCCTCAGATTGATGTCACAATAAAATCCTTTTAGAAGCACAGACATATCCACAGGTTAGTTTGATGTGTACTCTTATTTAATGGTATCAATTTACACCGTTTCATGTAGTGATGTTTTCAGAGGTAACGATCTGGATGATACACTGAGATGACACATTTTTGTGCATTTTTTTACAGTCTGTAGAAGGAATCATGAGCGCCTCTAAGGAAGACTTGGTTCTCTGTCCAGGCCTTGGGCCACAAAAAGTGAGAAAAAATATGTGTGCACCATCCATATGAATAGATGTAAGGTAAAGAATCCATTTTTAAAAAGTCTGTGTTAACATTTTGTGCTTGCAGGCAAGGCGTCTGTACGATGTGCTGCATAAGCCCTTCCTCAAGTCGAAGACAACAGACAGTTGATACTTCTCACCAAAGATGTGTGACATGTTTATGACAAGGAACTACTGCGTTGATCATATTGATCAGCATGCATACAAATACACTTCGCATAACTGAAAACTATTAAAGGTGGAATTACTGATTTGGGGAAAGCGATGTGTAAAATGTGACTGCTGTCCGGCTAAGAATCAGCCAAATGGTCAGCTTCAACTGTTCAGGCTGCCCTCTGATTCAGCGTTTTTTGAATTATGGTGTGATATGATTTGTGCATTGCTGTTTCTATTTTTTTTTAATGAAAATAAACATTTTGTAATATTTTATACTGTAGTGTAATTTAAATTTCTTATGATTACTCAGACATGAGGAAAAAATAAAAAAAAACATTAAACCTGTGTTAGAGAACTTGGTTTATTTTGTTTCCTTGTTTTCTGTCTTTCTTCCCTCCATTACTAATCTTCTGTATAAAAACATACACGTTTGAATATAAAGACAAAAAGCAGAAGTCCTTTCTCTTACATATGCTAATTAGCAGCATTCTTGCGTAAAGAAGATGAGACTAGAACAGAATGAAGCATGACAATCGTAGTGTTGCATTTAGGCTCCTTTGAAACTCTCAACCACAGAAGTCAGCTCATCACAATCTTACTTTGAGCACTTTAAAATAAGCTGTAAGGTTAAAATAACTATCAAAATGTAGGAGAGGCAAGATTCTGAATGATTACCCATTATTGTTAAGTATAGAGAGCATACAGGACAATGTAGGAAAAGTGAGTCAGTATGCTATAATGCAGAGCCAACTGTTGCATACCCGGGAGGTTATGAGCGCGCGATTTATAAAAACGTGCGCGCGAAACACAAAACGCGCGTACGTTTTAAAAATCGCGCTCTTTAATTAGTAAAACGTGCACGCGATAAAGAAAACGCGCGTGCGTTTTGAAAAAAACAAACAAACAAACACATCCATTCAACCTTAACCCGCGTACAGAAACTTCTGCGTCGTGTACGTTAGGAAATTTAGATATTTCCGACTGGACGTGAAAGCACTGGAACTTAAATTGACGTCAAAACAGGAAGTGTTCGTGGCTACGCTATTGAGTTGCTGTGGTGGTGTTTTGCAGCTCATTTCACTGTCGCACACACTTTTTCTGTACTTACAGAGACACTGCGTCTCCACGGCAAGTGGTTTAACTTGTTTCTCTCAGCACTCGAAACAACCGCCGCCAGACATGCAGACGGAGAGAGAGAGTGAGGATGATGCGTCTGCTGAAGAGTATGTTGCCCTGGCTAGTTTCACTGGAAGTGGCAGCGACCAGGTTAGAGACTCACGCAGACTTCTGGCAACGTAGCGCCTGCACTCTTTCACCGGAAAGTTGGAGTTCTGGTGGCTAGTGCTAATTGTTTTTTGTGCCGCAGCTTAGTTTCAGCTGCGGGGACAGACTGCTCGTCCACGCCAAGCCGTCATCGGAGTGGTGGTGGGCAGAGCAGCGTGGGGTCATCGGTTACGTCCCGGCTGTCTACCTACGCCAGGATACTGCTGAGGGGGAGGAGGAGGAGGAGGAGGAGGATACCTCTCTGGAGGATCCATGGCAAGATGAAGAATACTTCGGCAGTTATGGGACACTGGTTAGAGAATGTTATGCATGTCACAGTCTAATTACCTAAAGTTGCACATTATTTAAAACATAAGATATTAGACTTTACCATTTGTCTGTGTTTTGATTTCAGTATGAGTTTTAATCACACGATCTGTCTGTCAATCAAGGCAAACCAGACACAGGCATAGTTATGTTTTTGTTTTGTTTTTTATAACTGATGCTTTGATTTGAATGAGCAGACAGCCTATTGCAGTTGTATTTTAAACAATAATAAGAATATATTTTTAAAAAAAATCTTATTTCATAAAATTATCTTTATACTTAAAGTTTTTATAAAAGAAAATGAAAAGCTGTCTTTTAAAAAAATATATGGGTCACAACTTATGTGTTGCACTGATTTTCAACTTCTGTTTTTGTTTTATTAATCATACAGAGGCTTCACTTGGAGATGCTGTCAGATAGGAGCCGCACTGAGGCGTACCGACAGGTTATTCTCAGCAGCAGTGCTTCTCTGAGGAATAAGGTGGTGATGGACCTCGGCTGTGGGACTGGCATTATCAGCTTATTCTGTGCCCAACTGGCACAACCCTCAGTGGTAATGTCAATGATATGGCTGTTGGGGAAGTTACACAAACACAGAGCCTCCCAACTCTAACACACAGGCTGTAGTAGACAGTTGAGATGTTCATAACTTGTAGGGCCACTGCTCAGATGGTATCCACTTTGAGGGGCGTCCATGCATGAAGAGAGCTGATGCTGACTGCAATTCCCAATGTCAAATTTGAGCAAGTTATTGGCTGACTTAATTTAGCTAGTTCTTAATTTTTCTTAGGGCATATAAAAACTTACATGCAGGAAATTTCCATGTATCATGTGCATACCCCTGTTCACACATACGAAGGTGCTTGTTGTAGCAAAAGCTTGGAATTGTCACGGCACAACAACCCCATGGACTTACTTTGCTTACTTACTTGGCTAACATCAACATACAGACAAAACTCAAAAACTTAGTGACGAAAGAGTGTTTTCTCTGACAGTCTGAAGACTGCAAGCTTGCTCAGCCTTGACGTCTTCCAGCTGATCTCGATCATTTATCGACTTGGCCCCTCCTTATCAAATTCACACTGGCATGTACTAGGTAAGCCCACCCCCTAGCCGGACAGCCATACAGGACAGGCAATCGGAAACAGTGCTGTGACAGAATTGTGCAGGTCTGTCAGGGTGTTGTTAAAAAGCAATGCAGCAGAATATTCCCCAGCCTCCTTGGTGTAAGCTGTGGCCACATTATCCACAAAAGAACATGTCTACTGACAGTTTTGTCAGAGGTTAGTGTGTAATGGCAAATGTAGCCTGGAGCCCCTAGCCTCAAGCAGAGATGATGAACCTCATTTTTTGTAACGGCCACATTTTTTCCATTTGCAAACTTAAAGTCTTCAATCCCAGGCACTCTATAACTTTACTTCACATGCTGCATGCACTTGTTCTCCCTAAAGACATGTAAATTTTAATTTAATGGATTTTCACCTAAATTCTGAACATGTCACTAGCCCATCTGGGAAAACAGTTATCGAAAACTTGATATTGCTACACCTCAAAATATTTTCCAAATAAAACCACATTACACTTAGTAATGATCGAATAGCATGAAAATATACTTGTCTGACTTTTACCCTGAAATGTTAGATACTGTTAAAAATTCAGAGTTCATCTGAAATGATAACAAAACTCCCTGAAAAAAATAGCCTTGGAACCCATATAAATATGTCAAGTCTGAACAACAAAATCTGAGTCTCACATGCAAAGGAGCTCAGTTTACTCATATGTGTACTTATACTCCCATCTGCTGGTCAAGCAGTGTTGCTTCACGGTAAACAGCACAGTGCAAACACATTTGTATACAGTGTTGAAGTTAAACTGTGGTGTTGTAGGTGTATGCTGTGGAGGCGAGCTCCATGGCAGAGTACACCAGACAGCTGGTGAAGCAGAACGGCTGTGAGGAGGTGGTCACGGTGCTCCAGGGACGAGCCGAAGAGATAGAGCTACCTGAGCAGGTGGACGTCCTGGTGTCTGAGTGGATGGGTAACTGCCTGCTGGTAATAACAACACTGCCAGTAGTGACACTTATAAGTTATTGTGTGCCTTTTTTTTTTACTTCAAAATGCTTTATCTTTGCATTATTATAATTTTATTGGGTCCAAGAATATTCCTCTCTCAGCTCCTTTGAGGTTTGAATGTACTACATCATGTTTCTGTCTCTCCTTCCTCCGGTCTAGTTTGAGTTCATGGTCGAGTCAGTGCTGCTGGCCAGGGACCGCTGGCTAAAGGAAGGAGGCGTGATGTGGCCCTCATCTGCGAGCCTCACCCTGGTACCATGTCAGGCTGACAGCTATTACACTGAGAAAATGGCCTTCTGGGAGCAGCCCTACGGCCTGGACTTTACTCCTCTTCAGTAAGAGTCATCAGTCACTTGTTCACAGTGAACATTGTCCTGTCTCGCTTGAATTTCTTTTCACTTGCTCAAAAATAACAAGGTCAGAGTATGAAATATTACGTCCCATAGAATGTAAAGATGTGTGGTGGCAGGTTGATATTAGGCAGTGATGCTATTTTTGTGTGTCACTTGACATTTGTTGGGATGAAACGTGTATGACAATCAGAGAAGAAATTATAGGTATGGCAATCACAAAACGTCATCTCTATCAATGCACTCTAGCTGACATATACAGAATTCTCAAAACAGGGATATGGTACTTACATATCCCTCTTTACATTCCTGTCACATCATTTCGACTCTCCAGAAAGCTGAGCAGAAGCATGACACTAATGCACGTGCAACACACTTATTATCTTCGTCAGCCACTGGAGTTTAGTCAGTTGTACAGTTGTTGCTGTTTAACATTGTAAGACTGTCGGACTGAATGTTATGATGCACAGGTAGAAACACACCAATAGGTTGTTTTTTTAAGGGGAGTGGAGCAAAACCCTAAATTTATGACGTGCTGAAAAGAGTCTCCAAAACATTGCGATAACATACATACCAGACACGTGGAAACAGTATTAGAGAAGTAGAACTGAGATTATCTGACAACTAAATGATATCAGGATACGTACATTTGCTGCAAAACTACAAAATATCTTCAGTGGTGTAAAGACACAGCAGATCTGACGGTCTTAAGGCAACAATATGTAACTTGACTGTGACCAACGGCGTCGAAAAATTAAACTTAACAATGAACAAAACAGCTATTTTAGTAAAACTGGGTCATATTTTATGTAGAAAATGTCCTCTAATTTTCCTTTGATGTCCTACGACTGCTCTGTTTGTCTGCAGCCTTTTATTTAGCAGAGCTGTCCCCAACAACTACCTGCTGCTGCAGCTGCAGCCTGCAGGCAGCCTACATGCTGCTTTCAGGAACCTCCGTGAATCTCAGAGTTGAGGCAGAGCAGTCGTAGAACATTAGCAGAAAAACCAGAGGACATCTTCTCATTAATATATGTTACAGTTCTACTAAAATTTGCATTTTGTGCTACGTATTAACGTGCTTCAGTAAGTTTTGTTTTTCAGAACTGCAGGTTGCAGTCAGTTACATATTGTTCCTGTAAATAACACAGACTTTTTTAGGCTACTCTTCTGCATCTAACACATATTACTTATCTAGTAATCAATATCAAAGTAGCCAGCCGAAACCACGAGTAAAGGTTGTGACTCACTGCATTACAGGTTCAAATCTATAAATGGCAAATGGACTGCATTCGTAGTATAGAGGCCTTTTTTAAAGTCTTTTGACCCCTCAAAGCGTTCTAGATTTCAGGTCAACATTCATCACCTCACACACATTTTTATACTAACAGCAGTGAATAAGATTCAAAGTGCCAACCTACTCGTCAAAAGCAGGCATACATACACAACCAGAGAGGCAGTTTGGGATTAAGTGTTTGGCGCATTGTCACCACAGGCCACATTTCAAAATGCAGACTGGAGGAGCCAGGGATTAAACCACTGCCCTTCCGATAAATTCTTGCATGATGTTTCATCTCTGCAGACCCTTGGCACATCAGGAGTTTTTCACCAAGCCTAAGTTCAACCACCTGATTGAGTCCGATGACTGCCTCGCTGCCCCCTGCGATGTCATATCCTTGGACATGTACACTCTGCAAGTCAAAGACTTGGAGGTACTGAGTGTGTTTGTTAATTAGAAGTTGCTCCATCCCATACAAGTTGGGTTTGTATGAACTTACTTGACTGATGAAAATGCTCTGTTTCATTTCCCAGGAAATGAAGGCTCAGTTTCACTTTTGTGTGGAGAAGTCTGGTGTTTTCCATGGATTCACTGCCTGGTTCACTGTGCATTTTGAGAGCCTGGAGACAGGAGGCGCAGCAGTGGAGCTTAACACTGGACCTGACTCTGAGTAAATCTTTAAAACAGCAGAAATACGTACTCACTTTGTTGTGCAGTTAGGACAGTTTATTCACTAAAAATAGTGTTGCTGAGCCTTTACAGCCATTTTACACAATTCAAATAATCAAAATAAGTGAGTGCTGAACAGACAAACACAGTACTTCACCTATAACCAATGAGCACATCTCTGTGTGTGACAGGATGCAAATAACATTGTAGTGCTATTAAATCATAATGTTTAGAAAAGTGCAATGCATGATAACTTTAAAAAGACCCTTTCCTCTTCAGGCCAACACATTGGAAGCAAACTCTGTTCATGCTAGACAGGCCAGTTAGTGTGTGTGCTGGAGACTCCATCAGTGGAACCATCGTCTTGTGCAGGAACCCCGTCTGGAGACGCCACATGACCGTCACCCTGCATTGGAACATCACCGGCAGCACAGAGAACGCAGACAACTGCCAGGCAAAGTCCAATTGATTTTCTCCTTATTAAAGTGGCAGTAGATTTTTAATCATTTATAACATAATAGTGACAGACATTTGCCTCCCAAGGATTGTGTCCTTATTGTTCTCATTCTGTCCACAGGTTGGGATGAAGAGTTTCCCCATGTGGAGGTGACATATTTTCCATCAGCTGTGAAGATCATCGGATAAACAGTTGAATTCATCCTGTGTTGAGTTTAGTGTCATTGAGGTATAAGCGGTGGACTGCTGCCAACCTGGAGTGAAGTGCAGCTGCCACATCAGAGTGAACGTGATGGTCAAAGGAGGCTTATCTGGCAGGACGTGGTCCTTAAGCATGAGAACTGCAGGCCAAGGTGTTACAGCACACCGTGAACCTTTTTAGAGGAGATTATCTGAGGAGAAGTTACACGCTAAGAGTGAACTGTGGAGCGTTACTGCAACCCTGACCTGAACGCTCCTTGATGTGGTCTGAAAAAGAGTCTGTATGAAGACAGTTTTGTGTTGAAAACTGAAAGAAAAACACATTTTTTTAACAGATATTTGTTCTTTCAAAGTAGCCTGGGCCCAGAGCAGAGACTCCGCCCACTCCACTGAGTGGATTCTATTCTCTTGGTGTGTCATTGCCTCCACTTTGAGCGATTCTCAGAGGGAGGGGATTAGATTTTTTTTAACCCTTCCTCATTGGTCATTGCTTTCTCAAATTTAATCCACACAAATGGTTATTATGTTGCCAGGGGACGTTTCGCCCACAGTGGAGTGTGTTTGGAAAGACGTCTGACTAAGCGAGACGACCGAAATTCAAAAATGTCTTCACAAGCTGTTAAATAATCACACAGATGTTGTTATATTGTGTTGTGTTTAAAATTCTGACCCACCATGCATGGTGGAAAGAGACTAACGTTTTTCGCTTGCAGTCACACCACATTATCACTGTGAGCAGACAGCACAACCCACAAACAGTACTTCCTGCCTCCCACTGGCAACGACAGACGAGGACACATGTTGTCTTCCTCTGGCTGCAGCTGCACAAAGGAGTATCAGTTTAAACAGACACATTGTGACTACTTTTCCATAAATTTGGCTTTTTTAAAACTCTTACCAAAGACGCCACATACTACCACATTACTGTTTTTGTTCCTGTAATGTGGCTTTGTTGGTTGAAAAGTTGGATATTTCTTGACAGACAGCTTAGTCCTGCCTGTTGCCCCCCCACCCCCAGCGCTCAATTGATAATCACCTTTTCAACCCAGAGAACCACAGTTTCAAAATGCAATGCAAGACCAAAAGAATCAAGGCGAAGTGGGCGGAGTCTCTGGTCTAGGCCCAAGCTAGTCTCGATGTGCAACAAAAGAAATGGTTCAGTTCTCTGCATGATGCCTTTATGTTTTACACTATGTGCATATTGTTTTACAACAGGCATTTTATTTACATTGTACTTGGTACAAGTGCTACACATGCCGAGAGGCTTGTATGAATTCAAGAACACAACATATTAACCATGAGTTATAATGGTTAAAGATTTACTTTTTTCCCGTTTTTAAAGATTATAGTGAACAATGAATGCCACTGAAATGTTACTTAAAATATTAATTAGCCTTATTAGCTAAAAATGTGCCTTTAAAAATAACAACACTGTAGTACTTACAGCTAAGAACTACAAATTGCCTTTGTCCCTTTCTCTGATTATTTGTAAACATGTCACTTTTAATTTGTTTTGTTAGAAGCAGGCAAGATTTCACAATAACAATAAATACGACACTACTGTCCTGCATTTGCTGGTACATCCTGTAATAGAACAGTTATGACATATTCCTTAGTTAAAGACCTTTTTTGTTGTTTCAGTGGATTCTCTCCTCCTGGTTATGGCTCTGTTTTACTCTTTGATTTTGTTCTGGATCGTGTGTTAACCTCTAAGGATAAAGGCTGAGTGGGTGAGGCCTCAGGAGGAGGCCTGGAGAGGGGCACAAACATGGGAGGTTTAACAACTTTGTCTTTCACATCCTTGCTTTTATCCCTTTTCTCCCTCAAGTGTTTATCGCAGTGGTTCACAAACGTATCCAGCTTGACAAAGGTCTTGTTGCACACTTTGCAGTGGTAAGGCCGCTGGCCTTTGTTGAGACGTATTTGCAGCCTGATGTACGATGAGCGTACAAAGGTGCGGCAGCAGACACCACACTTCAGATCCTCGGGGTTACTTTGTATCTTCTGGGGCTGGCTGAGTGCTGGTGCTGACACCGGTTTGGCCTCTCCAGTCTCTTTGGCCTTGTGAGAGAGGAGGAGTGACAAGGAGCTAAAACTTTCACCACAGTGCTCACACTTGTGTGACTGCTCCCCGGTGTGCAGGCGAACGTGTGCCAGGAGCCCGGCCTTCTGCGTGAACGACTTGTCACAGTAGGTGCACTTGAAAGGCTTCTCGCCCGTGTGGAGCCGTCGGTGAGTCTTCAGGTGTGAAGCGCGGACGAAGGCCTTTCCACAATCTTGGCATTTAAACGGCCTGTCCCCGCTGTGGATTGTCTTGTGCGCCATCAGGTGGGACTGCTGGTGGAAGTACTTGCCGCAGGTGCTACATCTGAACTTCCTCTCCTTGTTGTGTGAGGCAAGATGAAGGGTCAAGTGGGCCGAGGAAATGAACGTTTTGGAGCACAGGCTGCAGCTGTGAGGGTCCAGGCGGATGCGGCGGTGAGGACGGCGACCATTTGGGAGGCTGCCGTCCGCTTGGCAGGATGGACATTTGGAAGGGCTGTCTTCCTTGAGCGCATGCGTCTGTTGAGGAGAGGCGGAAGTGTTGGCTGAGTCGGGGTCAGGGTCAGGCTGCGGGGGAGTCAAAGTGCATCCACAGTCTGAGCAGCGCCCAGCCTGCTCGCCTTTATCACTGCTTTTATCCAGCATGGTGTTACCCACAACCAGAGTGACTACATTCTTGGACACATCTGAAAATGATAAACAAGTTAATGTTTCACAGCTGTGTGATGCTACGTGACAATAGCCACGCGCTAGCCTATACATCAGCTTTATTACAAGTTATGAATAAAGGCTAGGCCTTTGTAAATGACACCACACTGCACTATGGTTCTTTTCATTAGCGTTACAAGGGATGATAAACTGGCCTGAAAGACAGATCATACCGGACATGCAAATCTATAAAGGAAGGAAAGTACACTCGCTTCGCAAGCATTTCACTGTAATGTACAGTAGGCCTTCGCCCTAACAATGAGGTTATTCGGGGATGGGACTAATAGCGAGACAAATGATTGACATACCGTCTACATTCGTCTTCCTGGGGAAACGTGCATTTATTGGAAGTAATTCTCCTGCAGCCTCCGTTGAAACAATCACGCAGTAACAACAACGGAGTGATTGCGGGATCGCCTTTCTCCTCCTGCGTTTTTCTGCAAGACGCTGCCCAGTTCCTCTGACAGAAATGTGCTGCAGCATCATCTAGCGAGTGGCGGCGTAACTGTAATATCTGATCGTACCGGAGGCTCAGAAAAGTCACACCGATGAAGAAAATACAATGTGTGTATTGTGCGTTACATGTCTTTATATGATGAGATGAGTAAACTTTATTGTTCCTCGAGAGGGAAATTTGTCTTGGGCAGTTCACACAGCTGCTGCAGCATTACAATAAATAGTACAACATAGGAAAAACAGGAAAACAAAAACAATGACAATGTTAGGAAAAATTTACCGGCCCCTGGGCAAATAGGACATACAAGAAAAAAGCAGCAAAAAGGGAGCAGCCTTTTTTTTAAGGGTACAGCAATATTTAGTAGACCCGAAAAAGTTCTTCTTCAATTAATACAGACCCGGTTTTCGCACAGCTTGTGCAAAAAGCAAGAATGTGCAAGGATGCAAGAGTGCAGGTATACAATTTGTGCAAGTATTGTCTGTTCACGGCTGCATAATGGGTGACATTTTCCACCCATCTTGAAATTTGATATCTTTGACAAATATGATTGTTTGGATTAATCCTGTAATCCCACACCCCACCGCTGTGTTGCCTGAATTTTACGTGAAGTCCCACAGAACACTTTTGTAATTGACTTATTTGTTGCTGGAGTTCAGTATTGCGCAGCCTTATGGGCAGATAATGTTGCTCCGCCTTGAAAAAAGGCAACTTCCTTGTAACATCAGTTTCGTTTCATTGGTGCTGACAGAAAAAACGACCCAGTACTGGCTCAAGACATCCTGCCTCTTAAAGTTTCGTTTCACGGAGGATAGCGCCAGAATTTGGTGGAAGACGAAAGCTATGAGCGAGAAACGACGTGCGATGCTGCCATTGGACAGCTGCAGCCTTTATAACTGCACAGCTGGTTTAACCACCTTCAGTCTGATGCTGATGCGGCTCCACAAACATGACTGAGGTAACATGACTTTACTACTATGCAGTGATTTATTATTTAATCATGACATTAATATGTATGCATCCCTGAGCTAATGAACACAGTATGTTAAGTATGTAAAGGGCATTACGGGGGAAATACATGTAAAAATTAATAAAATTGTGAGGGAGATAAAATACAATTTTTAAAAAGTTGGTGTTAATTGAATTTCTCTTTTTTTTTCCCCTTTGTATATTTTTATACTCCACTCAGCAACTCTGTATTGATGCTTTTATGTATTTATACTTTTCTCCTATTTGTTAATGTGTTTATCTCTTCATTTCCTGCTTTCATGGCAGGCATTCCTGAACCTAAACTATGCTGCGGTGTACCCAGCTTCAGGTTTTGCCTTGAAGGACGGGAACTTTTACTGTATTCAACAACTATGCTGGTATAGGCCTAATACTATTACAGTTTTGAGAGTAGTTGTCTATTCAGAATGAGAGGCTTAAGTAGAATATCTTAGTCCAGCCCAAATAAACAAAAAGGGTCAGTAAATCATTGTTCTGACTGTTACTTCTGCAGCTGCTTGCCTGCCAGTCTGCTGTAGACAGGGTTGGGAAGTAATGCATTACAGTAATTTTATTACTTTTCCTACTAACTACTAAAGTCAGGGATCACAATTGATAAAACAGTAATGATATTACATTTACTGGTCCAAGTAATGCATTACTGCATCACTAGAAAGGGAAGTGTTTTTTGTCCTCATACTGTATATCTTATCACAATGAGGTACACATGCATTTGCCAGTATATATATTTTTCTACAAGAGGCGTATTTTGATGTGAGTGGTCATTAATGTTGAAGTTCTAATAAACCACTGATAGTGTTGCCATGCCTAAGCATGTCTTTAAATTAGTAGCTATTAAAAAACAAAATTGTTGTTGCAATAAAGTGGATCAATTTTTTGGAGCTGGCTAAACCAGTTGTGCATCATTTTTTTAGGGTGTCGGCTGTCAGAGGTTTGGACTCGAGTCACATATTTTATGACCTCAGACTCGACAGTATCATAAAGACCAGTGACTCGTGACTTCACTTGGACTTGAGCCATTTGACTTGAAAATACTTGAGATTTAAATGTATGTTATTTAAAAAGTGCCATGAATAAATATATTTCCCTTCATTTCCTGAATCAACTTATGTTAATGCTATTCATTCCCAGCAAGTCGACATTTTTCCCCAAGAATCCACTTTTGTTTGAAGCATCGGATAACATCCAGTCAAGTTAACGAACAAACCATAAAGAAGTTGGTTACATGCCTTCTTGTCTTAGTTATTTTAGGAAGTAAATAAAAATTATAAAAAGCATTCACCATTTGTGTAAATTTAGTAGATTAGAAGAGTGCTAATGACTTGTTTAAGACCTGAAATTTAAAGTTTAGGTGTTTGTACTTGACTCGAGACCTGCCTGTCTTCACTTGGGACTTGATTCGGGACTTGAGAGCAGAGACTTGAGACTGACTTTGTCCCACCTGTCAGTTGTAATATACTAAAGTAATTAGTAGCATAACTAATTACTTTGATACAAAGTAGTAAGTAAAGTAAATGTATTACTTTTGTGAGGAGTAATCAGTAATAAGTAATTTATTACTATTACTGAGTAACTCGTCCAAAACTGACTACAGCAGGAAAAAAAGTTATGCCACTTCATCTGAATTGGGTAAGTCATGAAACCGGACAACCTTGCATAAGCAAGGAACAGTTTTCAACAAGAAATGCCAGCAGCAGGCAGCAATTTCCTGTACAAAACTGCAGCGTGACTCATCAAACTTATCTGATTCCTGCATTCTCTTTGGTCTCTCACTGACGTTTAGTGTCAGTCTATTTAATAAAAGACTGTAAATAAAATTGCACATCGGTAGTCTAATGCAGACTGTAATTGTCTGAACCGTGAACATGGCCAAACACATTTAGTGAAGTAAATACATATATGAGCAAACAAAAAACACAAAGAATACGCACAGAACTAAAAAAATACATATACAATTCAATGCAGGACATTTTCTTCCTGTAACATTTCTTTCTGATTAAGTGTACTTATTTCTGATGTTTTATCTCCTACTTTTGGTCAGACGAACGGCATTGCGAACGTAGGGTTACAGTTCAAAAAAGATCATTTTTGTCACAATACTCCTGACTCTCTTACAGCGTCCAACCCAGGAACAATGAGTTCGAAGTCAAAGAGAAAGACTCGGCGGTGAGTTGCACCTCTGTCTGTCTTAACTTGTGTGTGCTCACTAATGATGGAAAGAGGAACATGCCATTTTGACCCTGGATTTACCCTGAAGCAGTATTTGAGTTACTGTCACTGATTTTTCAGACATAAAAAAAGGAATTCACGTCATCCCAGGTCATAGGACTCATATAGGACCTAGATTGCTTTATTCCCTCTGGTTTTGCATGTATTTTAGTGCCTTAGAAAAAAAAATCCTGATTTAATTCAATTAATAAAGTCTGTTATTTATTGTTTTACCCTCCTAAGAACCATACATCATGTAGCACAGAACATTATTGTTGGGTCCATGTCACATTATGTGGCCCTAAAATCTCTGTAAAAGCTGTTGAGTCAGAAAAAAACATGCATGCTCTTCACCATATCATCACTGTCAACATCATCAGCACCAAATCATTGGCATTTACACTGAAGATTTATGGTGAGAGAAATGGTGACATGCATTAGCAATGTGTGTCAAGCCTGTCTTGTGAACACAACAAATCAGAAACCTTTTCTACAGACGTGTTTTTTTATACAAACTTGGTATTTACTTGACCATTCTTCCTGCAGAGCAGGTCTGATGAATAAACATTGAGGGAACACATTGCATAATGTGCAAACACAGCACATACATGGTAATGGTTAATGAATTAAAACCATTAGAATAACGAATAAGACAAACATAGGGCTCATATGTATTCTTATGTTGAGTCAAGTTCTGTTTGCTGTATGTGGAGAAATATTTGGTATTTAATAAGGGATTAATTCAATATTTGACTGAGCCAATAACAATTTGATGATTTCATAAGCACTTACAAACCCACTCATAGTTGATGTTTTGTTCTTTGACCACCACCTGTATAAATTGTATTTATTTATTCAACTGATTACATACCACCCAAATCTGTATGATTCAGAATTCATATTTACAAACTCAAACCAAGTCAGGTTTTATCAGTGGACATTAGGTGGCACAAGTGGCCTTTTTTGAGTCCTTGTGAGTAAGAAGGCAAAGTCACCTTTGACATACTTTTGAACATCAGCGCTCTGATTCATTTTTATTTGCCAAGACAACAAGTATAATGTACTTTAAAGTAAGAAGACTTGCTAATGGCGAAATTTAGAAATCAGTCATATGAAATTTACTATAATACCAGCTCTTCCTCCCTTAGTTGCTTCAGGAGGACTACCCCTGTGTCGTTTTGAATTTGAATTAGTTTCTTCTGCTTTATTAGAGAGCCCTTCGGGGCAACAGCACCACCCTTCATTGACTACCTGAAAGATATTCTTCGTCGATATCCAGATGGAGGACAAATTTTGAAGGTTGGTACAATACTCTGTCGAACACTGCATGATAATGACGTTATGTAACATTTCATTTTTTCCTAGTGATACATAACCTACTAATATATAATTCTTTATAATCATACCAGCCTGGTTTTTGGGATTTTATTTGTTTTGGTATGACTAGCATGGTGGAAAAACAAGTTAATTCTTCTTAAAGGAGCTTTAGATAAGATTAGCGACACTAGTGGCAATTAATATTTCTACTAAAAACAGGTGTATTATTATTAGTTTTTCTTTAATTATTTTATTTATTTATTTATTTTTGACGGGGGTACATTTTATATCTTAAAGTACATTACAGTAAGTAATACAGTAGTTACGATTTAAATACATTCTCACATAGGTTAAATTCAGCGGCCCTAAAGATCAAATTGGGTTTTGATGGGACCAAATAGGATCACAGATAAGTCACTGAGCTTTCAGCAACATCTTGGTGCACCGAATGCATCATGCATTGTCCCTGTTACACAATAAGTCGGTTAAATAAAGTCTGTGTGCTCAGTGCTACTATTGGTTGCTTTCCCCACAATAAAAATATCCTGTAAAGTACTGATGTGACCCTAGTGTTGAATGTAGGGTAAATGAGGACATGGAACGTTACCACCAAGTTGTAGTGGGAGCCTGTTAGACTAATTGGCTGCTCAAAAAGATCTGTCAAATGTTAGAGCCTCTGGGGAATTTAACATTTGTTAATCATATTTTTTCTTGATTTGCATAATTTTGTGACTTTAGTTAGCTGAGTGACTGAGATAAGCCATTGGGCTATGTACAAGAAGTTAGTAATTAGAATGATTAAGTAGATGATGAATGATAATGTTATACCCAACAGGTATAACAAAGCCACCAAATGAGAGATCGCCAGGACCATTAAATACAGTTTGCACACACTCAGTTCTGAGAGGAGGTCCAATTTGGCTTTATAAGCGAAAACACCTGTGTGGTTGGACTAAGTGTAGGCGGGGACTTCAAATATACAGTAATTTGTTTAATCCAGCTCTGGAGCTTTGCACAGTGCAAAAGTGCAAATGAAGATGGAAATCTTTTAGTGTTAACTTGGTCTGCTGTGCTCTCTTCGTGTAAATGTTTCTTATTTGTCACCAGGAGCTGATTCAAAATGCAGATGATGCTCAAGCCACAGAAGTGGTTTTCATTCATGATGAGAGAAGCTATGGGACTAAGAGCCTTTGGACTGATGAACTGGGAGAATACCAAGGTATCTAAGATATTTAGATATTAGCAATGTAGGGTGGTTTTTAGCTTGTGTCATCATGTGTTTTTCAGTTAAAATATTCATCACGAAATTGGTAAACATATCAAATAAGAGGTAGCCTGATGACAGTTTGTCACATACCCACCTTCAGTTTTAGAGTTTGTATGTTCAGCTTGTTTTCCTGTGGGTTTCCTTCCACAGTCCACTGTGGTTGACCAAAGAGAACATGTCTGTTGTTTGTGTGGTTGACCAAAGAAACGTGTTCTCATTGTCACTAAATTCTTGTTTTTTGTTTTTAACAACCAAAGGTTATTTTCTGGTGACTTAACCTTACATGGTTCTCATGATCACTTGATAAGTTAGAGATAAAGAGATCAATTTGTCTGATATGACTTAAATTCAGCAGTGGTCAGGCTGTTAAACAGAGGAGGCGTACACTTTTGTAATATGATTAAAAGAACCTGAAGTGATATTATTGAGCTTTTGACAAAGGACCTCATTTTCTACCTACCCAGTCCTATTCCTGTTGATAAAGACCATTTTCAGTTCATTTGATGCAGTATGGAAATTGGATGGCTCTCCGTTTC
>JAPZDX010000005.1:15136963-15149882 GCA_029783625.1 Naso annulatus | reverse complement strand
AATCCATTATTTTGCCTCAATGGTGTGTGGATTGTTGCTTAAGCTGAAAACTTGAAATGTGACTGTTACCCAGTGAAAGAAACCCTCTTATAACCTCCAACAAAAAACTGTGCTCAGCTTTAACCGATCTAAACATTTTGTTTTTAATTTCCTTAGCTTGCAATGATAGTAACAATTAGGGCTGCACAATTCTTGCTAAAATGTGAATCACGATCTTTCTCCCTGAGAAATGAGATCATGATTCTCTCACAGAATTCTCATTTTTCCAACAAAAAAAAAATTACTGCACACAAGTTAAAAACAAACAAACAAACAAACAAACATTGTATCTACACAAGGCTTTCAACAGGCATAACTTATATTAAGGTACTGGATTTTTTAATGTGGTCCCCTTGTCCTTCATTTTTTACTCATACTGGTTTATGTGGTGACACTGGAGGTGGTTACAGAGACTCGCAGTGCTTCCTTGCTGTGCCGTGACGGTGCCAAAGCATCACTTGCAGATTGTTTATTCCTTGTGCATCATCTTTAGGTTTAAACCCAAAAAAAGTTCCAACTGGTGGAATGTCCACCTTCTTCTAGCACAAGTTCATCATTACTCTCGCTGTCGCCACCAGGATTTTCTTCAACGCGCTCAATTTTTTCTTTCATGTGTAAAATGCTGCTCTGACTTTATCAAGTAAACTGACTTCTGCCTCCTTCCTGCTTGTCTACAGGTGACTCTGCCGACGACGTGTCTGGTTACTGTAGCAACAATGAGTAACAGCAGAGGGCCGTAAATAAGGAAGAGAAATGAGAAAGGTGACTGAGTTGTATGGCTGCATTTTTGGCTAATCTCTGGCCTGACAGCTAAATTAATCGCTGAGTGAGTGTGACTGAGAGCATCTGGGATTGTTGTGAAGTAAATAAGCACAGCACAGCTGAATGCACAGGGAAATACGAGTAAGTGAATGCCATCATTTAGAAATGAAATTGTATGTAACTTTGAATCAAGACTGCAATTTTTTTTTTTTTTTAACAATTAATTAGTAACCTCATCGTTGTTTTATTCATGATAACAGCAGAATGTAAAAAGTGTAATTTTTTAAGAGGAAAACATACTTTGACTCCTGCTAGGATGCCTGTTGTGGACACACTGAAATCCAGGTAAGCTAACATCTCCGGGGTCGGGGGCTTGTACATCTAGGGACTCTTCTTCCTGGGGAGGTCATCTGGGGGATGAACAGAGGAAGAGGAGGAGAGCGTTTAAAGCAGGCATGGACATCACAGACCATATCCGGTCTAAGAATCTGCACCTTGGCAGCGACACAAGCTGAGTGTTTGTGTGTGTGCGTGTGTTTGTGTGTGTGTGTGTGTGTGTGTGTGTGTGTAATTCACCTGTGTCCAGCACCATGGGCCAGCTCTTGATGTCCACGGCAGCAGCAGCCTCTTTGGATTTCAGCAGCTTCATTATTGCTTGAGTGGTCAGGATACACACTGACTTACTGACCTTTGACACACGGATACAACAGTGTTAAAACACATTAGTTACATTACTGTCACACAATTTGCTGTAAGGAGGAGAAGCACCACTTATAAAGCAGAGCTGCCTTTGTAAATAATTCAGATAACCCTTTGAAGACACGTTCTACAAAACATTAAATAACCTTCTGAACGATTCATGATAGAGACGAGCTTTAAATTTTGCCAGAGCGGTGAGAGTCTTTGCTGTCTGAGGCCACTTATACAGCTGCTTCAGCACATTAAGGGCCGATTTGCTGTCTTCAGTCACATGGTACAAAAACAAATGGAAAATTCCATTCCGTTTTCAGTAAAACACGGCTAAGCATTTCATACTGTGAATTGATGTGTGTTTTGAATTCTTGTGAATTAACACTTTCGAAGCAAGTTTTCACAGTATTGGATGTACTTCAGGTTGTCACAAATGACAAAAGGGGAGAAAATGTGATGGAATTCTTTGATTATATACTCATGTAACCTTTTATGTTATCCTCTAACAATATGTTATGCTTTGTTTAGAATCTTCTCACTATATGTTTAAGGTAACCTGTGACTCTTAACCTCGATCCTCCTGGCATGTAACCGTTGTTTAACCTAAACCTCTAGGAAACTTGATTTACTGTGACGTTTGATTTACTTATCTATAGTTGTTAGTCACCATATGGTAGACATTTTTAATTTCACTCACAAGGATTTTTATGGTGAGATCCATGTACGATAAGGGCCATCTGCCTGTGGGTGACTTGACTTTTGAAGAACTGTCTCGATCTGGGAGTATCTATCAGGCGGCCTTAGCTCATAAATATGTGACTGAAACCTTTTTTGTTATCAGTCGGTTGCAGAATCCTCTGTGCTCTGTACCGATCCTTTTTGCAAAAAGCTCATTAAGAACACAAAGACAAATTCTGAGTCCAATCTTGATTTTCATATTCCTACCGCAAAGGCGAACAAAATTACAAAAAAGAATGATTGTGTGTGTGTGTGTGTGTGTGTGTGTGTGTGTATGTTTGTAGAAGTCAAATTCATCATAACATATTTTGTTATCGTGAATATGTTTTAATTGTTGATTTCTGTTGCTGTTTTGTGATATACTGTGGGTGTCTAGTGCACCACCTGCTGGTGGGGAAGTGTACTTGCACCACATTTCACATGGAGCTCCAAAACATCTAAATTCAACTTTTTTCACTGAGACAACAAAAATTCCCAATTTGTCTTTTTAGTTATTCAACAAAGCACAAGTTTTTCTAACTAGGTGTTTTCTTAAATTTTATGTCAAATACGCTGTGCTGCATACAAGTTATGTGTTATGGTGACTTAATATGGCACACCTCAAATGATGTCTCACTAACACTTACAATGAACAAAAGAATAAGCTCAGAATTGACAAAAATGTTAAACCATGTCCAGGTGTTTCTGTGTATATGTGGGTTAATTATATATTTTTTAATCCATAAATTTGTTGGGTTTAATGATTGTAACAACTGCGCAGACAGCGACTATATTAGCCTTTTGATGCAGTTCAGTGCAGTTCAGTGGACTCTGTTACCTCAACAATCATCTTGACGGTGGGCAGGGTGGTTGCCAGGTTCTGAGGGTGCGGGGGTCTGACAGTGACGGGCACGCAGCCAGCATACAGGCAACCGTAGAAGGTGGCGATCAGGTCGATTCCTGCACGGAATTATTTAAGAGCACAATAAGATTCGCAATATTTTTAAAAACTTGTAGGAAATCAGTCAGGGACAAGTCAAGATATAGCTGTGACTCTGAAGAAAAGTCAAGACAAGTAAATGTTATTTATACAGCTCCAAACCACAACAAAGTTGTCTCAAGATACTTTAAAAGGAACAGAAGGAAGAAATGCCCAGTAGCTCCTCCTACCTGGCGGGTAGACGAGAGCTACATGGTCTCCGGTGTTCAGGCGCCCCATCAGTGCTGCAGCCACTCGCTCTGCCCGCTTGTGCAGCTGCAGACAGGAAGCTGTACTTGCCACCGTGCCCTGAGGAGCAAGAGATAAGCCATCAGTTACATTTAACTACACTACTATTTTTATTTAACAGGTACAAAAGTAATGCTTATCCTTATGATCAATGTTAATTTTTTTCTAAATATCTCCTGCTGTTTTTAGACCTTGCAGACAATGTTGCAACCCAATACAAGTATTGTCTTTCAAAACAGACATAATCATCTGATTATTTTAAACTTTAAAAAGTTTCTCACTTGAATTTCTGGGTAATCAACTAAAACCCTGATTCCACAAAAAAAGGGACGCAATAAAACCTAAATTAAATAATGGGATGATTTACTAATCCTTTTCTGACAATCAACTAGAAACAGTAGACAGACAATGAATTTGTTAGTGTACTTGTTGTTACTGTACCTTAGCATTTAGAACAAGGAATAGAGGATGGTCCGGAGTGGCCTGTGCTCTCCATTGCAGCACGTCTTGTATGTACAAGAACTGTAGAGGAGAAACACAAGTTTAACTACAGAGAAAAGAGTGTAAACTCACAGCAAAGTCTGACACAAACTGTGTAATGAGGAATCATAAACATAAACTGTGAAAGTAATGCAGCACATTTGCACAAGATGGGTTTATGTAATGACGGATCGACAGATGTGATGAAGCTGAGAAAAATAATGGATGTAATTTAAGTAAAATCTGAACGACGTTAAGTCCTGCCTCCTCTCCATCAGCTGTAGCTCCACCATGGATCCTTACCTGTGTCTGCAGTGTATGTGTGGAGGTGATGAGTGGGTGAAATGAGGGTGACCATCTACCTTACGTGCCTGGTCATTGTCCTCTAGCTGCGCCACGTCTCTCCCGCAGGCCTGTGCTATCCTCTTTCCTGCCACCAGGTTGCCCACTATCATAGAAGCAGGACCGACCTCTGTCCGGCACAACCACATTCATCAGCGTCATCAAACATGTCAGTGAAGTCAGGGCCAACATTCATATCCACATTAAAATATACACAACAATGAAAACATGAAAAAATTAAGTAAACAAGTGTTCATGCTACGTTTGTGTGCAAGCCTGATGCATGCTGGGAAACCTGGTGGTCTACCTGGCTGTTTTTGTCTCGGCTTGGGCAGGTTGGTCACACACGTGTGAGGGCACATGAGGACATTGCAGGGGTGCAAGGCGCCCTCCAGGAAGCGCTGTTTGGTCTCAGATATATGGATGCCGCCCAGGGGAGCCTTGGGTAGCGTGTTGGCAGGCACCAGAGCCAGACAGTACACCCCGACCTGGTGGATGCTGTCTATGGCCTTCAGACGGACAGGAAACACTCGTGAAAGCAGCACTTTTTTTTTTGGTAGCATTTTTAGCTTTTTTTTTTAAAGCAAATAAAGACAAACCAATGACATACAAAAATGGTTAACAAAGACAAAAATAAACAAATGTGCATAATGATAAACCATTCAGGAGTGTTCATAAATAAAAACAAATGTGAAACTAGTCATGACAGCATCAGAACTTTGTTTTACTCTGTAATTTATGTTTTTGCAAATGCAGTCTTGGATATAAATGATAATGTAAAAAGGGCAACTATAAGCTACTGCTTCAGCTTCACCTTTTTGATAACCTCTTGTGTTTTTTTTCTATTTTTCTTTCTCTTGTTTCACTTTTACTACTATATGTAGTGACAAATTGTTGAACCTGAGTACCAAAATAATTTATTTTGACTGATTGACTGATTCAAAATTCACAAGCTGATGAATAAAATAAGTTCATGTTACAGGATAACTTCATCTTATGTACTTATTCACATTGAATATTATTATGAGTTAGCAGGTGAGACAATACCCTCTGGTATTTTCATTAGCAGTAAACACAGTTTTTGTTAATGAAGGTGTCAAAGATTTTAACAATGTCTTTTATTGAATTTCATCACAAACCTTTTTGAACAGAATTGGGAATAAAAAAATCGATTCTCAAATATATTGAGATTTTTTATGGGATTACTTTAAGAATTGATTCCTCCCCCCTCAAAATTGATATATTTCTTTTTTTCTTTTTCTTTTTTTTTTTTAAGTAGAGCAGACAGCAACGATGCAACGTCATGTCTGTTTCTGGAGAAACAGCCAAGGTTGAGCCAAGAGCAGCCGAAAGCAGAAAATGGCCGACATTTTGATTTTTCTTTGTATTTGCTTTAAGTTTGTGGTGTTTTGAAATACCTAATCCAAACCTTCCAAGAGTTTTGTCTCCAGTACTTTGAGCTTCTGGTATCACATACATTTGTACACAATTGTTCCCATTCTGTTGATGAAATATCACATTTAAGTTCACTTTACCGTCTCTATTTCATTATCTAAATAATTTATCTTGTCTTGATTATTGCAGTCTGATAAACTAGACAAACTTTTTTATTTTTTTTACACCACATGAATAAACATGTGAGCTTCTTTGCTGCCCAGTTTTAGTTTAATAAGCACCCACGGGGATGTTTTCACTTGGTATAAATCTTGTTTATGTAAAAATCACTCTTAAATGCATGTGGATTAGAAAATAACCAAATCAAAAGAAAAATACTGAAATATTGACATTTGTCAGCCATGAGTGGGACTGAATATTCCATGCATGCAAGGCCTGAGTGACTTTATTTTCGGGGTATCTTTCACGATGCATTCATGGATGACTCAGCTTCCCTGATTATTAGAGAATTATTCAAATATTAAATAAATAGTTAATATCAGTAATAAATTATAGTATCCATGATACACTCATACTAAAGTAAAACATGCAAAACCACAAGTGTAGTCCGTAAGTTAAATGTGTGTTAGTGATAAGATGTAAAAAACAGTTCGGTGAGCACCTGAAGGACGCGGCTCATCCACTGGAAGCTGTCTTCCTCAGAGGCGTCGGGTCGCTGCTCCGCCACCACAACGATCCTCTCGTCGTGCAGCACGGACACAGAAAACACTGCTATCCTGGAACACACAACACAAATAAACACCGTCACAGCTGCACTCTGCCAACAGCTGCTTGCATCAGCAGAAAACAGTGCACGTATAACTCTCGACATCAGAGAGTTCAGAAATGTCAGGATTTGTAGAGTTTTGAAATTACCTCCCCCTGTACACAAACTTCATGGGCTCCACTGCCAGCGCCGTGGCAACCACGTCATCGGCATTGTGCCTCCGCCCACTGACCACCATCAGCCCATCCATCTTCCCCACAACAAACACAAGGCTGTCCTGATGGGAAACACAAAACATGTCCAGTATCATTAGATGAGTAAATTTTGATATTTACCCAATCTAAAAACCGATGTCCATTTACACGACGAGCACACTGAAAATGGAAGACCTGCAAAGGATTTACTGAAAGTTTGCAAATTACCATTAACCTCTTTGATCCTTAAGCTCTCATATCTTCTGCGTTTAGCTGAAGGCAAAAATCATCACAGCTTGTGAACTGATGAAATAGCTCGGCACATCCCTTCCCCCGTCTTTGCTTTCATTTAATCTGGGCCTCATCTCAGGTCGGCTGTACAAAATATGATTCCTCACAGTTTTCCAGTTGCAAAAAAGTAATGGCCATTTGTCTAAACAGAAAACTAAAGGTTGTTTCTAAATGAACTGACCTCACAGTCAAAACTTTTTGTTGGAAATACGACACACACTAATGGAGAAACAGTCCCTCTGAAAACTGTCCACAGAGAGGTTGAGAATTTTCCTGAGTAACTGGGATGCTGTTTTGGAAATGATACACTGCAGCGGAATATTTTCAAAGTTTTTTGTTAATTTTGTTCCAGTTAATTTAAGTGTCGTCCCAGCAGAGGCCTCACAGTCTCATTTCTCGAACCCTGAGCACATGAAACTGAAACTATCTGCACGGCTTGATACTCCCAAAGTCACATATTGAGATTAAGATGAACTGATGCTTTATCTTGGACTGGAGCAGACTGAGTAACGCTAAAAATATCACTGGATTACGGCACAGATTAATACATTTTGCACAGTGAAGACTTTGAGATTTAAAACGAGGATTTAGCTTCAGCTTAAAACTCAAAAGTTTAAAACAGGGCCACCTTAATGATATAAGACATCAAGTAAAGTAAAGTTCGAACAGTGCTCACTGATGAGCTGCCACATACCGGTCCCACAAAGCCCAGCAGTGAGGTTCTTGTAAAGGGTCTGTCACTGATGGGAACCCCGGATGATGTTACTGGAATGGTCTGAAACAAAACACAACACTGTTAAAAACAAACACTCACTGATCAAGTTCAAAATATTTTCAATTTGTCAGTATTCAAAATAAAAACAAAAGGGTCGCTGCACTCTGGACAATCAATTCTTTTGAAAATGTGATGTGAAATTCAGGAAAGATAATGACTGTGTGACAATACTGAGGTGGAAATGCACAAACTAGGCAATTAGGAGTTTTAACTGACATTATTTTAAAATGTATTTCAAGGTAAGCAACTCATAAATAAATCTGATGCCACTTCATGCATTTTATTGATTATGGATTGTTTCAAAATCACAAAAATAACTTTCCTGCTCTTAATAATTTGATATTTTGACATCAAGGTTTCATCAAGCAGCTGTTTGGATGTTACGCAACATTTACTGATGTTACACATTTATAAACAGTATTTAAAGACGTAAACAGGAGTGAGACACTAACCTCAAAGACGTTCTTGGTCATGCCCGGGAGGCCGTAGTAAGCTACGCCGGTGCTTCCTGAGCTCACGCAGATCTCTCCAACCTCATCTGTCTGACAGAGATACGGCGTCCCCTCCACCCGCACCACACAAACCACAGCTGCAGGTACACAGCGAGAACATGGGGGAGGGACAATAAAACAACAAAATATTATCTCAAGAACGTGTAGATGCTTGATGGGATTACAGATTCCTGTTTGGATTACTCATTCCTTAAACTCTAAGATACAACTTAATATGAGTAAGAGTTGCAGGCCCACACGGAATCTGCACCCACAGAATTCCGATGACATCTCCGCAGATTTCCTGCAGATTTTAAATAAACAGACATGCTGCTTGTAAAACTATGAACATTAACACACACACACCTCCACCCCTTTATGCATGTGTGTGACAGTCGCAGTGTTTCCCACACTTCTTTACTTGGGCAGGCCGCCTATTTGGCAACCCATTTTAATAGGCCTATCTTATACATTTATTTAGTTTTAATCATCTGAAGGAAGAACACCATTGGCAATCAAATAAGGAGCAGACAATATGCTGTCGCTCTTCTCCTCTTGTCTACTGTCAATCAGATATGCTGTGCAGAGAGAGAGATGCTCCGGTGTCACCTCTGTAAACGCACCAGTTACAGTGCGATCTCAAACTTTATGCAACTAACACCAAAATTAACTGCAAAGAGAGAGAGGCATTTTATTTCTCTTATAATCTGGGCCTGCCAATCACATATAAGGGAAAAAAAGAATCCGCAGAGTTCTGCAGATTTTCAAATCGGCTCACCGCTGAAAACGGAAAAAGATAAAATCTGCAGAATCCATCTGGTCCTCAGTTGTTAAAGTTTATTATAACAAAAATGTTTTTTTCTTGAAGATGAATTGTTCTGTTATGTTTCAAATTATGTTACAGTTTAAAAAACAAGGGGATAATAACATTTATATTTCAGTGCCAACATGCATGAAGGTGGAAATAAGAACGTAACAAAACTGGGGTTTTCTGTTTAGTCGTAGCCTACAGTATAGAATCCTGTGTGATCACTTCAGTTCTGTGGAGATGCATGATGGTGTCAAAATTAAACGTTTAGATTTCATTTTAACTTCAGCATTTTACTCATTAACGGCAGCAGAATGTCAAAAAGTAGTGCAGTGTTCTGTACCTCCAGGCATGACCTGCCCCACATCCTGCACGGTGAGGACAGAGAGTTTCTCCTCCGTGTCCACTCGGATCACACTGTGGCTCAGCCCGCCCATAGACAGCACCGCCTTCCCTGGAGGAGGAACACCCATCTCTGGAGGTCTGCAGGGCACACATATTGTTACAATTACACTTCATAAAGACATATATAAAGAGACTTGTGGTTAGAACACGTCATTGTCCTTGTCAACATCGGCCACATAGGTCACACAAACCCTACATATTTTTCCCTAAATAGCTTCATCTATGAGATATCCTGTTTGTTGACATTTTGTCCATATTTAATAGATGTTACAGAAAGTAGCAGAAAATGTGTGACAGTGTTAGTTAAAAAGAACATCTGTGTCAAAATCCTTCTTCACGCTAATATCTGAGCTAAAAAGGCAGCACTTGTAAGGAACTTTTCTTTCAGGCGTAATAAAATTTGTCTTTTGGTTCCCAGCTCTTCCCTCTCTCTTGCTCAGTGATTTTTGATTAAAAAATGCAGATGTTCCCTTTAGATGGGTTAGTTACCTATAGCTAGCTACTTTCACGTGTTTTATACTGTTTCTATACCCTGTTTCAACATGAATGGCAGTGAATTGGGTTTAAAATTTATTTATTTTTTAACATGTACACACAGTCCAATTTTAACAACATTTGTAGAAGATAAGGGGCAATCTTTGCTAATGGTGAGAAGTCAAAAATAGACTGGTGTGATCCTTTGAAGACACACAGTTGTCAGAAACCAACACTGTCTCTTATTCCTCTTTATTTTATTTGCCTGAAGTGCAAACAAAACATACTGCGGGTAGCAGTCGCATCAAGGCCACTTCGATCTAAGCCATTCACATCCTTTGTACATTGTTTTTATTGCAGCAGTGCTGACACCTCAAGAGGAGACAGATTCAGTTTTAATAGAATTCAAGGATTGTATGACTCATACGATGTGAGATACAGACTCTGAATCCATTTCAACATCTTCAGTCTCTCAAATGTCAGCCATGAAAAAAAGCATTTCTCATTTTAAAAATAGAGCCAGTTTGCCCATTTAAAGCATGTGTTTTCAATCCGTCTGTCATCGTAATCCTTCTCCATGACTGATCAGCAGAAAGCTGTAAAATCCTATGGAAGCATAAATCTCCCTCCTGTCCCTGCAGGATCACAGAAATGCTAAGCAGCCGCTGGAGTTGCTTTTGTTCTAATGAGGTGCAGTAGCAGCAGCTCACCTGCGGATGGCGACAGTCATCGCTTCTGAAGAACTGGCACATGGACAGATCACCTCAGGTCGCAGCCCACGTGCCTGAAACACGTTGAGGAAGGCATCGCAGGAGGATATCGACCCTGTGGTAACATGCACACACACACACACACACACACACACACACACACAGAGGCATTCAAACAGACACACACGCAAACACAAAGAAAACAAATCAATGATAATCTCTTGTGGCTTCAGGGTGTTTAAAAGGTGATTTTATTTAATGAGAATCTGCAGTTGGACTCACATGGGTTTGCTCCATCTGCTACGATGAGCATGCGCAGGGAGCTCAGGCTGATGTCTCTCTGGTCTCTCTGGGCCAGAAGAGACCAGTGCATGTCCCTCGACTTCACCACTGCGACACGCGCTGCACAGGGGGACATGGAGACAAAGAGACAGGCTCAAAAATACGATCACCCTATCAACACATCCGTCACGCGGCTTGACAGCCAATCACAGATCACGCAACCTGACAGCAAATAGCAACATGGTCTGACTCAGTTGCCAACAGGTGACTCAGCCGAGCGCGGATGAGAGAGGAGATGAATTTGATTCAGTGCAGCAGGCCTTCTGTCCTCGACCTCCGCCGAGCTGATACAACGGAGCAAGAAATCAATACGTCTGAAAAATATTGCTTCAATCCATCTGTCCACCCACACGTGTCAAATGTGCAGTGAAAATCACGACTGTTATGAGAAACAAACTCCCTCTGGAATCAAACCTGGTCTTAAACAAACACTTGAAACAATACACAAAATGACAAGTCAGCTATTGACCACCATGAAAGCTACAGAGCCGGTACTTTGTTATGAAAAAACCAAACTGCTCTGCTTTGTGGTTATATTGTAATTATGACACAATGCACTTTAATAAAGAATTTTTCATAAAAAATAGCAATGGAACATGTTTACGCAATGATTTGGATAAAATGAAGTTGTCTGTTTCAATGATTCAGTTTGCTAACAAAGTTAAAGAGCAATGCAGTCATATGAAACAGTGAAATTAAGCAAAATTGGACATGCTTAAATCCAAGGCTTGAGAATCGAGGCCCAGACACCAAACATATAGTATTTAAAACATATGCTGATGAGCAGCCAGGAGTGTAACGACACATTTTAGCAGCAATACAACACGTACACAAGAACAATATGAGCTCATTTAGAGCAAACAACATGATACAATTCAATAACTAGAAATCAATACAGTAACTTTTTTTTTTGCCAGAAACAGAATAAAAGAAAATGTCTCTTTCTCTGCAGTGGCAGAGGAGGTAAAACATTCAGTGCAAGGTCTCTATTCAACGTGCTGACCACTAACGCCAATTACAAATCTCTCGCTTTCTGTTCTCTTGGTGCTTCCCTGCCATGATCCGCCACTATCTGAGGCGACGCTGCTGACGCAATACGAATGTCCAGAACATCTGAGAATAAACTGGAGTGAGGTTTACAACTATTTACCATTTTAAGTTTGAAAAATGCATCCACATCACGTTTGCTGTGCTGAATACGAGGCACAAATTCTTAGTATCTATGCAATCATTTTTTGCTTCGAAAAACAATTTTAGATCGATACAAGTCACCAAGAAGGACGATTTGCTTTTTACCTATCGATGTATCGATGTAGCTGGATAATAGGAATAGAAATCTGTGAATCAATACATTGATGTATCATTACATCCCTACTGGCAGCTGTCTGGATTTAAAAAGAGGCATGCATTATAAAACAATAACAACTTTACAACATGTAAGACTAACAAAAGACCTTAATGTAAGTACTTAATGGTTCCAGAGCATTTATTCCACCAGTATAAATACTGGTTAAATAGAGAATGAATACAGTGCAAATTTTGGTAAGTGAAATTGAATTCAGGGTAATTAATTTAATAGGCTAGTTTAACCTGAACTTTATCCCTCTTTGTAACGGCTAAGATGCAGCAAGCGGAGTAACAGTGAAGTGGTTGATGCTCACCTTTGTATGTGTGGACTTTCTGTATCCAGGAGAGAGGGTTGACTTTCATCAGGGAGTACGGAATGCTGATCACATGCATCCGATTCATGACACTCTGCGATGAGAGCAGACAACAAGCATCACGCCAGCACCAAAATATGTCAGAAGTGAATTTTAACTACATAACGTCAGTGTAAACAAGCTGCGAGTTATGACAGGATTTTATCAGTAACTGTTGGGAATAAGAATAAAAGCATGTTTGTGTTACTGCTGTGTCATTTTAGGAATTCAAGCTTGCAACAGCAGGTCATTTAATGGTTCTAAGTAAATTTAATAAAAGGCCATACAAAGGACGGTGGGTCACTGCGTC
>JAPZDX010000005.1:14921832-14938395 GCA_029783625.1 Naso annulatus | reverse complement strand
GCAAATTTACAATTGTGATGATGATACAATAGAGACAGTAGAAGTACAGTACAATTACAAAAGAATGCTTCACTATGTAAAGCAGCAGAACTGGTTTAGAGTGGTCAAGTTTTGAGACCTAAAACAGACAGTTAGCATTTTTGCACTTCTGGTTCCCTCGTCTCAAAGTCTGTGTGTTTTTTTGAATGGGTTTTCGATCAGATGCCTGAAATAAAGTCTGTGATTAACATAGACTAAAAATATTAAGACGTTTTGTTCCACAACATAAAATAAGCCAGTAGAAACACAATTTTTAAACTTTTGTGGTTTTGAACTTAAACAAAGACAATTTCTAACAAGTGGCTCATTGAGACTTCAGTGTTTGTGAGGGACGTTAGACGTCATCAAGTGAAAATGGAATAAAATATACAGTATCTGTAAAAACGGGAGTGAGACTAGCAATTGACGTAGCAGTGACTACCAGCTAAATCAGGTCACACTGAGAGGAGAGAGTTTTGTAGAAAAGTAAGTACGCCAAATCAAATCAGAAGTTGAACGCGTCGGGAGGATGACGTAGAAGTAATGCGACCACCATGTAGTTTGTTTAAAGCCTAAGAATAGCTTTTTGCTTTAGAAAACACAGTCATGGTGTTCATCTGTGATGATTATTATGCTGAACAAAATGTGTAAGTATCATGAATTTATTTTTTGTCAGTAATCCAAAATCCTGTTCAAAAATCCCTTAAGCTTTTTGCCCGGGACCGGTGTGATGTTAACTTCTGGTTAGTTGGCCTACAAAAAAACATCATCCCTTCTCCACTCTATGACCTCCTCATCTACAGAAAAGTCTGCATTTTATTGTTCTGTTGCTGTTTTGCAGCAGCTGATCTGTAAATCTCAGGAAAACAGCTCAGCAGCCTTGTTTAAGAATTCTTAGCCCACAGCAGCAACAACAATTCACCCTTTGAGCTTTGAATAGTCTGACATTAACTTAAATGCCATTCTCAGAATTAATAAAAGTTAGTCGCCTTAATATGAGAGTAAGACACAGCGTCCCGTCTCATCCAGTCTCATCCTCTGCACACTGTAGTTTGTTTCTCTAATCAATATCATCATGCTGCAGCAGTGCCAAACACTGTATTAGTCAGCAGAACGATAGCGGGCTGAATGTGCTGGAAAGGTCAGTCTCATTCGGCTAATGGGATGATTCAGATGCAGAGATGTGCTTGTGTAACAGCTAAAACTTTTAGGCTTGAAGACTGAAATTCTCCAAAATAAATTCATTCCACTTTAAAAGTCGTGCAGTGACACAGGAAAGACTTGCTGTCGACTGGCTGTTTAACTGGGGTCTCATGACCTTGATTAATATCAGTCTGACTTTGCTCTGATATGAAATGTGAACGTGAGTTTTTGTTCTAACTCTAGAATCACTGAACAGTTAATATAAATCATCCTAGAACTACCGTAAACTGATTTTCTCTGAATCAGACGGTCCGACTGTGCTAACAAGTCTGTGTTGCTTTTGTTTGTTTTTGTTTTAGCGTGTTGGTCACCCACAACGACACTGTGAAAATCTCTGACTTTGGAACATCCAAAGAGCTCAGTGACAAAAGTACAAAGATGTCATTTGCTGGTACGGTGGCCTGGATGGCCCCAGAAGTGATAAGAAATGAGCCCGTGTCTGAAAAAGTAGACATCTGGTAAGTTTAAAAAAACCAAGTACATCGACACGCAGGTCACTTAAGTTTTAATTTGAGACAGTTTAACAGTTACAGTATACAAACTGTGTATCCAAGAGAAAAGTCTGGAATGTTGTCATTTCTTGATGTGGCTGTAGTGAGTCATGACTCTCTTCACCTGTGTGTTACAGGTCATTTGGAGTCGTGTTATGGGAGCTGCTAACCGGAGAGATTCCCTACAAAGACGTGGACTCCTCGGCTATCATTTGGGGTGTCGGCAGCAACAGTCTTCACCTTCCTGTGCCCTCCACCTGCCCTGATGGCTTCAAAATCCTCATGAAACAAACATGGTGAGTTGGGATCATCTGTTTTGTGTAATAGCACATTGTCCACCGTGTGTTTAAAATATTGCGATTGCATTCTTACTGTTCTCATTTAATCACATCTCCTCTTCTTCGGTTTTGCTGCTTCCAGGCAAGGAAAGCCCAGGAACAGGCCTTCGTTTCGGCAGATCCTCCTACACCTTGACATCGCCTCTGCTGATGTTCTAGGTGCTCCTCAGGAGACGTACTTCAAGTCACAGGTCAGCACCACAACACAATGAATTCACTTTGTTTACGTCACAAGATTCTTTACACTTCCTGTTTGACTTGCTCTAGAGAGTTTTTTACTATCAGAGAGTAAATCATCTGATAGTGTCTGTGAGAGTGGATTGTCAGCATATTTAGTTTAGTTTTATTGGTTTCCACATACTAAAAAAAAAACAGATAACATACACATAGGCAATAAAAGATGTGATGGACGGGTGCAAAAAACCCTCAAAGAGACTCAAACTGGGCACTCTATTGTGCTTAGAATGCATTACATTACTCTGTTAAAGTGGAAAAAGAAGTACAATAAATATTAAAAGGGTCTGTGCTCATCCGCATTGCAGTCAGAGTGGAGGGAGGAAGTGAAGAAACATTTTGAGAAGATCAAAAGTGAAGGCACCTGCATCCACAGGCTGGACGAAGAGCTGATCCGACGCAGGCGGGATGAACTCAGGTGTGTAAGAAAGAAAACTAAGACTGAGATATATACGACTTCATGACGTAGTAAACATGTTACCTGCTAAACAAATGAATTATTTCTGCCTGCCAGTAATAGGAAAACAAATGCAGTAGCATCTTGTTGCTCTAAAATGCAACAGAAAGATTTTTCTTGTTAGACTGTTGTGGATTTTATCAGCAACTCAAATAATTTTGCATGGATTTAATGTTTAGTGATGTAATATTTTTTTGAAATTGAGGCAGAAGCTGTTGGATCTAAACTTTTGTCTGCATTTCCTGCACACTTTAAGGCACGCTTTGGACATCCGGGAGCACTATGAGAGGAAACTGGAGAGGGCAAACAACCTCTACATGGAGCTCAGTGCCATCATGCTGCAGCTGGAGGTCCGAGAGAAGGAGCTAATGAAGTATGTCAATTAATTAATTATCACCGTAGTCATCAACTTGCTTTACCACTGTGTTATGTCTTTCTTCCTTTATCAGGTCTTACTGTCAGTATACAACTGTTTTCTCCTTTTTGAACACATTTCCAGCTTTAAAATACTTGAAATTATTACAATGGCCTGACAAGACAACTGGGAGTCTCTTTAGTTAATGAGAAAAAGAAAAAGAAAACTGTTTTGGCAGAGTGTATAACAGGGCGTGTTTTGAGTCTCATCACAAAAGCTTCTAAGGCATTTATTTTGTCGTCTTTGGGGGGGATGACTTGAATACAAAAAGTGATTATTTTTCCTCTCTTTATTTAGTTCCAAATCCTTGACCTATTTTCCGTCTGTGAGGATTTCTTTTCTTAAACGAATCACTGCCGCGTTTGTCGTCTTGTGTTTCCCAAAAACAAAGACTGTCACTGTAATATCACCTGAGTTGATTTCACTGACATTTTCATAGGACTTGTATTCTGTTTTGTGTCACGTAAAATCATAAAGTAACTGAAGTGTAATTCTCTGTAGAACTGAATGTAAATGCTGTTCGCTGTCATGTAACTTCAAACTAATCCAGCCATCCCTGCAGGAGAGAGCAGGCAGTGGAGAAGAAATATCCCGGGACCTACAAGCGCCACCTGGTCAGACCCATCGTCAGGTCCAACGCTGTGGAGAAGCTCATCAAGAAGAAAGGGAGCATGTCCCACAAACCTGGGATGCCCACCACCAAAAGGTATGTAACTGAGTAAATTGAAATGTGAAAGGAAAGACAATTATTTCCTGTTTTAGCTGCTATTCATGCATTAACATAACATAGCATTTGTTTGTTTGGGACTTTATGTTCTGGTAATGCAAGAAATATCGAAAGACATTGGACATGCAGTGTTATTATTAATGTCATTATTTTAACACTGCTTAATGCATCTCTTGCAGGCCGGACTTGCTTCGCTCTGATGGCATCCCCAGCATTGACCCTCTCCCCTCCCCTTCACCACTGTCAGCCAGCCCAAAGGTGTCCACGCCTCCTGGCAAAGCCCGGTATAGAAGCAAGCCTCGTCACCGCCGCGCCAACAGTAAAGGAAGCCACAACGAGTTCCCTGGGATGCTGAAGCCTGTTGCCGGGCCTTTAGAAGACACCCAGTCTCTTCAGGAGCAGCAGTTCCACCATCATCACCACCACCCTCCCACCGAGGGGCCCATTCTCCCCTTGAAGGGCCGTGAGGAGGCTGTCGTCAACTGTGCCAACAACCTACGTTACTTCGGCCCTGCCGCGGCCCTCCGTAGCCCTCAGACAGACCACCTGCAGCGCCGCGTATCTGGTTCCAGCCCTGACCTCATATCCACTGCTGTGGATGCAGACACGCGACAGCGGACTTCATCCACCAGCTCTAATCCCGTCCCGGGTGCTGGTGCTGGTTCTTTGTGTCCCTGCTGCCAGGCTCATCCCTTCCCTGGCTGCCTACACTGTCAGGAGACTCCTCCTGCATCGAACCACCCAGAGTTGTCCCACTACTCACTGCTTAATACCCAAGAAAGCACCCCATCTTCTTTGGTGGTTCCAGGAAAAGATCCAGCCATGGATGGAGAGGCCACAAAAAAGGCTGAACCACAGGAACAAGAGGCATGCCAACACACTCACACGCTGCCCACTGCGTTGCCCCGCACTCTCAGACCTCTCAGGAAGGTGAGCACAGCCGGTAGCCTTACATCAGTGAATCTGTAGTTGTATGTTTGTGTTATGAAAACTGTGAGAGATGATGCATTAACAGCTGCAGCTGCCCCTCTTACAGGGTGGCGATGAGTCATCTGAAGAGGAAGAGGGGGAGGTTGATAGCGAAGTGGAGTTTCCACGGAGACAGAGGTAAAAAACATTTGGTCATCAAGTTTGTCACCTTGACTTTCACTGTGTTGTGACACTGTTCAAATCAGGAACGAACCAGTCTGATGGGTAATCACTGGATGTAATTTGTATTCTTTTTCCGTTCTCTCTCAGGCCTCATCGCTACATGAGCAGCTTCCAGTCCTACTCCACCTTCAGCTCGGAGAACCTGTCTGTGTCTGACGGAGAGGAGGGAAACACCAGCGACCACTCCCACAGCGGGCCCCTGGAGAGGCTTAGCGCCAGTCAGGAGGAGCACCTGGACGAGCTGCTGTCGCACACACCGGACATCCCCATCGACATCTCCACCCAGTCCGACGGCCTGTCCGACAAGGAGTGCGCCGTCCGCAGGGTGAAAACCCAGATCTCACTGGGAAAACTTTGCTCCGACGAGCACAGTTACGAGGTCAGCACTGTGGGGGTGTGTGGTCCTGTGGTGTCTTGTGTCATATCAGTCTTTTCGTACAACATATTAATATTTTATTACAACATATTGCTCCATAAAATCTGTGTTTAATGCAGCACTTCTGAACGAACGCATGCAGATTTAGTAACACATAGGCTTTTTTTTTTTCAGCTTTTAGTTGCACACATATGAGACTGAAACCAAAATATCAGCGCTGTGTGGTGGTTCCTCAGCTAAAGTCTGCTTTGAAGGGCTGCTGTAAGCTTTACAAGCCACCAGATGTCACTGTGGTTGCAGCATATGAAGCTCCAAAGTTCCTTTTTATGTTGTTTTTTGTTTTTTCAACACAAAGAGAAAGCAAAGAGAGACCGTTATTTGCCCATCATTAGTTTATGGCAAAATAGCTGAAAATCTAAAAACATTCCCATAATTCTTGGCTGTGCTTCAGAGAGCTACTGGCATGACTTTGTCTTTTTGATATAGATGTATGCAAATTATATGTTCATAAAAACATATCATAAGTACAGAAAAGTTGCTGCTATATCACTACTAAAACAACAGAAAATTTTAATTTGATAGGTGGCCTATTATGTATCTTAATATCTAGATGCAGATATTTTAAAAGAAAAAGTAATAATATATTCAATATGTTGGACTTTGTTTTCCATTATAAAAGTCAAAAACCACTTTATAAAACTTCTAGTTGCAATAGTTGTTATAGTAGTTGCTTTATACCTGATCTGTGCTGATGTTTCTCCATACAACTCTCTCATTTTTCTCCCAGAATCCTCTACAGTTTGGGGACTCCGACTGTGATTCATCCGAAGCAGAGTGCTCAGATGCTACCATTAGAAACAACAAAGTTGGGGCTCCTTCCTCGTGGTGAAACACCCCCGAGGCTTGCTTCTGTTTTTGCCTGGAGGCCGTTGTGTCCCACTCTGCCCCGCAGAAAAATACAGCAATAAGTGGACAACATTGTAAACAAAGCTCCCTATAGCAAAGCCCCGTGCAATCTCTCCCAGAGTCCCCACCCTCATCTCCCCCTCCCCTCATGAAACCAAGCCTCCCTCATCTCTAGCACAGCATCCAGGCAACCCATGGCAGGGATTCCCTTTTGAATGATAATGTACAGTAGATAGTGTAACATTCATAATTTATTTTTGTCTGAGTTTTGAAGGATAATTCAGGACCTCTGTATGTTCTCTGATCCAAACAGAGAAAAAACTGACACTTTGAAACTGAGCATGGGCTAACTGTGTTGGGGGAGAGACTGAGATTGGATGATGAACCTCAAACCATCATGGACTCCCTCTTACTGAAGAAAGACAGACCTGCTTAATCGTGAGTTTACAGTGCAGAGCTGCAGTTACCCTGCCTCCCCCACTTCCATCCTGTCCCCCCACCGTGGCGAGTGGGGACCAGGGAGCTCATGAGAACCGTGTGAACACCAGCATGAACAACCTGCCTCGCAACCGGACTCCCTCCCTCCTTAGAAAAACCACCACATGACATGTGTCGAGTCATCAGGACCCCCGCTTAACTGTCCTAGCATGCCTGTGCAGCCACGCTAGATGCAAAAGCTGCCAGAACACTGCATGAAAAGGACAAGCTAGTAGAGCAAGCAACCAAGACGACGACTCGGCCGACAGCTAAGGAAAAGATAAAACAAAACAAGAGAAACCTCCTCTGCGACCCAGCTCATCCTTCGTCAGGACACGCCAACGTCATCGTCATCATCAATCAGATGTCATGACCAGAGATGTTGAGGGAGTTACCAGTGTGTATGTATGTATGTATATATATGTGTGTGTGTGTATGTGTGTGTGTGTGTCAAAGCCCTCTCCTCTCCATTAGACATTACAGTCTCAAGTCTCATCTCAGGATTGTTCGTGGACTGCGAAAAAACTGGACTGGACCAATTACTGTATGTAGGAGTCTTTTTGAGTGGCACATATGATGGACCATGCAGGAACATAAAAACAGGTCTTGCAGAAAGCCTTGTTGTTCAACACATTATTGCTATAACAGAATTAAATGTTGTGTAAAGATGTAGAGCGTTTTAGTTGCAATCCAGGTGCAGTATCCCATTTCTTGAAATCACAAGGTGCAGCATCTCCATGTACCATTTTCTAGCAGGGTAAATTTTACTATCTAAAAAACAACATCCAAAAATTGCTTGTTGTTTTTCTGCGCTGTAGTGATAAAACAGCAATAATGTAGGTTGGCGCTCAGGTGAGAATGAAGTTGCTTGCTCGGAATCCGAGGCGTCTAGCTGGCTAGACACAAAGGTGGTGAGAGGAGAGCAGCAAGTGTCAAACAGCTTATTATAGATGCTATATTTTTAAATTGTCCCATTGTCGTGCACTTGCCTTTCCAGATATTGATGCTCAGGTTTTTTGTTGCGGAGTGACAGCAGGAGCAATATATCAACAGCCACTAGATGGCGACAGAAACGGTGACTTTTCCTTGTGTTATGTAAACGTCCTGGTTCAATTTCTGTTTTTGCCCGAGGTGGTTTAGCTGCTTCCCATGCCCATAAAAATCCAATATATTCCCAGCAATATTACTTTTTGTCTTGTTGTCTCTGAAAAGGGATACTGCATCTGCGACAGCTTTATTTTTATCCCCGTTACAGTGTCTGTCATCCACCTTAACGACTTTGCAGTTGAAAAATTAGCCAGCCAGGGTTGAATTAAATGATAATGATGTAAAGATGTCAGCTAAAGTGTATGCAGACGGCTGAGTTTCTAAGTTAGGAATAAAAGCCAGAGACGAGGCCACAGAGCAACTAAGCTGCTCTTGGTTTTCAACAACCTCATCTAAGTGTTAGTCGCTCCTGTGCAAACATCTGTAAATGTAATGTAAAGCGTTTTTTGTCCTTTCTCTGTAACATATCGCACAGCTCTGTCAGAGCATGAAGCTTCTGCCACAGATGACCAGCTGACTGGTTGGACTAGAGCAGAAAACCTGTATTACATCAGTATTGAACACTGCAGGAGGGTGTGAGTAATAAGAACCGAGTAGCACAAGGGAAATCTAAAACTGTACTGATGGATAAATTACCTTTTGCTTGAAAGGCTTACACCTAGTACTAAAAGAAGCTGCTGCCTTTCTTCGAGCCTCCTTCAACCTTCTTCACTCTGTTTACGTACCTGTTGAAAATAACCTAATGTATTGTAATGACTGGGTTAATCCGATCAAGCTGTTTATTGTCTCTCTGGCATATATCCTGTGAAGTATGATTGTTGTAAAGTTTTAATTTAATTTTGATTCTTTTTTTTTTTTTTTCTTTTGTAGCTGGCCTACATGATTATTAATTAATTTATTATGAATGAATGCTAAGGTGTTGTGTTTGTTTTTAATTTCAGGCAGCTTTAGAAATGTCATGACCTTTTGTTTCTCCTGGAAAGTATTATTTTAAAGGAAGCACAATGAATTGGTCTGGGAAGAGTACAGTATTTTTATTGTAGAACAAAGGCATTGTCATATCACAGAAATCTGGTGTCATGTTTAGCTTTGTGACCCTGCAGGGGACCGTTCTTCATTAGATCATCAATGCAGATGAAGTATTGTTTTGGCAGGCTTTAATTACATCAGTAATCAGCTACATCAAGTGTTCCTACAGCTTTTTTTTATCTTGACAAAGGCCATAAGGAGTCACATGTAGTGCAACCAAAAGTCAGTCGGTGGACTGTCTCTGCAGTGTATATGAGACATAAAGCCTGAAGGCATGTGTGATGCTGATTTCTGTACTTCTGCAGAGATCCCTTCCTTTTATTTTTAATCAAAATACCAGTTACTTACATTTGAATTTCTGTGAAATTTTCTCTAACTGTGGACATCATGTTGCCTCATCCTATGTATCAAACATCTGTTTCTTTGTACTCTCATTTCCAACTCCCTTTCCCGTCGAATGGCATTACGATCAAGATCAACCAATCCTGTCAGTTTCCTGTATTATCCAGTGTACGGTGCAATGGGTATCTGGGAGAATAAAATCAGAGCAAACAACTGCATGGAATAAATGCTGATGTACTGTACCCAACACACTGTGGTCTGACTCTTCTGTCACACAATGGCATTTTTGTGATTTTCATCCCATTGACTACCTATGCACATATATCAGGTTGGATTTATACAATCTAAATACAACCAAAAGCTATAAACAAATATTCTTTTACAGTATAATTATTAGACTTTATTGTGGATTCTGCCTTTTCCTATAGCTTCCGTTATGTCTTAAAGTTTTGTATGAAAGGCTTCTCTGAAATTCAAAGAATTTGGTGGAGAAAACTAAATCAATTACAGTTAGGCTATATTGGGATGAGATATAGGATATAAATGGTAACTACAACCCAGAAATGAAATGAAAATAAAAAGTTTTATGTAGAATGTAAATGTTTTAAGCAAAACTTGAGGCAAGTACCATTGATTTGGCATTTTTATCTTGTTCATTTGAGTACATACTAACTGGTAGGCTGAAGAAATAATGAATTATTGGAACATTACTATGACAATATAAAAATAAAAGCCTTATTTGATGTCGCTCAGATAATTTTGCCCCTTAGATGCCAAAGTGAAAACAGTGGCAATATAAAAAAAGCTTGGGCACCTTGTTTTGCTCTACGTGTACAGCTTATTTTATATTTTACTGTGCACACATTTTACACTTAGTTCTAGTTTCATAGTTACAAAAAAATAAATCATAATTAAATAAATTTCAAAAAGAGTACATTCAGTTAGTGGAGTTCCTTGAATGAACATTTGCGCAATAAAAACCTGTTTAAGCCCGTGTCGTACGTGCCGTTGCCGTTGCTGAGCTTTCTCGTTGTATACCTCAGAGCACGGCGAGCAGGCGGGGCCAGTGTGGTAAAACGAGCAGAGTCCCGCCGGACGGTGCGGTGTTATATATTAAACGCCCACTGTACTCCTCCCCGCGAGCGCCTCTCCTTGGGACAGGGGCGGAGTCAAAGAGGCGGGGTCAAACCGAAGAAGCAACTGCTGTTCGTTGGCTGCGGTAAACGAGGAAGCGACATCTGGAGTTGACACCTGGATTGACCCAACGAAACACTTTTTTTTTTTGCTAGTCAACGGACATTTCTCAGTTTTCACCCAGTTTAGTTGTAATAAACTGAGGGAGTCAAAATGTCTTCGATGGACTTAGAGAAGCTGAAGATGACGGGAGCCGGGCGGGCCATGGCTGTGCTGACCAGCGGTGGAGATGCACAAGGTGACTTAAAAGTAAACGTCAGCCAAAGTGGCGACGTTTAGCCTTTAAGCTAGCTTTCTGAAATAACTTTGACTTTAAGTCAAAAAAGTAGCGGTTTTACTTATGGAGAGATGACTGAAAACTAACTTACAATGTGACCAAATTGACAGTTGAGTCCCGTTCGTGTCAACAGGGGTCAAAGGTCGTGTATAGACTGCACATATACAGTAACGTGACCTATATAGTATATATGTCACAACGCTGGCAGCACACTCTGTCAACTACTGTATTTCGGTACAATTAGAGGTTGGGCCCAAGTTTGAGATAAAATTCTCTGCGACTTTATACTTGCTTTCAAAGACAAATACTGTACTTTTTACTCTATTACATTTATTTTATCTACTTTAGCTACGAATTGCTTTGCAGATTCAGAAATAAACTGTATTGATCCCTTGGAGAAGTTCACAGGCTAACTTACCCAGCAATATAAATAAAGTAATTGAAATTAGCTCTTGCTCCACCAGCAGCAACAATACAGTGGTACACACATGTAAATTCCAATAAAATTGTACATTATCAAGTATATACACAAAACACTTAGGTGTATTTTGATGCTTGTGCTTTTGTATTTTTTTTAAATTTCGGTTGCATCTCTGTTACTTACAACAGTGTAAAAGACATCCCACCCATGTTAACTCACATAGAGTCCGGGTCTGTTCGTGTAATTACTTGTCAAGAACTGACTGCGTCTCCTCAGAGCGGATGGCACCTTTGCCCAATTAGAGATAATGAAGTCATATCCACCACAGGCTCTGGTTTCCTCATGCAGGGTGATGGTGCAACAGCTTGTGTGTAATGAATTAAAGGGCAGAGGTGAATCTGATTTTTTTTTGCAACTGTCCTCAACTCAGGGATGAACGCTGCTGTCCGAGCTGTGACCAGAATGGGCATCTATGTTGGGGCCAAAGTCTATCTCATTTATGAGGTAAAAAAAACAAGCTGTTGGTGTTACTTTGACACCCCATTTAAAACATACTGTACACACTAAATGAGGTCTTTATACTTGCCTGACTTGTCAACTCTTCTCTCATAATTAACTCACAATATGAACTGTTACTTCTCAGGGATACCAGGGCCTGGTGGATGGGGGAGACAACATTAAACAGGCACACTGGCACAGTGTGACCAACATCATCCAACAGGTCAGTAAAGGTTGTTAACATCAACAGGCCTTTATCACAGCAGACATCTTGACTTGTAGTAGGAAAAGCACAGGTGTAAAAATACCATTAACAATGGCTCCATCTGTTCAGGTGTCGCAATAACAAGCACAACAGCAGAACCGTCATCGTGTTCTTATTTACACCTGTGCTTTTCCTACTGACACATGTCAAAATAGCCTCTGTAGGAAAGGCCTGTTGTGCCTTGTTTTATATTTTAGGATTTTTGTTATTTCTTTCTGGTCTTAAAACTCTCCTTTTCTCTTTCTTTTCTATGGTTTTAATAGGAGATTTATTATCTCATCCATCTCCTCTCATGTCTTCTCTCCCTGCCTGTCTAATACTGGTTACACTCTGGTAAGGGGCCTTGCTGCATGTGCTTTAAACCTAATCAGCTAAAGAAGCAGCAAGTTGCATTATTTTACAGAAAATAATAAGCAAACCTTTTGTCCCTTTTGCATTAGTTGTCTTGAATTTATGCAGCAGATGTGTTGGAGGTATGTGCTGTTGTCTTTAACCTGTTTTCAATTCCGGTTATGACTTCTTTTCTTTTTTTGTTTGTTTGGTTTTTTTTGTTTTTAATTGTGCAATAGTACAATACAGTGACGGTTATGACTTCTTAATACAAAACAATGCCAGTCCTATTCATGCTTATGAATAGAGCTGCACAATTGCGGAAAAAGATCTAATTGGGATTATTTGGACTGAATTGCGATTGTGATATGAATTGCGATATAAGAGGAAATTAGAGTTTTTTAAATCCTTACACTCATTTTCATTAAAAACTATATAAAAAAACTATTAAAGTGTTTATTGCAGATTATTGCAGGGATCTTTACCAAACAAAGATGTTTTCTTAAGTCTGTAGAATGTGATGTGTGGGCCAAGACAGCTCTGCAGCACCACAATACTTAAATTAAATGACATTTTAGGCCCACATTTCTCCTTCAACATAATTGCGCCTAGATGCGACTTGAAAATTGCAGTGGGCCATATTGCGATATAGATTAAATTTCGATTAATTGTGCAGCCCTACTTATGAATTTAGAGCAGTTTTAACAAAGAGTGATTTTTGCTTCTCAGTGATCATGCTGAGCAATAAACCAAATTTTATGTAGCTGAATATTTTTTTCCCACTCTGTTTATTATCTCTTGACCGTTAGATGCATATTGTGACCCACTGTGTTGTGTGGGTTTTCAAAGTGCAACTCAAAAATGTCTTGATGTTAGAGATGTTCCGATACCATTTTCTCCTTCCTGATACCCAAACTTGTGGATCGGCCGATACCGAATACCGATCCGATATCAGCACATAAAAAACAATTCCTCACACATCTCCTTTGACTTTCCAGTGTGAAATATTGTAGAATGCAGAAATTTTGCGAGCTCTGTCGGCTCTCTCTGTTCTTTTTCATCACTCTTAAATATAGTAGGTGACGGAGGCGGGACAGCCCAACTTCCTGAGTACTTTTAGAGCGGCAATGAAAAATTGATTTCTGGTATGTAATGTCAGTTACAGCTAACTGAGCTAATTGTGAAGTAGTTTGGTACTTTATTTTTTTACTGCTAATAAATAACGTGGTGTGGTATCCAATTGTTGTACAGACTGGTACTCGCTGATACCGATACCAGCATTTTCAGTGGTATCGGCAGCATTTTCCAATACTGTTATTGGTATCGAAACAACTCTACTTGACGTTCAGTTTCCATTTCCTGCTCACATGTGACTCATCCCTCTCAGATATCTGATTGTATATATTTATACTATTAGGAGACAGAGCAATTCTAAACATTTCTGTCATTTAGCATGGCATTTTAACAGTGACAGGTTACAATATTGGATTTGTCTTCATTTTCTTTATTACTTGTTATATGACTGCAGGGTGGGACTGTGATAGGGAGTGCCCGTTGCAAGGCCTTTACAACTCGTGAGGGCAGGCTGTCCGCCGCCTTCAACCTGGTGGAGAAAGGCATCACCAACCTGTGCGTGTGCGGTGGTGACGGCAGTCTCACCGGAGCAAACATCTTTCGCAGTGAGTGGAGCGGTCTGCTGGCTGAGCTCGTACAGCAAGGTAAAGTTTTGTCAACTGGTCACTGTGTTTTACAAAAGTGTGCGCTCATACTGCTTATTGAAAACTATAGGGTAAATAGCATCAAATTTTATAATGAAATAGTCCTTTAAAGTATCATTTCATTACCCAGGATATTGGATTTGTATTATTTCATGTCAAAGGCAGGAAGACATTAGCTTGTTCTGTAGGAATGTGATAAATGGGCGTGTGTACATGTGTGCTACTTCAGGAAGGATCACAGACTCTCTGGCCAAGCAGTATGGCCACTTGAACATCGTTGGGATTGTGGGCTCCATCGACAACGACTTCTGCGGCACTGACATGACCATCGGAGCCGACTCTGCGCTGCACCGCATCATGGAGATAATTGATGCTATCATGACAACCGCACAAAGGTCAGACACTGTGTGAGATTGAACAGAGGCAGCAGCGAAGCAGCTGGTGTTTCATCAAAGCAAGGATGAGGTCACTGACAAAATACTATTAATTTATCTAGCAGCTCTTAACAAGATCTAGAATGCAATAATAGTAGAAATAGTAGACATAGTAGAAATAGACATATTGGTATCAGAATGGTGTATTCCTATAAACTGTACCATGCTACTATTATTTTTCTTATGATATGATGTTTGAATTAACCTCTCATTCATTCAAGAGTGCAGCAGAATTGATTTTTTGATCAATTAAAGATAAACAGAAAAGTTATTTGCAACCTTTTTGGTTTTGTCTCGCATTTGAAAGTGTTAACCAAACATTTCAATGCAAGGCTCTGTGGCATTAGACCATGATCTTGCCCAGACTTGATCTCTTGGATCTCATCATCTAAAAAACATTGCAGCCTGAATGCTCAAATATGTGCTGCAAATATGCACTAGCTTGTTTTAATCTAAATGTTATGTGTCTTTTACAGCCACCAGCGCACTTTTGTTCTGGAAGTCATGGGGCGACACTGTGGGTGAGTCTATGACCAAATAGTCTAGATTCTTTATGCACTGTCCCTGAACAAGACACATTTTTGACTCTGTGCTATCTCTCTAGATATCTTGCCTTGGTGTCAGCGATGGCATCTGGAGCGGACTGGCTCTTCATTCCAGAAGCTCCTCCAAAGGAGGGCTGGGAGGACCGTATGTGCGCTAGTCTAGAAATGGTGAGAAAACTACAAAAGTAACAACAAACGCTAGTCAAAACTACAAATACAGTATATATTCACACCATGCACATACTTCTATATGTGTTCAAAGGAGAGGTCAATCTGTTTAGAAGTCAGATGAATATTGACAAGCCCTTCGGTCTGCAGGCCATTCACTTGAAATACAGCATTTACATCATGCTAACTGACTTACTGGCCTATATATTTTTATCTGTTTACCTCCAGAGCCGCACAACGGGGTCAAGACTCAACATCGTAATCGTTGCAGAAGGAGCCATTGACAGAAATGGCACACCCATCTCCACGACTTACATAAAAGATGTAAGTTTATAGATTTGAGGACTGATTTCTGTCTATACTGTCTGTAATAGTTGGCCAAACCCAAGAGCTCGTTTGATGTTGAAATATCATTCAAGTGTTTAGCTAGGGAAGGTTGAACAGAAAGCTAACAGAAAGCAGTTCAGTTTTCAAAGGTCTAGAGTAAATGAAGGATAAACTCTTACCTGTACCAGTAGAATATGCTTTCTGATATTTGTTCCAGTTTTGTCAATATTGTAAGATACCAGGGACAAGTTGCCGTTGGTGGAGCAGCTTTTGACTCTCATAGTCTCTTTCCTGTGTTTGCCTTCTAAATGACAAACCCACAATGCTCTGAAATGCCATCATGTCTGTTTGAAGCTGGTGGTAAAGAGGTTGGGTTATGATACCAGAGTGACGGTACTCGGCCATGTTCAGCGAGGAGGAACTCCATCTGCGTTTGACAGAATACTGGTGAGTTTATCAACACACGAGATCTGGTCAGTAGTAGAACCATTATTCGAAACCAATGTGACGTGGTTTACTGCGCCAGTAAATTTTCACTGGAATAGTCGGACCTAAACTTAGTGCAAAAATGCATTATTTGATTTTGTTAGGTGGCCAATGTATAATTGCTGTAATAAACAATAAGAAAAATCATCTTAGACAAACGCATCCGATTTTTATCAAATTGATTTGCATGATACATTTTAAATTAAGCTATTGGGCTTATTAATGTTTCAGGGAAAATTCTGCGAGAAATCTGACTTTGTAGTAGGAGTGTAACGATACGTTTTAACAATGACATGATGTGTTTTAGGATACATGGTTGGTGATACAATACAAGAACAACATGGGCTCATTAGTTATGATTAAAATATGATAGATTTAGATTCAATGACCAGAAATCAATATAGCTATGTTTTCGCTAAAAATAGAGAAAAAGAAAATGTCTGCTTCTCTGCAGTGGTAGAGAAGGAAAACACTAGAAAAGCTTGATACACAGAACAACACAGACATTCAGTGCGAGGCCTCTGTTCAATCTGTGGAGCACAAACGCCGACTGAAAATCTCTCGTTCTCCTGGTGCCTCCCTAACATGATCCACCATTATCAGAAGCGACGCTGATGACAAAATACACACGCCCAGAGCGTAGGAGAATAAACTGGAGTAACGTTTACAATTATTTACCGTAACTGTG
>JAPZDX010000005.1:14907879-14920061 GCA_029783625.1 Naso annulatus | reverse complement strand
AGGTGTAAGACACTCTCCGCCAACAGACCTTTTTTTTTTTTTAACCTGTCCTCAATTGCCACCATCTTGTTTTGCACTGACATTTTGATTTCCTTCTCAGGGTTGCGACAAGATCAAGCAGTCTGCCACTGGGACCAAGAGACGAGTGTTTGTTGTGGAGACTATGGGTGGATACTGTGGCTATTTGGCAACCTGCACTGGCATAGCTGTAGGTGCTGACGCAGCCTACATCTTTGAAGACCCCTTTAACATCCATGACCTGAAGGTATGACCAAAAAACCAGAACGCTACTGTTTCTTTCTTTGGCCAATAATGTTTCCAGCTTTCTGTCATTTTACTTATCTGGCCTTTTGACAGACCAATGTGGAGCATCTTACAGAAAAGATGAAGAAGGACATCCAGCGGGGTCTTGTGCTCAGGTACATAACACTCATTCAGCTATGCAGAAATTCTCATGCAGTACCTGTTGCAGAAGCTAATACGGAAGTGTCTGTGTATCTATCATATGCATACCAAATGTTGTGTCAATATGTTTTAGTGATGCACCAAATGTTCAGCCGGGCCGCAATTATTAGCAAAAACAGCATGTTTTGGACAAATAAGCTAAAAAGCCAAATAATTTTTACAGAATAAGGGCGTTTTTTTTGATGATGGGATAAGATGGCAACCAGTGTGGAGTGAGGGGTCCGTGCAATTGTGATAAAATGCATATAGTACATCATGTTGAGTAACATTACTGGCCCCAACGGAGAGCTTGCTACGCTGAGGCTAGTTGAGTACAAGAAGATGGCAGCGGCAGCAGCAGCGAAAAGGAACGCTAATTCTAATGTTAGTCCCAGCACACCCACTCCATCCATGTAGCTAATTATTCTTTAACCTTCAAAAATGATGAGTCAAGATGTTTCTTGAAATCAGAAGTCACTTTAGTGAGTGAAAAGGGGGATTTACATGAAATTAGCTGGTGACAGTGAAGTACTACTTTGCTGCTTACAACAGTGAGGCGGTCGCGTTGGGCTACCAGAGTTATGAGGTAAACAGAAAACCAAAACTTCTCTCTCTCTTATCCACTTGGAGAGCACTATGGGTAATGAAATCCTCTAAGACCCAACAGTTAAGTCAGTGGGTCTAACCTCTCAAGTATTCTCTGTACTTCTAATTTACATATCAAATGAAATGTAGTCTTATTTTAACTCAGTGTTTTACATTAACTGTTCGATATGTGATATTAACTTAAATTGTTCATTTTGTTTGTATTAATCTTTATGAAATCAACCGGTCCTCAAATAAAGTTACAATGCCATCCATGGCTGATGTCTTTGAAAAAGTGAAAAAAAAATTGCCACTGACAGTACCAAAGCAAAAGGTAATCGTAATTTTGTAAAAGATTTTATTTTTCTGACTAAAATAAATTTATTTAATTAATGCAATGGTGAAAAAATTGGCAAATCAAATGAAAAATACCGGTTTCAGTATTTGGTTTTCGACCAAGTGTTTCATTGTTTTCAGTCTGGTTTTCGGCCACAAATTTTCATTTCGGTGCACCGCTAATATGTATGCATATCTCCATTTTTTCTTTTAAACAAGACATCAGGTTATTGGATTAAGTCTTTCCCCCTGATTGTTTCCTCTGTCATTACAGGAATGAAAAATGCCATGAGAACTACACTACAGATTTCATTCATAGGCTGTATTCATCAGAGGGGAATGGCATATTTGACTGCAGAATCAATGTGTTGGGACACCTTCAGCAGGTATGGACCGACCATACAAGCTGCATCGACTCTGGCAAAACACAGCTTTGCAACTTTCAAATGATATCCATAACACTGACGATATAAGTGACACTTGTGTGTTTGTGCTTTAGGGAGGGGCACCTTCTCCTTTTGATAGAAACTTTGGAACCAAGTTGGGAGTGAGGGCTATCCAGTGGATTTCAGAGAGACTGACTGAAAATTTCCGACTAGGTAGAGTTACTGTTTAGAGCCAAAACTGATGAAAATAAATTGCTCAGGAACAAAACGTCAAACCACAATGATGTTATTAAACCACTACTTTCCCGCCAGACCGCGTGTTCGCCAACTCACCAGAAACAGTGTGCGTGCTCGGCCTCAACAGGAAGGTCGTCTCATTCATTCCTCTCACTGAACTGAAGGATGCGACTGATTTTGAGTGAGTCAACGAAACATTTTTGTCAATTAGCAAGTGATTAATAATAACCAACCTTAATATTTGAACTGTCTCTCTATCCTGCTAGGCACCGGATGCCCAAGGTCCAGTGGTGGCTCAAACTTAGGCCGATGCTAAAAATGTTGGCCAAGTACCAAATCAGCTTCTGTGAATATGAACCAGGAGAGATTGAACATGTGACTCGACGCTCCATCAGTATCGACGCTGGGTTCTAAGTGCTCTAAGACAGCATAGCCCATGCACTTTTTAGCCCTTATCTGTCCATCCTTTGCTCCTACATAAACTGCACACTTTAAATGTCCAGGGTGAAGGATTTAAGGGGATCCTTTTGTAAAATATGACAGGAATGGAATATTAATATTCAGTAATATCGGTGCCTTCAAATGGGGCTGAGTTTACCGTGAGAGCATATGAACACCCCATCCTTGTGGTATTCACGTTGTTAAGTCCTATTTATCAGAAAGCTCTGAGTTCACGAGTTGTGACGTATTTGCTGACATTTTCAGAAATGGCGGAGCCCATATTGGCCCATACAGGACCAAAAGTAAGTGTAATCAAGTTGTTAATCTAGATATAAATTGTCACCTTCATTGTTTCTTCTCTTGTTCCTCCGGGTGGCGTTTGAACACAGAGCAATTACCATTTCCACATAGACAGCCATGAGGAGAACAAGCAACCTTTTGGCATCCATATTACCGTTTCCTAGCATCTGTTCTTACCACTTGAACGCCAAGCCTTTCCTTTACACAAATTCACGACATGACTTCACAAGTTCCATATGAAGGCAGCATTTGTTTTATCAATGTATAATCACCTGAAAATAAGAATGATTTGAATTTTCATGACTTCAGGATGAGCTTTATGTATCTATAGAGGGAGCAGGTCCTCTGCCATGGAGTCCACCATGGTACACTGTTGTGTATCTACAGTAGCCCAGACTGAAAAACCAAAATTGGACTCTAAAAGCCTTTTGTCATATTTGCGGTCATGTTAGGTTCTCCTTCATGCATGGAAGGGGAAGGTGGGTAGAGGGATATTTTGATGTAATCTGCAACTTCACCACTAGACATCACAAATTCCTACACACTGGACATTAAAGAATAGATGCCAATCAGCTGCTATGCATATTACAGGACTGAAGACTCTCGAAGCTAGCATTCATCATATCACAGCCTGTTGGTTCACAGTAAATAGTATATAATCTATAAATGTTCTTCAAGTATTCTTTTATTCACTGAGGCATTTAATACATATCTGATTGTGCTATTCCTTGTGCCAGCAGGCCTTTGTATAGTCAAATTACTGCATAAAATGGCTACCAGGTATGCCATGAAGCTAAGACTTCATTAATGTACTACTGAATGTTTGATGTGATGTAAGATTGTATGTGGTTTATGCATTTTTTGTTTCAATAATCATGCACAAGAGAAATGTGCTTGTTGTAATGTTTATTTAGCTTAACATAAGAGCTAATAAATTTTTGGAGCCCCCTTATAATTTGCACACACACACACACCCACAGACACACAAATTATGTGTGCTCCAGAGGTTGGTTCAATTTAGTCATCTGATACATTCAATGTCACAGTGTGACTGTGTGACTGAAACAATGTCTCTGTCATTAAATACTGTTAACTGCACAGTAAATCACAAATTATGCAATAAATATCCAAACCATTGCTCTTACAATACAAAAAACTATGACTATGAATGCATCTCGTGTAATATTTTGATACTATTTCTTCAATAAAACGTTCTTAAACAGTGAGTGAGTATCTACTGAAATAAGATATGTTAAATAAATAACTAGCAACCATACCACGTGACAATAAAATTAAAAATTGTAACGCTGCAAAGTTAACTTCAATTTTTAACTGAGGACGTTTTATAACATACTAATAACAAGGCACTTGTAAATAACCCACTACATGAGAACACTGCAGGAAAAAAAGGCAATTAACTGGTTTGAACCCAACAATTAAATCACTCAGATGTTGTTGTTTTTTTTGGGTAACTGCATACTACAGTGCTTTTGGTTGTCTGTGTAAATGCAGACATATTTTGAAGACACAAAGGAAAGACCTTTCATTTCTAGTAGGGCTGCTCCCATGTAAACGTAGCCTCAAAAGTTGAATGAAAATGGAAACTCATCACCGGTGTTGTCTTTGTCAGCCGTCTGAGGGCTCTTGGACATGAAAGCGAACTGGAAGTCTTCGCTTTGTGCTTGTTGGCCAAACAGGAACTCGGGGCCTGTAAAATTACACACATACATGTAGTTCAAAGCAGGTAACACACTTCACAAAACCAGAGGTACTTACAGCTTGAAGACTTTGGTTCTGTAGTTTTCTGAAAAGAGAGAAACATATTTTTAGTATTTTCATTTTAACTACTCTGTATGAAACATGAGTGCAGAGGTGGGACAGGAAAAATACAATACCTTATCGTTGAAAAAAGAGCCAGTGAAAGTGAAAGAGGAGTCCTGTAAAGAAACTTGGGAGTTAATTCTTGAACTAAAAAAAACTTGATTTGTGTCAAATCACGTGTAACATTTGCTCACTTCTTACCTCATCCTGAGTTGAGCCCTCGTCAAATCCAAATCCAGAGAAGCCTGGGGTGCTCAGATCAGAGTTCAGAGTGAACAGGAAAGCTGGGGATTTGTTATCAGAGGTCTCGTGATGTGGGGAGCCACCAGGGCTAAAGCTGAAATAGCAACATGAAAACAGAATTCTCAAAGGCTGCTCTGAGAAGGATTCATAGCGTTGGACAACTCAGACAAGCCTTACTTAAATGGAAAAGTTGGGGTTGTAGCCACAGCTTTCACTGTTGCTGGGGAAGACAGATTAGTTCCATGACAGGATGACTCAGGCAGAGCAGCAACTCCCTCGTCCTCTTTGCTTGTAAGCTGCTCAGCCTCTAGAGCAACTGTTCCTTCCATCTCCTCCTGCTCCGCTGCCTCCTCCATTTCTGATACAGTGGACCGTTGTTCCTAGACAGAAATGACTTCAGTGTGTGAGCATTTCCAAGAGTGGAACCCTCTGGAATTGCATTTACAGTGTAAAACATAATGGAATTGTGTCAAAATAATATTTGAAAAACTGAACTGCAACATCTCTTAATAATGTAATTATGAAATAATACAGAGACCTTTTTGTAAAGCATTTCCACTGGCCATCTTATTTTAGTGGATAACACTTCTCGATGAAAACTGCTCAGATGTGTGAATGATCAATAATAATTTTAACATTTCTGGAAAGAAATGTGCTTCTGAGTTTTTCTGAGAGCTATACAGGAGTACTCCATTGAATATATATTTCAGTTCTATGCAACTGGAAGACTTGCAAGGGATAAAAAATACAGTTGTCAAAACCAATTCAGCAAAATTGGAGAAAGTTTCAATTTTAAAGTCAGTCTGGTTATGGTAGAAAATATTACCAAGCCCAGGTCATCAGGTTCAGTTTCCTGGTCCTGCTCTTCAGTTTGCATCCCATCCTGCCGTCTTTGTTCTGAAAATATAAATGTGCTGATGGGCTTTTTATGTATCAAAAACATCCATTCAAGAAAAAACATGCCATTTGATGTGTGGTTAGGGTCAGGTTACATATCATTCAGTGATACATATCAAACTTTTCTCTTCTTACCATCCAACTGTTGACATGTCCCCGGCCCATCATTTCCTTCTTTTGGGCAAGTGTTGGAGACAGTAGTATCCTGGACATCGTTTTCCCCACTAACGTCCTCTGCATTTGCGTCTTCAGAGGTTTTATGACCATTCTGTGAGATCTGTTCAGGCTTATTGAAGTGGTTAGTGGTTATAACCTGAGTTTTACATGTAGAATTTCATCAGCTTTACAATGCCATTAGCATTATTTGATCTATTAGACTACCTCTGTCTGGTTAAGATGAAGAGAACTGATGTCAATGGAAGAATCGCTGTCCTCCTCTGTGTTGGGATTTATTTGTTTCTCTAGTTCTGCTATGAACTGCTGGTCAGAAACACTAGGAAGAAAAGTGGACCGATCAGAGAAAAACAAGTTTGCTAGAGGCTGTGCGTTATTATTTACTATCTACAAGATTTGTTATAAGATACCTGTCTGGCAGTTTCTCTATGGAAGAAGAATTGACCACTGGACCTGGCGAGACAGAAATCAAATTAATGGTACATAGCGCTCCAAATACTTAAACTTTCCAGAGCAAGTTGTGATAATGTTAAGATTATTACCACTGAGATGGTCCAGCTCCATCTGTTTCTGTTTTATTTGATCATCACAAGCCTTGATCCTTGACTCAACCTCCTCTTTTTCAGCCTGCAGTGTGAGAAGTTTCTGAACAAGAGGATTTTGGCAATAATGTTGCTTGTGCAACTGAAATATCTTCTTATAGCTTGCAATTCTCTCTTCATAGACTTCCCTGGAGGGGTTCCAAAGAAGAATAATGATGAGCTTTGTTAAGTATTGCCCACACACAAAAAAATGTATTTAATACAATTAACCACAGCAAACTGAACCCACATGTCATGGCTGTAGCTGGCTTTTCTGCTCTCCAATTCTTCTTTCAACGTGTGCTCATACTGAAGAAGGAGGCCATTAGTCGCCTTCATGCTAAAATTACATGGATGACAATTAGCAACATATGAAGAGCCATTTAAAATTTAATGATTTATGAGACCTTTTCACCATGGTATAAAAACATCTATTACCCAGTCAATATACCTTTTAGCATTGTCTTTATTACGTTGCACAGTGCTCTCTTTCACCCTGATTTCTTCCTCAAGCTTCTCAATATTTCTGCGAAGTGTTTCAATGTAAGACCTCCTCTCAGCAATGTCAGCCCGGGCAGCTGTTGACAAAAATGTGTGAACATTTAAAAAACCAAAACAAAAACAACATTTCACCAGTAAAAAAAACCTATTGGAAAATATCTGTTGGCTTGTCTGACAAGTTTTCTGTATAATTGCTAGGTTAAGAAGAATAACGTAACTGTTTGACATACCTTTAACTTGTTGGCTGATGTCATTCTTCTTTTGGGACAGCTCCCGAGTTTGAAGAGCTAATTACAAAATACAGACAACAGTTTTAAAAGAACTTTTATCTATTACATATAAATATAATAGCAAACACCGAAAAACTTTACTTCATTAACGTTAGCTTGCTAACTGCAACTACATTGTTATCTAAGCAAACATCGAATTACAGCTAACAGTTACAGAACAATTTTAAAAAATTAAATAAAATACAATAAACTCAGAAACTGAACTCACCTAGCTGAAAGAGGAGGCTGTCAATGTTATTAGGTGAGAATTGGTCGTTCATCTTTTTTTTCCCTTTTCTATTTTAACACAAGCTAACATTAACGAAATTAACGGCTGACTCCTACATCAACTATCAAGCACGCGGCCCGCTGCTGTTGCCTTGACTACGGTTCAGACTTGAGGGGACACGTCCGCCCTTTCAACGTAAAAGAGCTGTAATATATTGTTTGCATTTATTGAAAGAAAGACGAAATATATATAGGCTGAGGGTTAGTTACTGAATATCACCTGGTTGTACTGACAGCTGTTTGGAAACCCTGATAACTGTGACTGTTAAAAAAAAAAAAAAAAAACTAAATGGAATGATTAACAATGTTTCCATTTTGACATTTTTAATCTATGGTGCTTTTTTTTGTATCCGCCACCTCATTAGTGTATTCATTTATTCAACAACTTCATCCAAAATATATTGACAGCCTACATGAATCAAATAAATTGTGAAATATGTAAGACTATAGTACTTTTTTATCTCAAGAAACTTTATTTTAGACCACATAAATTCCTTTACAATAAAACATATCGACACAAACAAACAGTAATAATAATAATAATAATAATAATAATAATAACACATTCCTATATCCTATCCTCTTGAACAGATGTGCTTTTAGTAGCGTTGGTGGATTTTTTTATGTTCACATGACTGCAGTTAATGGCTCGTGATTGGTGTGACAGAGGTCAGAGGGGCGGGGTTTATGCTATTCTGGAAATCATCTTGCATAGCGCATCTGTATCAGCAAAACACAGCGCTGTGATGTGCGGGCCCAGCCCAATTCAGTGATTTGTCCTCAAAATATAATTCACCCACCAGCTGCTCGTCCAGTCTATTCAAGGTAAGACTGAATTTCAGTTTCATTTCCAGATAGAGTACTTCACGCTCGCCGGCTGCCGTCTGCAGACAATGGAGCGGACATGGGTGGGATTTAAATGGGAGGGGATCAGCTGGGAGAAGAATGGGTTGCATTGTCGATATCTAGCCCCTATTATGCGTTCTTTTGGAAAACAACCACTATCCAGCTATGAATTGTGTTTTTTCCGCTGTTAGATCTGGAAAGGGGATAAAATGGTGTCAGTAAACAACGCATCCACTGAGAGTAACATGACGCTGTCATGCAAAACAGAGACATCCCCCTTTTTTGAGCAAATCTGTCACGCTTTGTTTGTCATCTATCTTACGTCTCTCTCTGATCAGATGGCAAAAGCCTTTTGAATCAATCATAATGCGACAACTTGTTTATTTTTATCAGTCATCTTTACAGAAAAAGCCATTTTGCTGAATCTAGGCCAGGATTGCATTAGTGTGACTAAAAAAACAAACCTGCTGTTTAATGCCACTCTATGTTTCACTGTGTCGACCTGTGTGTGTATGCCTTAATCACTTTTAATCTTCTTTTAATCTAAATCTAAACACAATGCTTGGACAAAGTTTTCACCATAAGGCTCCATGTATAACTCATCAAAGTTTTTTGGCTCAGGTGAGAGCATGGCTCAGGTTGACGAGCCGCAAATTGAAGGAGAAGGCAGCCCGCAGATGATCTCCTTGAGATCAGACATATCAGGGAACCACGTGGATGACGGAGAAGTGGGACCCTCCCTAAGAAGGAAGAGGAGAAAAAAGAAGGATTCACGTCCAGAGTCCATAATCGTGTATCGCTCTGAAATGGAGAGGGCGTCAGGAGATGACCAAGGCGGCGAGGAGGGAGCAGAGAGGAACACAGAGGAGGGAGCGAAATTCCTCTGCACACCTACAGGCGAAGGTGAGTCTGGTGTCAGATTCTGTCAAGATCCTGATCCATGTGTCGGTTATTGTTGCTGAGGGAAAGAATGTCAAGTCAAGCCTTGCTCTTTCTTTTCAGGACTGTAATTTAGGTCTTCTTAGCAGCAAAACGAGACACATAAGGAAGCAACCTTATTTTTTGTTATTTTTCATATAGTTTACTGTCTTGTGTTTGTGTATCTCTTAACAGGAGATGGCTGGATCCTTCCTCCGGATAGCCGCTACGTCACCCTGACGGGCACCATCACCCGAGGCAAGAAGAAGGGTCAGGTGGTGGACATTCACCTCACTCTGACAGAGAAGGAAATCAGGGATCTGGCGAAATCGAGGGAACGACTTGATGCAGAGTGTGAAGCGGGGGAAGGCTCTAAACGTGCCTGCACCTTAGGTGTGTGCCAGGGGCCCCATGTTGTCCTGTGGAGCGTCTCCTGTGCACCCGTGGTTTTCCTCCTCTCCTTCATCACCTCCTTCTACTACGGCACTCTCACTTGGTACAATGTCTTCCTGGTGTACAATGAGGAGCGGACGTTCTGGCACAAGATAACAATATGCCCCTTCCTCATCATCTTCTACCCCGTTCTCATCATGCCCATGGCGCTGTCTCTGGCTCTGTACTCCGCTGTGGTGCAGGTGTCCTGGGCCTTCAGCGAGTGGTGGCTGGCTGTGAGAGACCTGGAGAAAGGCTTTTGTGGCTGGGCCTGTGGGAAGCTGGGACTGGAGGACTGTTCCCCCTACAGTATAGTAGAGCTGCTGGACTCTGATACTGTTTCTGGCACTCTGCAGAGCAAGGCCCCATGCGAACTCGCCCAGACATCATCAGTGTGAAGTGTTGGACGCAAAGGTCCAGGATGCATGTTGATGTCGGCCAGATTCAAAGAGAGTTCAAGAAGTTTCCAGGAAATAATATCAAAGCTATTTCACATCACTTTTTTTTGTAAATGACAACTCAACAAACACTGCCTGAAATGTGCTAAAATGCCGAACTATTTCTTGAATTTTTTTTTGAATAATAAAATCATTATTGGATGCAAATCTCTATAAGCATTTCTTCACAGCATGCTGGATATCTTTTTTTTTCTTCTGCGTTTAGGTTTTAAGAGTTATTCTGCTTGTGGATGAAGAGACACACATTGTTGGGGGGCCTGACCAAGTTTTTTCTTTATCTGTAAATATCTGTAAATAAAATGTATGTGATCACTGTACTGTGCACTGACATCAAAAACAGCCTTCATTTCAAAGGCAATGCTGTCTTGTTTGTGACGTCATTGTAAATCACTCTGTGAACCTGTATTTAAAGCAAGGCTGGATTACAAACTGGAAAAAGTGGACATTGGGAAAATATGCACTGTTGAGCACTAAATTGGTGGAAAAAGGCATTTTGAGATGGGCAAAGTCTCGTGAAGGGTTTCTGTGTCAGCATCTAGTTTTAAAGGATGAAGCTGCCGTCACTTTACAGTTTTACTTCAATCACCAAATCCCATTAAAATACCAAAACCAACATTGTTTCAGTCTGTTGCATAAATTCAGACTTCTTTATCTGTGGTGCTCAGGCTCAGGCCCAGTGGTTCCTACCGAAGCATAAATCTTTCATAATAGGCCTCAGAAATGCAGTTTAATTTTTAAACTAAGTGCATTAGTCTCCCAAAACAGCAGAGCACTGCACTTCTAACCAAGTGTCTCTCAAAATAGTACATTTTTATGGACTCTTTCTATTGTGGAATTATACACATTTCATTCTCTAGGAAGTTTTTTCAACAGCAGGACTGTGTTTGTTGGTTTGACTCTAAATAAGCTAATGTGGTGTGTGTTCATGGTAATGAGGAGACATGTTAACAACCGTGTGGCTCATTATCACGTTCATATGTGCACATTCTTGCCTCAGGGCCCCTCAGCAGGTTAATCCAGTCATGATTTGAAGCCATAGTCAGGACAAGCTGACAAGTCAACAGACTTTTTTTTTTCTTCACTTTTGTCATATTTTATTATGTTTAAGGAGCCATCAACACAGATGTTTGTGACCTTAAACTACTTGTGTCATCTTCATAGTTGGGATCCATGTAAGAATAAATGTAGTTCTCTGTTATTTTCCAAGTAGGATTTCCTGACAGTCATATTTTAATGTTGATTTAAGTTAATTTAAATATTTCAGTCTGGTAGACTTCCTGATATTGTAGCTAGGTGTTTTATACTCTGGCACTTTGAAGTAAATGTAATGCAAACATCCATCGTTAAATGATTGAAATACAGAAGAGATGAGATTGGTTTGACTGGATCAGATGGTTTAAATCTTCAGTGATGAAATGTTTATGATTAAAGCTGGCTGAGACAAGTAATTTAACTGTAATTCCATACAGGTAAAGATCAGTGTTTATGGATTGGGTCTGTATGTTACATTACATGTTGTGAAACTACAGAATGCCAAGTAAAAGGTTACACAAATCACATAAGGTGTTACGTCATTTTATTGCAACTTCTGATTTTTAAATCTGTGTTTATAAGAGGAAAACAACATCTTGTTTAAGTACAGCAGGTCACTGCTTTCTGTGCTGTTTATTATTACTCTCAGAATAACAAGTCAGCATGTTTCCCTGCATGATACACACACATGCAGATGGCTCTCAGGGGTTGGGGTGCTTCAAGATCTTATTATGGCACCCTGGTGTCACACTGGGGTGCTAATGAAAATCCATATGCCACAGTGGAAATACAGCACAATAGATGTGAGCTCTGTCAGTGCTAACGCATATTTACCAACATGTGTTGGCTTGTTTTTGTGCAATTTAGATGAACTAATGTCAAATCAGTTTAAGGTTTAAACAGGAAACAATCTATGGGTGAAAACCACACAAATGAGCCAGGGCGTTGGCAGCTGTTTGACTGAAGACAGAAAGGTCATTGCTGTAGTAAGTG
>JAPZDX010000005.1:14896924-14907779 GCA_029783625.1 Naso annulatus | reverse complement strand
GTGCTATTTAGATGAACTAATGTCAAATCAGTTTAAGGTTTAAACAGGAAACAATCTGTGGGTGAAAACCACACAAATGAGCCAGGGCGTTGGTAGCTGTTTGACTGAAGACAGAAAGGTCATTGCTATAGTAAGTGTCCTGATATTTTAGGGGGTTAAGTATTTTCTCAGATGAATTTTATTCCTTGCAATATGAAGAGCATCTGGACCTCTACGCAGGCAAATAAAGCATGTAAAATTTAAGCCGATAAACAGAATATTAAGAATCTAATCAAACATTTTAGATCTGGGGTTGAACAGGTCAGTGGTGTTTCAGGGGACTATTTTGTATTTTAATTTACCTGGTAACTGATTAATTTAGTTTTATTAGTCTTGTGTATTTATTTATGGATATGTATTAATTCATTTTAATGTTTAAGGCTTTTTAAATTTTTCTTTTTTAAACTAGCTTTTTATTTGTCATTATTTGACCTCAAAACATCAAAATGACTCACTCACTTACAGTGCACTGGGTCATGTGAGACGCTGGAGGGCGTTTGACCTACATCTAATCATTACATTTCATTGCACTATTTTGTCTCAAGCTTAAGAACATCTTAAGTAACATTATTCATATAGTGTGATACCGTGTGATACACATAAGGTCCAATATTTGTCGTTACACATGTATATCTTAACTTGCTTAGAATTGTTAGACGCTCAAAGAACTGCGGAACTATTGTCACTTCCTGCTATTCACGGTTTGTCTTCGGAGCCATAATAGAGTGACACGCAGTCACTGTAGGAGGGAAAAAGAGGGTAAAAAGAGAATGGCAGGAGCTAAAGTAAGTTTCTTCCTCTCAAATTTCTCATTCAGATTATTTACCTCTATGTACAGACATGTTACTTGTTATTTTCTCGTTGTTTTAAAAGGACGTTGAAGCGAATTCCGCACGTTAAAAAACAAAATGTCCTCTTTCATGCAGTTTCAGATGTGATATGTTGAGACATGTTGCGCCGTATCTTCGCCACGCCCCCTATTGAATGTGTACCAAGCGTTGACAGTACAAAGCTCGATGTTCAGTTTTTAACAGCGTGAGAGTAACTGAATCCATACGTTTGAAAAGTCAATTAGCACCTCGTTTGTCTGTGCTCAAAGCAACGTTAATGTGTTGAATGTAAAATGTTTTGTTTATTTTCCGCAGTCGGCGTCGGTCCTGTGCATGGATGTTGGATTCTCCATGTCCAACTCTGCCCCGGGTGAAGAGCCTCCCTTTGAACTTGCCAAAAAAGTCGTCCAGAAGTTTGTTCAGCGCCAGGTAAACGTCTGCTACACGTTTATCGAAACAAGAAGCAAGCAAAATCAACCTGCTGGATCTGCACTGACGGTGCCGTGCTTTTTGGCCTTTGACAGGTTTTTGCAGAGAACAAGGATGAGCTGGCTTTAGTTCTGTTTGGTACCGACTCCACCGATAACCCGCTGGGCAAGAATGGCGACTACCAAAACATCACTGTGCATCGTCAACTTAGGATCCCAGACTTTGAGCTTCTGGAGGAAATAGAGAATCAGATTCATCCAGAGAATCAGCAGGCTGATTGTATCCTGTTGTACTGTCACCTTTTTTATTTCTCAGTCTATCAGATATTGTTTCAGGTATATAGATGTAATGATGCTTTTTCATTTTACTGTGTAGAAATTGGTATAAATATGACCAATTTTCATGCAAAGGTAACATAGTGGATTTATAATTGAGACTGAATGATCATTTCAGAACTAGTATCTAAGACTGAATGACTCTTGAGATCAGATCCACTCAAATAATGTCTATGTTAGTGAGTTTATTTGTCTAAAGGTTGCTCTGGTGTGTGTTTACATGTTGTTTTCAGTATGTGCTTTTGATGTACATTCAAGTAGAGGATTCTGTGACAGTTTGGAGGCAAAGAAAGACTTCACATTATTTATGAATCAGATCCCATTTGTGCTCGTGTGATGTGTGAGAATCTGTTTGCTCCTTAACTGCTGTTCAACAGGGATGGATGCTCTTGTTGTCTGCATGGATCTTCTCCAGACACAAACAAAGTAAGAAGAACTCTCACCAATAAAACAAAAACAAAACAAAACTGTTGTACATGCAAGTATTTCTGTTGGTGTGGTTGTTGGTCAATTTAGTGACACATTTGTTTGCTTTTGTTCTTTTTTTCTTCAGGGGGAAGAAATGTGATCGTCTCAACATTGCCCTCCTGACTGACTTAAACACTGAGGCCAGCTCAGAACAACTGGATGTTATCATTGAAAACCTGAAACAAGCTGGCATCACCCTGCAGTTTTTGTAAGCGCATTCACCCAGTGTCCTTTTAAAGCAGAAGTCGGGCCATGCTCAGGCTTTTAGGCACATGCAGGTTCAAGATCTAAAACAATTCCTCTAGCTGTGCTTCATGTTGCCTTGTCTTGCTCTTTAGTCAAATCTCATTATGATGTGCTCATTATGCTAAAGCTGTTTTTTTTTACACACTGAAGGCAAACAGAGCACACCCGCAAGTCACTCTGGATAATACAGAAGTTCTGTTAAAACCCATAAGTATATAAGTGTAATAAATGTGTCTCTTGTCAACTTCACTGCGTACAGAGTCACACCATGTGTTCATGTCTGTGTGTCCTTCCTCTTGTACGCATTTTCAGTTTGCCTTTCCCTGCGGAGGATGATGAAGAGGGTGGAGGAGATGCTGACAGAGGAGCCTCCAGTCATCCGGGCAGAGGCAAAGGTCTGACCAGGGAACAGAAGGAAGGCCTGGACATGATGAAACATGTCATGCTGAGCCTGGATGAGGAGGATGGCCTGGAAGAAATTTACACCTTCAGGTGGGAACTTTCTCATGTGCCACTTCTTTCTTTTTTTTTTTTTGTTCCTTTCACATTAAAAGGAGTTATGGCGTTTGTCAGACTTTGCTTTCCATGTTCTTCAATCATGCTGTAGGAATGCAATCGAGCAGCTGTGCATGTTCAAGCGCATTGAGAGGAGACCCATGGCTTGGCCCTGCCAGCTGACCATCGGCAGCTGTCTGTCCATCCGTATTGTCGGATACAAAGCTGTAAGTTTTCTTTGAAGTGCCGTGGATGAACAAACACTACAGGCTTGTTACAGAGTTTTTTTTTAATGTCTGATAAACTGAAGTGCTGTTCCACATGTAATCATGTTACTCTGAAGTTACTGTAATGTCGGTCTGCATGTTCTTGTTCTTGAATCTGATAATTAGTGCCCCCTTGTGGCAAAAATAATGAAATAATTAAGCATGCTCAAAACGATTTGCACTGCACATTGTGTTTTGTGAACTCAGATGGGAAATTTGTCATGTTTTATTTGTTTCTTAAGAGTAAAGTGACTAAAAATATTTTTTTCTTATCATATCCTACATACTAGAATGCATCTTTTAGCTTAAAATAATGCTACATGCCAGTGTTGCACTTTTTGCCCAAGTATTTTACATTTGTAGCAGATATGTGTGTTTTGCTCAGTGAAATGAATCCTACTAATTTCGCAGATGACAGCTCATTAATAATAGTCACATAAAACAGTAACAGTGAATCCAAAGGTTCTGTTATTTTTTATCACTCAACATGTTTTTCAGGTAACTGAAGAGAGATTAAAGAAAATGTGGATCACAGTTGATGCTCAAAGCGGTCAGAAAGAGGACGTGAAGCGCGAGACTGTCTACTGTCTGGATGATGACAATGAGACAGAGGTGCAGAGGGATGACACCATCCAAGGTGAGAAAGCTGTCTGAAGTCTGATTGTTTGATGTTGTTGAAGTTATTACTTATTAATTAAAAGCACGTCTTTTTTATTTGCAGGTTTTCGTTATGGAAGTGATATTGTTCCCTTCTCCAAAGTAGATCAAGAGCAGATGAAATACAAGCATGATGGGAAGTGTTTCGCTGTTCTCGGCTTCACCAAACAGAGCACGGTAGTGTACTTTTTATCCAGTGTGATGGACACGACATAATTTAAACTGAGAAACTTTTTGCCTACTGTGTCTTCTAACTGTCTGCCCACAGGTGCATCGCCATCAGTTCATGGGGAATCAAGTCATCAAGATTTTTTCTGCCAAGGATGATGAGGTAAGAATGGAAAGAACCGCTACATCGCTGGTGATTTCATTATGATGCTAACCTGTTCCTGTGTCTGCGGTCCTGTCTGAGCAGCATGCAGCTGTTGCTCTGTCTGCTCTGATTCGAGCGCTGGATGAACTCCAAATGGTGGCCATTGTTCGTTACGCCTACGACCGCCGCAGCAACCCTCAAGTTGGAGCAGCCTTCCCGTGCATCAAGCAGAACTATGAGGTGAGATCAAAGACTCATAAACGTGCTGTTTTAAAGTACGTCACATCAAGTCACGCAGAGTTAATGCTCTGTCTCTCAACTGCAACAGTGTCTGATGTACGTCCAGCTGCCCTTCATGGAAGACCTGAGACAGTTTACATTTCCTTCCCTTGAAAACAATAAAAGGTTCTCTCTGTCAGGTAGGTGTCTGCCTCTGAAAGTTTCCACACTTTTCTACAAGAGGTCTGATCATCAAAGCAGCAGCTACAGTATTTAGAGCAGCAGTAGTAGACATGACAGTGAATGCATTTACACGTATAAAATATTACTGTTTTTCCTTTTATTCTAGAAATGGCAATATTTCTACTAACTAAGCTGTTTATGTGATTGAGTATTTGGCAAATATTCAGGTTACATGCAGCCATGCATACTCTAATTAACATAATGACCTCAATAATGACTTGACTCTCATTTGTCGGCCACTGTTTTAAAAAGATGGGCATTGCTCATTTTGCACATGTCCAAAAACCTGCTGATATTCTTTCTATCATAAAATTTCAAAAGCAGGTATTTCTACTTCCAACCAGAAACATGGAGTTTTGTTTTGTGCATCCATCTCTAAAGCAGCTTTGCAAACTATGGGCTAGTTGGTTTGTTTTCAAGGCATAGAGCTGAACGTAAACAGGCTATTTGTAGCAACCTGCAGTAAAAACTGTCTATAAGACACCAGCTCTAAACGTACTTTATGCCTGTCCAAAGAATGTTCCTGAAACCTGAATAATGTCGGAATTCCCTGAGTCTTAATTAGAAATTGCTACATTTGTAGAAAGGCCTGTTTCAGAACATCCAAACAGAACATGCTGATTACATAACCTGTATCAAATTTTGAATGTTGTCATATCGAGATAAGTAGCACGCACACTCTGTTTGTTTACTTAACTGGCACTGTGTGTATCTTTTTAAAGAGGGAAACATGAGTTAGAGGCCTCACTGAGAGATGAAAGAATGAACTTTCGTGTGTCATCTGATTCCTCTAGAAACCCAGTTATCTGCTGCGGACTCTCTCATTGACTCCATGATGTTGGTAGAAAAGGATGATGATGGGAATGAAAAGGACATTTTCAAGGTCCACAAAATTCCCAACCCCGCCTTCCAAAGGCACTTCCAGGTACTGCTGTTCAGTTTATATTGGAGAGATACAACACTGCTGCTGCTTTTTTTGTTCTGAGTTGAGACGTGCAAAGTTCAACTTAGTAACATTATGAATAAAACAGACAAACTTTGATCCGTCAGATGAGAGCTTTACCAGCTGGAAGCTGCTGATATATTTAACCATGATTTCTGCCTCAACTCAACCTTTCTTCCAGTGTCTGCATCATCGGGCAGTCAGGCCCGGCACCCCTCTTCCCCCGATGGAGCCATGGCTGAAGGCTGCACTTGAGCGCCCTGATGTCATCAGTGATCGTTGCCAAGGTTCACTAGAGGAGGTGAAGAGAAGGTTTCCGCTCACAGAAGTGGAGAAAAAAAAGAAGCCGAAGACAAGTGCTCAGGTTTTTGGCAAAGAGTAAGTTTGAGTCAATACACTTGCAGGTCTTTGAAAGTTACAAACAGGGCTGTTACCCACGTAGTGAAATCCAAAATACTCGATTGTAGAAAAGCATTTGGAATATAATTTTTTTTCTTATTTTATTTTATTTACAGTAGTGTTTTGCCTCTGTGGTATGCCGGCACAGATGTTTCACTGAGTAATAACAAAAAAAATAAAAAATAAAATAAAATATATATTTTTTTCAGTATTATAACTGACCTCTTTGGCATTTACAGCACAGAGGAGCCAGATGCCAAGAGGGCAAAAGGAGACGAAGAAGAGGATGATTATAACCTGCCTGACATTGCCGAAGGCTCTGTTACTTCGGTGAGAATCGGGGCAGCTGGACGGCATTTTAATCCTAGAAAGATAACCCGTTTCTCCTAAAGTCAACTATTCCAAATAAAATTTCAGCACTTGTTTGAACAGATGTACTTTGAATTTTCCTTTTCCATTCCTTTAAACCCTTCACCAGGTGGGGAGCGTGAATCCAGCCCAAGACTTCCGCACTCTGATCAGGCTGAAGAGTCTACAGTTTGGAGAGGGTGAGGTCCAGCTCTTTATTTTGCCTGATGGTATTTTAAACCATTGTGACTCATGTGGTAATTGCGTTTATCTCTTTGTTTGGTTGTGGTGACCCCCGTGTCCTTCCCAGTCTGTCAGCAGCTGATTCACAGGATTGAGCAGTTGCTTAGCAACAAGAACACACAATACTACATGAAATGCATCACCTGTATCCAGGTTTTTAGAGAGCAGTCCGTGAAGGTAAATAAACATTTGCTGTGTTCCATTGGCTAAACATATGATGATGTTGATGATGTTTTTCTGTTGTGAGAGTCCGTGTGCAGTAATCTTGAGATATCAGAACGCATAGTTTTGGCTTTACCACGGAGATTATGAGTCAACTTGAGGAGATTACAGTGAGTCTGTTTCATTTCTCGGGACTTGAACTGAGGCCAGTTCTTGTGTATGTGCTTCAGTGTCTGTTTGTAGACGTGAGCTTTTAGGAGGCTCATAAATGGATTTTGAATGTGTCTTATCTCTCATTTTTCAGCTGGGGAATGCTGATCTGTACAATAACTACCTCCGGTCCCTGAAAGGAAGCATCCCGAACAGACGGCTGGAGGATTTCTGGGACCTGCTTGTTCAAGGTATGATAAGCCTTATTACTCAGGGCTGCATGATTTCTCTCAAATTATTCCTCCCTTGAGATGTGAGATTACATTTCCACACAATGACAGAGTGCAAAATATGAAAATAACACATTAAAGGAGAGGACTGGTGCCTAATAATGCACTACAGCCTGAAGCAGAAGACAGAGTTTGTGGATGTAATTTTTGCTGTTTAATTTGCAGATGCTGTAACTCTGATCAGCAAGGACGAAGTTGAGGGCAGCACCGTGTCCAAAAGCGAAGCTAATCAGGTGACTTCATGAAAACTCTATAAATGGAGCGATGCCTGTGAGCTAGTTCAGGCAGACAACTCGAGTTGCACTGTTTCATAATTGCGATACTCACAATCACCATTCACATGCATCCTCGCAATTTGGCGCTCTATTTAACCTGCAAGATTTCCAACATCTCCCTCTTCTCTGTCATCGCTCCAGACTTGCACCAACACTGCGCTGAAACTTTCAATCCCTCCACCACCCCAGCATCCACCTGCAAGCTCTAACTGGAGGGTTTTAGATTCATGCCATCACTCTTCAATTTCTGTACATAAATTAGATTTGCGAGGAGTGATGAGGTCGGAGCGTAGATGCCAAACTCAAATTATGTTCTGCTGCGATACACATTTCAAACCTTTACAAACATGAATTGTCAGACTGAACTGTATTTAAATGAGTTTGAGCTTTTACTTGAGACTGTTGTCATACTGACCAAAACCTATTTTGCCCTCAGTTTCTTAGTACTGAGGAGAAGAAAGAGGCGGCAGCCGCTCCACCAGCTGAAGACACCGGAGATGTTGATGACTTGGTACGTGTTATTTGTGATCCCCTGTTTAGATTTTAAATATTTAACTCGTGTGTCCCAGACTGATGTTAAAGCCATTTCCTGTGTATTTGCAGGATGTGCTGCAGCGCGTGCATGTCTGATGATGTGCTTGGCCTATTGAGACCATTCATGTAAACTCTCTGGCTAACATCTTTTTTTTTTTTTTCTTCCTGTGCAGCTGGACATGATGTAAGATGGGAGGCAGTGGGAGTGTCTGCGGTGAACATGCAGAGAAATGAGAGGAATGCAAGCCCAGCTAGACCAAACCGAGATCGCCGTCCATTGTTCTGCCTCCCACTCGGAGACCCCTGATACATTTAGCTGCTGATACTGAGTAACTTCATGCACACTTCAAAAAACCATGTTTTTACTTAACTGACATTCATGTTTGTGCTGTAAAGGTAACTTTTTTATGGAGTTAACACAAATAATGCAAGTTCTGTATGTCAAAGGCTTTAAATGTGTCAAGTCTTAAGTGTCTTGAATGTCAAAACTGTAACTATTATGATTCTCTCGCTCTGATTTCATTGTAATTTTCTTAAATGTTGAATTTAGGGAATTCTGTAAATCTGGTATTTAACAGAAGACGGTACTGCGGTGTCAACAAACTGCAGGTTTATTATCTCAAATCAGTAAAGTGTGTTATATGAAAAATGAGTGACTTGTATTGTGTCTCTGGTCAAAAAAAATATGAAACATGAATACAGTTTTCCAGACAAACAAGTAAAGCACAATGCTGTGATATTTTCAAAGTGTGGAGTGCATGGTAAATTCATAGTAAACCAGTATAAACCAGTATCTCAAGTTTAAAATGCCAGATTAACAGCAGTAAGCACCAATATGATGTCATGTCCATGTGGTGTCTCTTCAACAGACCCACTGGATGAAACGGTCAAAGAAACTGGACTGGGACAGACCAGATAAGTCTTTTCCTTTAAAGATGGCGTCCTGGTCGCCCATGGCCAGCTTCATTAAGACTCCTTGGTCAACGTCACTTCCTGTGGCTATCACTGTGGAGACCACCTGTGCCCCGCGCATGGCACTGACCGCCTCCTCCAGGTTGGTGGTGTCAGTGATGCCGTCTGTGATAAAAACAAACGAAACCTCTGCGTTGCGTCTCGTCTGACGAGTATTTCCTTTGCCCAGGACGTTATCGATGGTGTAGATGATGGCGGGCCCGACACTCGAAGAAGTATCCAGATACTGCAAGCGAGTTATGCCGTCGGCGATGACATCGGGGTTGTGTGTGAGAGGGAATACCACCTGGTTATCGTTCTCACTGCCGAACTCTACAAGTGCCAAGCGGGCTCCCATGCGATCAGTCCTGCTCCGGGCGATTGTTAGACTGTCACCCAATTTCTGCAAAAATTCACGCACGTGCTGAAAGTTGGTCAACCCGAGGCGCTCTGAGCCGTCTAGTAGAAATACCAAATCCACCGGCCGTTGGACACACGGGGCTACATCAGGTTCTGTAATGAAATAAAACAAATGACTTGCTGAGCTGCACTCTGTTAAGACATTAAACAAACAGTCAAGACAAGAATAACACTCACCACTACTACAGGGGAGGTCAGGGCACACAATCACTGGCTCTGGAAGTGAAATCAAACAGAAATGGGTCAGACCATCAGTCTGAAGGACCGGTACTGTAATCCTGCTGCTGCTACAAGCTTACCGGGACAGAGCACAGTCTCCATTGTTTGTATGAAGTCGTCAGCCACCAAATCAATGTAACGCTTCATCTCAGTGACACGTTCTTTCTTGTTGCAAGCTATCGATCCTAGGATCTCATCATCCTGTTCCTTTTGAAACATATCCCCAACACCAATGGCATTCACCACCACATTGTCATCGTCGCAAAGGTACTTGAGCAGATCCTCATCGTCCCGCGGATCAAAGCGGCCATCTGTGATCACCACCACTGACACTTTGGCTCGAGCTCTCTTGCTGTCCCTGATGAGGTTATCGTAGGCGAACTTGAGGGCTGATGGTGTGAAGGTGCCCCCAGCGATCCACTGCAGTCTCTTCACTGCGTCTTTGAAGGCAGACATGGAGTTTATGTTCGGGTCATCCAGACGAATGGCCTCAAAAGTCCCGTTGTGACTGAACTGCACGACTCCGACTCTTGTTCCTAGAAGAAGGAGACATGTCAGGTGCTGATGTTCTTAAATTGTTGAGTTCAGTTTTGAAAGGTTGGCACCACTTGTTAAGTTATTGAAAAAACGAAAAATGAAAAGTCTGAAACCAGAAAAAGTCTTAATTATGAATGCCTTACCCTCTTTGTATCTCTTAAAATTGTGTCACAAGTTTGTCCTGACTTAAGTCATCACTCAACAAGGTGATTTGTACGTTTGTTAAAGACCACTTTCAGTCGCGTATTAATACGCACATGGTCCAGCAAAAAACCCCCCCACATGATATCAGATTTTTGCAAATCAGAACCAAACCACATGGTGAAGTGGTTTGAAATGTGATTTAAATCTGATTCGTACAGATGCGTCTTCAGTCCGGATGATCTGCTCGCTCAAATTGGATATCAGTGTCGTTTGCGTCACCTCACAGATACTGGGCGCCTGAATGGAGTGTCTTGACGGACAAGACGGGGTGCTACACGGCCACAGAGCCTGACAAATGTCCTGTGGCGCATTCAAAAATTTACACACCACCTCTCATCATCAAATGTCCACAGCATGCTTCCACCAGTTGTGGCTTTGTGTATGGCGCAAACCTCTCACTGCACAGTGAAGCCTGCAGTGACTGCAGCGTGAAACATCGTAATATTCTTCAGTCTGTTCTGTTTAGTCTGTCTGCTGTAGCAGAGTGTGGCACCACAATGTGATAGCGCAAGTGTTTGGATAGTGAGATTGTGTATCTCCATCATCCAAACGCAGATTTTGTTTCCATAGTAACCCATGCAGATAGGTCAGTACGGAGTGGTGATGTGTGGACGCAACAAATCTGATCTGATCACTTGCA
>JAPZDX010000005.1:14857283-14870256 GCA_029783625.1 Naso annulatus | reverse complement strand
AGAAAATGTCCTCTGGTTTTCCTTCTGATGTCCTACGACTGCTCTGCCTTAACTCTGTGATTCACGGAGGTTCCTGAGAGCAACATTTAGGCTGCCTGCAGATCAACTTCACTAAATAAAAAGGCTGCGGACAGACAGAGCAGTGTCGCTGTAATGCAAGCAATATAAATGTAGAGAACCTGATGAAAAATATTACCTAATTACCTAGGTTGGAATTAGAATTAAAAAAGGAATACAAGTATGGAAGTAGGAAGTAGGGTTGCTCACTACTAATGGGGCTACATCCCCCCATAAAAAACCAAGCTTTGTATAAATCATCAATTGTGAGGGAGAGCGAGTGAGAGAGCTCACTTGGAAGAGTGAGAGAAAATGCGAGAATATCATCCATGGAGAATAAGGACAGAAAGAAGATATAAAAACTTTCTTTGATCATGAAGCCTTCTGTTACTCTACATTTCTGTGGTTTATCAGTTAAGTGCATGAACTGCACGACAGACTGGAGTCTCTGTTAGCAGTGACAAACACACAGATACTTGCACATCAGTGTTTAGGCTTTGTTTGTGTCCTCTATGAAACGTTTGTATTGTTGCTGTACTGCTTTATTATAACCTGTGATGAACTGGTCAGGGGTTGTATCTTGATGTAATGGGCATAAGATCATTCTTAAGTTGTAACTATGCTGAATCAAAATCATCTTCTGGCTGTAAAATATCACACATTTTCTTGAAAGACAGACGCCTATTAATATGCTGATTATAATCTTCTAATCTAAATGTGTAATATGTTAAGAACCATCTTACAACTCAGTAAACCACCCCGCATGATGACTTGAATGTGCTTTAAAGCTACAGGCTATGGATGTGCAACATGACCATTTGATTGATTGTTTTTGTGAACAGCCAAATGGAGCATCACTTTAAATGTTGCTGCTGCAAGGAACTGTGGGACAGTAATCTCTTCTCAGATAAGAAAGGAAGCACTGAAGCACCTTTCCTAAACATTTGGAGAATTTGAACAGCTCTTATAATGGCTGCCACTTAGAAACAGTTAGGAACTTTCCTAAGCAATAAAGACTATTCAGACGTAGGGCTGCTCTCTGTGTAGATATAAAACACTCTTTCTAAAGTAACAAAGAACAATGATTCTTATTTTCTTGACATTACACAGAAATGAAAACGTACCTTAAAATATCACATTCATTTACTTCCACATATCAGCCCATAAATCTAAATCTTACACATTGGACCTTTAAAATGCACATACTTAATCCAAATGCAATTATAAGACTAAAGTTAAATCCAAAAAAACCACAATGAAACCTAGCACCTTACCGATGCAGACGACATCCATAAAGCCGTACATCCCGTAGCATATCTGGAAAAGCAGATCTTGCCGCTGCCAGCGGGCCGACGGGCTGAAAGACGACCACACCAGCCAGGAGATACTGGCCATCAGGAACAGGGAGCCCAAGATGGCTGCTGCTATCTGCACTTTCTCTATCACTGTCAGAGAGATGGCCTGCCACTGTCAGGAAGACACAGACCACAGTTGAGCTTAGCTCTTCAGGAGAATATTTCGTTTTCTTTTCCTCTAAACTTCACTGAATAATTGAAAAACATTCTGTGAAGAAGAACAACAGATACATACAAAGAAGTACAGACAAGGTAAAGATACAATCAAAACTCACTGATAAAAAAAGCAAACTTCAGGAAGTGCTGTCATGGGCAAGGAGTGCACTTGTGGGGAAGCATATACTGTGTGTACCTGAATTTCAATTATTTTTTATGGATTTCTAAATAAAATTTTGTCCCCCCCACCCCCCAAAAATAAGAAGAAGAAAAAAAGAAGAAGCTACAACTGAAAACCTGGAAGAACCTCGAAGAAATGAGTCCACTCACAAACGACCTTCCATCATCATATCAGCAAAGTGTAACACAGAGAGAAAAGCTGCTTCCGCAATCTTTCTGTTCTTGAGATCAGAGGGAAAAAAAAGCCTCATTTAATTCACTAACTTTCGTTGAAAAACTTTTTTGTTGAATTCCTCGGTTTGTGATCAGAGCATAACTGGAGCTGCAGTAAAGACAGCGTGATTCCTGAAAACACTGTTTTAGGCTAAACTGCATCCAAATGAGTCCCAGAGGAAAAGCCTTGAGGCTTTCTATCGCTACCCAAACACAACACAACAGTTTTCTGAGTCATATGGCAAACAGGCATTTTAGTGCTCACTGTTTTGAGTTTTTTATCAACATGTTAGTTCAGCCTCCTACTGTCAAGAACTTAACCTGATATAACATTTTTACACACAGTAATAAAGTCGGCAGTGTTTCCTTGACACCTGCAGCTCACCTGTAGTGGGTTCTTGGTGCTGATGGCAATGACCTGATATTTGTAGTAGCAGAGCTCACAAGCCCAGGAGCCTCTCTCACTGATCCATTTGATTAAGCAGGGCTGGTGGGTGCAACGTACTGATCCACTGCACCGGCATGGGCTCAAGAGCTCCCCCTGTGGGAGAGAGGCAGAGCCCGTCAATACCAGCAAACAGAACTTTTCCTTATTCTGTACATTTTTGCATAAATATGTTTTTTTCCCCCTAAAATTTGTATTTCAGCAGATTCTGTTATGAATGTCTGTGCTTGGTAAATGTGCAGCACTGTAATGAAAATCTAGAAAATAAAGATCTGCATTGATGCATGAAGAATGAATGTATTTTGTAGAAGCACTACAGAAAGCGTAATGGAAAAATCACAAAAAGACAGTTGTTTGAATTCTTTCCTTTTTTAATACTGCAGCCAGAGCAATTATTGGTGATTTAGAAGAAATAGCTCTGTATAGCGATCGTTGAAACGCTGAGATTCTTTTGTTTTCTTATCTTACTTACCCCCTGCAGATAACCATTTCTCATGCAATACACTGCAGGTTACGCTGTACATACATTTATATTTCTTTGCAGTCCTTGATGCTGGCTTATTGATTTTCTCAGAGCTTTGCATGCAAAGTCAGGCAAGCACACAAGCACACACACACACAGACACACACACATTCACAGAGTACGAAGCACTGCACAGTCATATTACAGTGAAACACCAGCTCAGGTGTGAAATGAAAGCTTTGCATCACACCTTGTTGACAGACAAATGCTTGATTACTAGCACTGTTGAAAAGTGGAGGATTAGTCAGTGAAGCTTCTGTCAAAAGAGCAAAATACTGCGCTTAGGATACACTGTCACTGCAGCTCTTAAAGTGAATGTAGCTGTCACACATGCAAAAACATTCTTTTACATTTGCAAATATAGTTACTTGAGATCAAATAAAAATATAGAAGAAATGCTAAATGCTTGCCTTTACTCTTCCTGCTCTTTCTGCCTCCCTTCTCCTCTTGCACCTGCTTTTTATTAAAGGCTTTCTTGTGTTATTTATCATAGCTCCTTTCAACAACAGTTCAAAGTGTTTTACATATGACATGAAAAGATTAAAGAAAGCAAAAAGAAAGCCCCCGAAATACAATCAAATAGGATTTTAAAGAGTAAAACAAATCAAAAGATTAAAAAAAAAAAAGAAAAAGATCAAATAGGACTATAAAGATTACAGCACAGCAACAGTCGAATACAAGATATCTGTTGACATTCCTGAGTTTAACTTAATGAACAAAGAGGAAGTTCTAATTTAAAAGAGCCTCTGGTTCGAGCTGATCACGTTTTCTAGGAGTTTTTTCCAGATATATGGAGCATCAAAGCCGAATGTTGCTTCTCTGAATTTAGTTTTGACTCTGGGACAGTAAGCAGACCTTCCAAAGATCATCTGAGAGGTCTGGGTGGCTCATAACGGAGCAGAAAATAAAAATTGTTCATTTTATTTCAGTCCTAAACAATTCAGCGCCTTATAGACCAACAGGAGTATAACTTAAAATCAATCCTTTGAGAAACAGGAAGCCAGAAGAGATCTAAAAACTGGACTGATGTTATTCACTCTCCTCTGGAGAAAGACCAGGATTGGTCTGAGGTAGCTGCAACTGTCTGGTCGACTTTTCAGAGAGGCTCGTAAAGTAAGTGTTGCAGTATTTGAGTCTACTTGAGATGAACACAGGGAGACAATTTTCTGAATCCATCAGAAACATAAGATCTCTAACTCTTGATATTTTCTTGAGGGGATAGTAGGCTGGTTTTGTAACAGCTTTAATACAGCTCTAGACATTTAGGTCTGAGTCCATGACTGCACCAAGATTTCTGGCTTAGTTTGTGGTCTTTAACTTAAACTTGAGCTCACTCTTACTTAGTTGTTGACTTGACTGATTGATTAAGTTTATTATTAATTGTTGACTTAATGCATGAGAACATAATCAATTGGTAAAAAATATGTAGAAATCGATGTCATCTGTATGACAATAATATATTTTGTTGCTTTTAGTGAGCTTTTGACTGCGTGTAGATGCTGCATTGAAAAGGCCCAAGATCAGACACTTGGGGAGCTCCAAATTATTTTTGTTTGCTCATATGTGCAATTACCAATAAGTACCAAGTTGTCTCTGTCCTTCAAATAGGATTTAAACTAGTTAAGCACTGTGCCTCACACCTGGCACTTTTCCACTGTCTGTGTTTAAGTAGATGCTGCTAAATATATTAACAAGAGCAGAGAAAATCAGTGCGGTGTGGTCTATATCCTGACTGGTAAACATCACAATAACTATTTAGGGGCAGGAGGGTGTTCAGCTTTTTTAATGATTTTACTTAAAATGAGGGGTTTGTTATGAGCCTGTAACTCGTCTGAGGATACACAATCACTTGTGCCAAAACATCGTGGGAAATTTTTATTATTATATATTGTTTGGGTGAAACAAAATGAGAGATAATAATAAAGCTGAAAATCTGAAGCCAAACTGCTTGTATAACCTTATGCATTAAAAGTACTTTTGCCACTAACCCTTTTTCATTTCTTTATTGGGCATGACAGTCTGCTTTATGACTTTTGTCACTGTGCTTTTTCTGCAGACTAAGCAGCCACAGTCTTTTGGTTTCATAAAAATCTGTATGTAGTAGTTTCTTAGTATTTAATTTATTGACATATCTGATTAGACAGGTCATGTCAAAGCATTTACTTTATTTTAATTCTGACTTAATGTAATCATTGGGACAATACTCTATAAAAGCAAAAGTATGTTTGTAAGAACCGTTCATTTTTGTTGTATTAGTGATTTCAACTAAACTTGGTTAGATCACAGCAATAGAATATAAATCATCCACCTTTGCTAAAAACATCCTAGCCTTTCTTACTCTCAAGTGTGCATAAACTTCAGGTTAATTAATTAAAGTTCATCGTTATAAGTACAAAAATGTGAAACTACTTGTTATCATATCAGTATCTGCCATGAAAAGCCAGTAATTATGTTACTGATATCTCCTGAAAACAATCTGCATCATGTATTCTCACGTATTCATTAGTGATTTGCTGAGATGAATGTTTTTTGTTTTTTTGTGGGTGGCTTAATTATTACAGTATTAAGGCCTATGGGAAATAGCTTAACAGCAGAAAAATGTCAATGACTTTCAGAAGATTTGGTGCCATGCAGCTTAAAACACTTTGAAAAAGCCTGTAGGGAGGATATCAAAAAAGAAGGAGGGCGATTTTAGATGTCACATAATTTCTTCAAAGGTTGATGATTACATTGTGTCATGACAATTGCACTAATTTAAGTGAGCACAATACAAAACCAGTTACCGATATGGAAATACTGAAAGCTTGTCTCATGTTCCAAATTTTGAGGGTGAAAAAAAGAAAATTCATAAAGGGGAGAAGCTCAAGGGCTACTCACACAGGATGGTTTGTCAGCCTGTCAACAGCAGCAACTACATGTATTATTGTGTTTGCTGTGTGATGTTAGTTTGAGTAAAATGTAAATCCCCAAATTTCACGTCTGGCTTTGCTGCATTTATCTACTATTAAAGTGTCAACTTTGAGAAACATCCATATTTAGTATAGTCATTGCGGAAATATGGTTACTTAAAATGACATTTCTGAACTCATGGCCAGTCAGTAATGAATTTAATATAATGGGGGGGTCCCTCAAGTCTCCTAAGTGGGGCTGGCAACAGCTACATGCGAAAGATTTTCCTGAAAAGCAGGATAATAATGCTTGTGTTTCACCTTGAAGGTTGTTGGAGTAAAGTTTTGCTTTTTACGAGGCATTAAAGAAGAGGCAATAATATCAATTTACTTCTGAAAAAGTCCTCAGTGGTCAACAGTAGAGTTGTTAGACTCTTGAACCATGTTAAATATTTTGCAAAAGATTACTGAAAAGAAACTTTACTGCTGCTAGAAGAGCTTAGATCTAGCAGCCTTATTTTTAACTTGACCGTGTGTTCTCAGCTAATCCAGTGGGTTTTTTAAAACAAATCAAAGCAGTTTTCAGTCTATTGAGACTGTGAAACCCATCAGCCAATGTGAAAAAATTGATATTCACCAAATTTGGCATCACAAGCTTTTCACTTAACAGCAATATGTGCTCAGCCATATTCCTAAACAGTCATTATTCTGAAGCTGTATTCAGCCAAAGGAACAAATGAGAGATTTATAATCTCTCACCCTGTGCCCTGAGCTCATTAAAATATATTACTGGTCATGTCAAATTGAATATACTAGATGATGGCCCAGAAGATGTAGGCCTGCCTCTCTTTTTAGGTCCTGACCTGCAGTTAAAGAAACGTGGGTGTATAAAATTCTAAGCAGGACCTTCTTGTATAGATTTGTTTAATCTTAATGGGACTGAACAAAAAGCCTCTAGTGAATGAAAAAATAAATTAGGCAACCCCGTCTGCTGCAAAGCTCTCCACCTCTCCAGGCTGAGGCATCCATTTTCTAAGCCAAGGTATTTTTAATTCAATGTTAAACACTCCTTGTCCCTGTCTACCATGAGCACGGCTTAGAGAATGGAGGGAAAAGTGCAGAATACAGTGAGTTTCCATATTATTTCTCCATGCCGTCGTTGTGCCTCTCTGACAGACGGAGCAGCACCCTGGTCGAGGAGAGGGGAGAAAAAATGCAGGGAGTTAGAGGAGAAAAGGCCCATCTACAGATGGCCAGGGTGGGAGTGTATTGGCAGGAGCACCAGAACACTTCTGCCGTGTCCAGTGGGAATCAGACCGCTCACTGTGACTGGCCTGATTGCAGCCAAGAGCTGAAGCCTAGATCACTCCAGTACAACTGAGGCTGGAGAGAGAGCAAGAGAGACTGATAACAAATGTGGCATTACAGCCCACGCATACAGAAAGTGCTAACTAAATGTCCTTTTGTTGATCAAACAGCAATGATCATTGAAAAAACACAAGAGAACAATGTATTAAAAAGACGGTAAGTCTAAAAGCTTTGGCTATGTTATTCCATTTCTCTGTCCTTTCTCTGTTATCTCAGTTGGCACCTAATTTTCTCCTTATAAAATTGGACCCAGTCCCAATGTATATTACGACATAAAACTAAATTAGAACTGGCTATTCACATTTCTAAAGGGTCTGGAATCAATGTAAGTGAACTCTTTTAACTCTAGGCGAAGAGAAATAGTGGTATAATAAACCAGCTCTCTCAGAAACTGAATGAAAGTGATTTTTGACATTCAGGCCACAAGCTTTTCTTTGATAAGAACCGGCAATACTGCAGTCATCTGAGAAAAAGCTTCATATACCCATTCCAACCATATTCAATGTGTTAGAGGGACAGTACAATCACTGAAAAATGTAAATTGATGGTCATATAATTGCATATATATTCATCTGTTATGACTGCCCATAAAACATACGCTGGGCTTCGTTCCAGTCATTGCTTGTTTTACGGAGCCCATTAGGCCTACAGTGACACTTAATGGCCCTTTAAAAGTAATTCAATGAAAGAGAAACCGGAGTTTATAATCTAAGTTTATGAATTCACAACTGCTGTCTATAGACTTCAGCACAAATTATGTGCTTATGTAAGTTGTTTATATCCCATTTCCGACAAACGGCAGTGGAGCCATGTTATGATGGAATTCAGATAGCATTGTGCCTTGGCACTGAGGGGCCATATAGAAAGAATGATGTTAACTTGACCCCTCGAGGCTTCTCATTGTGCTCCAGACAAACACAGTGTGCGAGTGCATTATCTGTTTTATGATTTAGGAGGGAAAGCTGACATTTTTTCCAAGCAGCAGGGACTCACATATTCTCAACATGCAGCTGAAGTGAGGACAGGACAGTAGAGGCATCAGCCCCAAAGGGCACTTCAACGTAATAGTGCGTGACATCAGGAGAGGATCCCACACGCAGAAATATTCCATGACTTTCCATCCTAGATTACTTTTTGAATATTTCTTTATCTTTTTGCACTGCATGATTATTTCCTCTGTGATGTGAAGTGACAGTTTCTTTAGATAAATTGCTTATTTTTTCAAGGAACGAGGTCAAGATCCTGTCTGAAAGCACAAGCTCGAATAAAGCAAACGCTCCATGCAAGCACGCCAGAGCCCCCTGTAACGGCTCTGCCTGACCTTTAGCTAAACACAACAAATAATGGATTGAATTATGTCTCAAGTTAGCTGTGTACATAAAAATACATGAATAGGATGAGGTATTGAGATAAAAAGCACATTAATCATTTCCTCTGACACTGGTTCAGCTGTTCATTGTACTGTATGTGTCTGGGGATGCAATTTCATCCAACACAATTAGTCTGGCTTAAAGTCTCTCTTAATACATAAATCTCATGTCCAAATTTACATTAAAAGAGATATTAGTTGCTGTAATCATTGCTCCTGTTCATACTGGCTCCCTTTGTTGTGTGGATCTAATGTAAGTGATGGTGGACAAAATCCACAGCCTTGCAATTTCAAATGTCTTGCATAAAGCTACATTTAATTACCTTTTTCTGTTTTTCTCATTAGTGTTCCCTTGCTGAGCTACTGGGAAGAGGTAATAATACAAAGAAGAAAGTTAGTACTAAGAAGATTTCTGAAGATATTCCCTTGATTTGGCTTACAGACTTCTAAAGGAAAAGCTCCATGGCCAGTACAATAAGAAGAGGAATTGTCACGGAGACTAACAACTTCTTTAAATAGACACTGGACTATTGTATGAAGTACTGTATTAAAACAGATTTGGAAAAAAAAAGGTGTAAACTACCCAAAAAAAAACACAACTTTGGCTGTGACTCACTAAGGACACCTAAAAAACAGCACCAAAAACACAGACATGAATTCGATTACACAGATTTACCATTACATCGTTTGTTGTCACATTAAATCAAGAGCACAATCATTTTTAAATGGTTGCCTCTGTCAGCTACTCAAGGCCCTTTTCTAGTGCTACGCTGGAGGAAAGCAATGTCTCTTGCTCCCTTCTTTACTCTGTCTTGAGTATCTCAGCCTTGGGGATGGAAGTGTTTTGGAGGTGGACTGTCAGATCAGATACTGGCTGCCTTGGTCTATGTGACATCCTGGAGGCTAAGGGAGAACAGAGGATAACTAATGTCCCCACTGCATGCATCACACAATGACACGCAGACAGTCCACTCATCTCTCTTTTCAAATGCAGCCTCATTCTCCTTGTACCCATTTACACCTCAGCAGATCCATATCTGGACTTCACCCAAACCAACAAGCAAAGAGGACAGGAAAAGGAAGGCCGGCAGTAGATAAGGAGTTGTGTAATGATAACACGGCATGAAATCAAGTGCTATTGACTAGCTGCAATGTCTCAAGGAAGCATTGATGAGATGAGTTGGAGGAGGCCATGGGAAATACTGCAAACTTTGAAGGCGGTACTTTGTATGCACTGCAGAGCTGTGCTGACTATCTGTGGACTTTCTGAAAAAACAAGGATGAGGCCTTGTCTGCCAATCTCATAACTAGACCCCATGTCAGTTATAATTACAAAGTCTGCGCCCAGAGGTGGAACGATGCACAGAATTGCTGTTGGATTAATTAGTTGATGAAACATAGAGAGAGATTATGGGTCATACACAGTGCAATGACCATGAAAAGATACAGTAAATCTGGTGCACCAGGAGTAAGAACTGCCAGATAAAAAGGTATGTTCTACACCTCAGTTATCTTGCTTCACATTTTTATGGCCTCTCTAACTCCATTACTAATTGGTGAGGTGTGACATATTCGTCAATGTGGTTTCAAAGGCTTCGTCAAACAGTGAAACTAATGTGTCTGCGGATTGAGGTGTCAGCTTCCGTATTATAATTTAATATTATTTATTGCAGCACACCTTGGCCATCTTCTTTCAGATTTTTCCTCCCCTGATTTATGTAGTGTGACATTATCATCTCTATAACCTCAAAGACAGAGGTAGGCATTCTGATTAACCTGAAGGCTCTTGCATTCTGTTCTGTGCACAATATCAGTATTATCATTATTGTCTTGCTGTTTCCAGGTGGTGCATGTGAGCAGCAGAGAGAGGTATCATTTGATTTTTTTCATGCATCTAGTGCTTTGATAGGAATTCACAGTATTTGGCTATGATGAGTCGTTACTGTATCTCTGTGTATCCTCCACACTTGTCAACCGTGGGGACAAGGTCTTTCATTATCCTCCCACTGCTAGCTATTGCTGTCTTTTCAAGCCACACAAATGGATGAGCGCAGGATGCAGTGGGATCCCTGCTCAGGGGGCTCTCCAGCTGCATGCATGCTCTAATAAGACACTGGGAGTGGGTTTTCTCACTGGAAAAGGAGCTTGGCCGGCACATCCTCACGTAACAGAAAGCCTTCATGTAACAGATGCTCTGCCAAGAAGGGAGGATTTCTGGATCTAAATGTGCGACATTCCTATCACCTAATCTGTAGTTAACCTCTTGAACAGCAGAAAGCGGGGATTTCATTCCAACTAAAACCAATAGATTTTACAATATTTTCACCCTCAGCTGGAAGATGAATGAAAGTAAAGAAGTCATGCATTGTATAGCAACTTTCTTTATGATTCTGACATTCATGGGAACATTTTTCCAGGACTTACATGTTCTGGTCCCTGGAAGCAGATCCTGCACACAGGCGTCCTGAAGCCACTTTCCGTGTAGCTTGTGAGGGAGAACCTCTCTTCCAGTTTGCCCTTTGAGCAGTCATCTGAGGAGCTGCTGCAGCCGCGCAGGGCCGCCGACAGCTCTGCAGCATCAACCCAGCCCGCTCGCTCTCCGCCCGGTGGCCCGCCGGCTCCTCCCGCAGATGGGGCAACCCGGTCCTCTGCTGCGTGCTGGTGGCTCCTCGTTAACGTGTTGTTGTTGTCGGGGATGCTGACGCCTGTCTCATGGCTTTCAGTAATTTGGCCGCTCATGGGGGTCAGCGGAGGCAGCGGCGTTGGCGGTGCCGGTGGCCCGAGCAGGAGCACCCTCAGGTCACCGAGCAGGACGCAGCAGCGGCTCTTCAGCATGCCCTGGCTGCGCAGCATCAGACTGTCTCCGGCCAGCAACTCACAGCACCGTGCAAAGGTGCTGGAAGAAAACAGCATGTACTGTACGTGTCCCCATGAGCAAACACTTCTTCATATGTCGTGAGATGGGATAGTGTGGGTAAAGGCGGTTTAACAGCAGCCTTTTATTTTCTGTTATTCGTATTTTCTAACTGAAAGTCTTTTACTGTCTTCCCACGAGATTGTAAATCCAAAAGGCAAATAAATCCCATCGATGCAAACAAGTGTCTGAAGCCATTAAGTTCAATAAATGGAACAGATAAAGAGGAAAGTAAAATGTTAGATTGATAGGAATATGCATTCAAGTAACAAGGCAATGGCCCGTTCACTCAGTGTCCACTGTCATTTCATGGCCTTAATAGTCTGCCTGCTTTGTACAACATAAACTATCTCGACAGGCTTCTCCCTCCAGATTCATGACGAGTGCAGAAACCAAGAATCAAATCTGCCTCTGCTACAAAGGACTGATGTAGACTACAAAACAAAATGTCAGCGCTCAATCTTAAAATTCAAATATCCCAACAACACAAAAAAAAGACACATTTTAAATCAGCTGAGCTCAGATTACTGTCGACGTCTTGTAAGGCTCTCAGAGCAAATCAAGTCAATCGATGGCGTGCCATGTTAGGGAAGCGAAATCTGTCTTACCTGGCGAGCTACCCCGATTTCTATACGACTCACAGTTTCAGGATATTTTCTTTCATAGATCTCAAGCCCGACTGCAGGTCGCTGACAAGTCCGTGTGAAGCTTAAATCCCACAATAATCGAATTTCCACGTCCGAGAAACAAAGCGATGGATTCAAATCCCTCCGTTAAAATCCAACGCGATTGTCGGACTGTCCTGCTCTGGGTGAAAGCATCCGTATCACCGGATTCTCCTGTGATCATTGGCTGCTGAATCGGTGCTGCAGCTTCAGCACCATGATTCCTGGGACAGCTCCCAGACGCCACACGTCACCGCCGCACGGTGATGCAAGCAGCCAACTCATTACTACAACTGTGGACTGAGACAAATGCACAGCAAAATGCTTAATTACTTGTTGTAGGCGTGACATCCATCAATGGAGAAACACATTAAGTTAAAGGTGGCGTTATTGTTTTTTTCTTTCTTTTCAGAGGATGCACATGCTGCCTTATAATCATTCATTCAAAGTGCAGAAAGTTAAGTTTTACCCATTAATTATCAATAACAAATCAATTCAGTTATCCAGCACACAAGGTATTATTGGCAGCTAAGCTTAATAGTGCCATTTTTATTATCACCATCATCATAAAAAAATTAAGTGATTAAACCTTTAAATTTCTCATTTTCATACGATTAAAAGGAGAAATAGCATGCAAAACTTAAATTAGGGAGTCACCAAAATTAGGCTATTCCTTTTCAGTCAGTATAAAATTATGAGACAGATCACTGCAAGTGGTGGAAGAAGTCTATTAAAAGTCTTAGTAAAGGTAGGGCTGGATCGATTATTTTCATTATTAACATCTTAATATGAACAATTTCCTGATTAAACGACAAATAATTCTGGTCTTTTAATGGCAGA
>JAPZDX010000005.1:14740997-14752015 GCA_029783625.1 Naso annulatus | reverse complement strand
CAGCAACACACTCTGGCAGGATCTGGGAACCGGTACTTCCTGCCTTGCTTCGCAACGGACATAAACGGACATTTAAATGGTTTTATAGGTGAAACAATGAACTAAAACTTGCTTCAAACAAATATCTTGTGACGCAAAATCCATCAGCTTTAATCCATTTACATGATGTTATACACTTCCAGACAAGATGGGGGGATGGTGGTTCCCTAACTGTCTCGATGGGATACATGACTCCTTTGGAGATGGGAAGTGTATATGCTGTACCATTTCACACCATTGGCACGGCGTACGGTGGGGGATCTTGTTCTATAGAGTATCTTTGCCCTCACTGACTTTAAATACTTGCAATACCTTCCAGATAATCCACCATGTTATTAGTGCAATACAGATGCTTTTTAAAAAACCTTATTTATTTATTTATTTATAATTTTATGTTGTTATTACTCATTCAGGATGTGCCTTTTGTCTGTTTCCCTCCTTTTTGTTTTAGCTTTGTACTGAATGGGAGTAGCAACACAAATTTTATTCAATTTTTTCAGGGGTACAATGACAATAAAGGCATTCGTTTCTATTACATTTCTGCTACGCTAAGATAAGCTAAGCTAAACTAAGCTAAGCTACACTAAGCTAAGCTAATCAACTGCTGGTGGTAGTTTAAACTTTTGTTTGACAGTTGCATCAATCCTCCATCTAACTTCAAACAAGAATGCAAATTAGCAAGTTTTCAAATATGTTGCAGGATTCCCGTAAAATCAAATGTGGCTGCTGTTGAATTGTTTTGAGAAGTCCTCTTCAAAAGAGCAGCAGTGGAAAAAAATAAGCATGTCCAAAAAATTCACAGTAAATCAATCTTAATGTTGTTTTAATTTTCCTCTGAGCCAGCTAGTGTTACTGTCAGTTTAATCCCGGTGCAGCAACCTTTACACAGACTGAGAAATCAGTCCTCGTACACTGCAGGGACGTGGCACACTTTTGCAATCCATTCAGTGTGTAAATGAGTCTGATGTGCACGTGCAGGGAAATCCTCATCGTCCTAAATGACTGGCGAGGGCCCGTTATTAATATTCTACGAAAGTTTGTCCCTTTTCGCCCTTCTGAATAATACAGCAAAAAGCAGTGAAGACATCAGAGCACATCTGACAGAGCCATGAAACATTCATGGCTGCTGTGGTGGAGGATCTGCCTGCCGTGTCTTCTGCTTCCTTTGACTTTCCTCAACCTGCATGTCGACACTTCTTGATGCAGGACTTGCCCAAAAATAACTGCTCGGGGAGGAATTTCTCTTCCTTCCACTGAGTGAATTTTTAAACCACTGAAGGAAGTGCAGGACCATTTTATACCAGTGGGTACTTTTTGCGATCAGTCTCACCTGCAACACGCAAGGCTAACTTCACAGCTGTGTCCACAGCGTTGCGATCAGTAACCTGATCCACTATTCCAAGTTGCAGTGCCTCAGCAGCAGTCACATGGCGGCCTGCGGGAGACATGAAGGGCATCAAAGATCTATATGGATGACGTGACATTTCACAATTCTTAGATAAGTATTAACTAGTGTTCCTGTGGTTAAGATGCACAGAGAATTAGAGTTAAATCTCCTGTCTGATTTGTTAATCTCACACAAGAAAAACACAGCAAAAAACAGCCTCAGAAAATAATAATAATTACAATTTATCTAAATTAATCTGTTAGGAGTCTTTCAGAAAATCTGAACAGACTGATAAAGCATAGAAAAGGCCTCTCTGGCTGTGAGCACAATTACCCTGAACACATGCTGACCTCTGCTGGTCATCAGGGAAAACTACCAATCTCTGGGTAACAGCAGCTGCTCTCTTGTGTTCAGTGTTGGTTTTGCAAAGGGATAACTGCACATTGTGCTAAAATACAACAAAACGTAGGTACACACCCACAGACAGAACCCTGTGAGAAAAACGGACCAACAGGAACGACGACTTCTTTATTTTTTTGATACATTCTTATATCTGGTTTGCTTGTTTTAAAGTAATCTAAATGTCTGTTATCAACTCTGTAACAGTCAGGCAAAGGCAACATGTCTTTCCCACCTGTGGTGATGAGGCTTAAGGCAGCTGGGACCCCGATGAGCCTCGGCAGACGTTGGCTCCCCCCTGCAGCTGGCAGCAGACCCAGAGTCACCTCTGGAAGCCCCATTTTGGCCTGCGAGGAAGCAAAGGAGGAAAGTTTAATGAATGAGAGGTGCTGAACAGTGCTGGGTTGCACCCTTCTCTGACCACAGTACATGGATGATTACACAGAGGGGTAAACCACCTCTAAAATATGTGGCAGTCAAACAATGTTCATATTTCACAAAAAAAAAAATTAACTGGCCCTATTTCTAACAACTCTGCAGTTCAATAACAATTCAGTGGACAGTCACTCTATCACAGTGGTTTTCAAAGTGTGAGGCGGACCTTCGCTGGGAGACGCCAGAGCACTTCAGGGGAGGTGCAGGACGAGAAGAAAAAAACAAACAAACCTGTAAATAACTTACATCTAACCTAGCTGGCTTACGTGAGGGGAATGGTTTGATACAAAACACACACAGTGAGAGAGGAGAAAGTAGGTTGGGCAACTAACCAAAAAATAACCAAAAACCGACATTAAGAACCCCACACTGACTTGATCTTGCTCATGTCAATTAATTTAATTGATATTTCCCCAAAGCTCCCCTCCGGAGCATGCAAGAGATGCTGCAGAACAGCGCAACCAATGCTGCTAACACAACCAGTTGACATTTTAAAGTATTTTGCGAGATTGTTGTCAGCTCCCCTTTTGTCATACCTTAAGCATTAATATAAAAGACCCAATAAACTGAATTTTATAAGTGATTTTAGGTTAAAGTTTGAAATAATTGTGATACTGATTTGAAGCGTCATCGCCCAGCCATAAAAGAAAAAATCTGGCGCAAGACAAAGACCTCTTTAAAAAAGAGTATAAAGTGCTCCTCCCTTCAGCTCCACTTACCTGCGTGGGTGTGGATTTTCTGCATTGACCGTGAATAAAAGCAAATACCACCCAGGGATTTTTGTTTTTCGTTTTCTGTGCCACACCACATCAGCCGCCTTTGCGCATTAAAGACACAAACTCATTTGAGCAGGTGTAAGCAAAAGATTGCTGACAGCATATGGAAACAGAAAGTGTGTTTGAATTACGTTTTGTTTTGTTTTTTCTTAAAGGATGAACATGTTCAAAATGTTTAGTAAGATGTTAAAAAAATGGGACACATTTAAAATATTTTTAAGAGATGGCGCGAACAGATTTACAGGTTTAAAATATTCCAAAAATGTTAACAGAAGAACATGTTTAAAATGATTTTTTGTTAACATTAAACAGACTGATGTATTATAATTATTTGTTTCATAACATTAGAATATTTACTCATGTATTGTTAAAATATGTATTCATGCTGGAACGAAACTTGATTTAAAAAAAAAAAAAAAACTGGGGTGGGGGGCTCAGTTGCTTTTCTGCTCTCTGAGGCGAGGCCCACAGTCGCTGTCTTTGAAAACCTCTGCTCTAACGTGTAAAACAACACTGTCAGTGACACTGATGCAGCTCGACACAGACGCTGACAGACAGCTGAAGCATCAACTAACTTTAGAGTGTGCGACTCGGTAATGACAGCCAAGTGCCAACTCGAGGCCTCCGCCAAAAGCGCCTCCCTCTATGGCCGCCACCACCGGCTTGTCTGCAGACTCGATGGAGTGGATCAACGGAATCAGCGGAGGCCCGGTCATGTTTCCCCTAAACTCGGTAATGTCCGCCCCTGTTATAAAAGATGCAAATGATTATATTATTATCAGAGGTTCACACTTGAGGGATTCAACACATACCAGGAGGTTGTATAAATGAGTAACTGTGCAATTATTTTGAAGTTACAGGAAATTGAAAAGAATAAAAAAACACGTCCATACCTCCACAGAACACTCCATTCTGGCCACAGATGACCACAGACTTCACCTTTGGGTCAGTGAGCGCTTTCTGCATTGTGTCAACGATGCCTTGCCTCACCTTTGCACTGTATTTAAATAGTGACATGTTTTAACACAACATCAGATTTACATTTATACTGAAGGGTTTCCCCTCTATATAATTATTCACGAGGCTAAAGGGACAGTGCAGATCTTCAAGCTGCAGCCGCTCTTCCCAAATTCAACATTAATATTCAGATATGAGAGGAAAATATGTGCCTTACAACATACACAAGCTTAAAAAAACACATTTACAGTGTCACTTGTTTTTTCTTACTTTCTATGCTTTCAACTTAAACGTCTCAAGATCAGGTTTTGATAAATTTATTTACGGATCATGAAAACATGCACAATGAAATATTAAACTCAGCAGAGGTTAATCATTTCTAACATGACCTACATTGTGCATGCAGTTTGTTTCTGAAAAACTGGGCAGTGGTGGCCAATCTAATGAATCTGGGTTTGTTTGTAAGCACAATATGACAGCACTGCAACTACAAATCAAAATGCTGTTTTAAAGCTACAAAAACCAACACAATTAATGGATATATAAATTAAAATGAATGAATATACTACAAGTTTTAAAGTATTAAAAGGTCCCTTATCGATGCCATTGTTATCACAGACTCATTTCCGTGTAAACAGCCTCATTAAACTGAATGGGGAAAAGGGCGAGCTCATGAGCACTACTTTTAATTTTGACAACCTACAACAATGCATCAAATTTATAAGAAATCACATCATGTCATTATATCATGTAAAATCTTGCTAGTTAAGAGCTGGCAGATGAATGTAGAACAGTAAAAAGCACAATTTTTCTCTCTGAAAAACAGTGGATTAGTATAAAGTGGTACACAGAAAAACTCAAACTGCAAGAATTTCAAAATTATACTTAAGTCAGTACTTGAATAAAAGCAAAAACACAAGGTTATCTTGTTTGCACCTTTTCTTACGTAAGTTTATGACACAAATGTCTCTGGAAAAGTCTCCACACACATGAATGCGCAGGTGACTGTCTCTCCACAAGATATTAAAAAGAAAACACATGCAACATCTGCTCACCTGAGTGCGTTAACAGGCGGACTCTGCAGCGTAATCAAGCCAACAGACTTGGAGACATGAGTAAACTGAGCCATCGTGTCTGTGGATCAAATCCTGCAAGCTGTCGCACTTCTTTTTGGTCTAAAGACTGAACTTTGTAACTTCACTCCTGCCAGAGCGACTACATTACCTTTAACACACTTCATAGGCCATTTTGAACCCTGCAATTTCTCAAGCAGCCTTCTTGTTCATGCCTTTTGGCCTCTGTGCTCTAGTGGCGGTTGAAGTCAAGTTCTCGTAGCATTACCGCCCCCTTCTGGCCTGGAGCTGAACAGAACACTGACATTTGGCTGTTTCCCTCATTTTAACTATACGCCGTTAAGTTCGCCATCGTATTCATCTTGTCTTGAATCGTATATTGAGTAATCAATAATGCAACAGCTTTTAATTAAGATATAACAGATATATCTAGCTAACTTCAAATGCGTGGAGTGACGTCACTCCTTCTCTGTGTACATAGTAGTCCTATGTTTATTTCTCCATTCGTGGCTGAATGTTTTGACGTTTTTTTCAAAATGTATTCATTTATTTGTGAATTCTTGTCGGTGGGAAACTTACACGGTTAGCAACTCATTAAACGCGGAGCCAAATTAATTTTATGTCTACTGTAACCAACGCATCCTTGATCAGCTATCGTCCAGAAGGTGGCAGTATAACCAACATGAATGCCAGCTGCCGTTAAACCACAATGAAGAAGCGGTAGAGGAAGCAGAAGAGGAAACAGCGGTTGGCCATTGTTTCCGTCACATTCAGAGACAGCAGAGAGGTTAGCCAGGTCCAGGCTACCACAGTGAGGAATATGCGCTCACTTGTCGGACTAGTCTCTGTTGTTGTAGTAGCAAGCGTGTACTTGTATTCACTGTCCCTGTACCTTCCTGCGGGACCACGAAGACGTCCTCATCCAGCTGCTGACGGACAACATGTGGAAACATCGGAAACCGACCAGCACACTGACAGCTCTGATGAACCAAGCAGGTGACAGTCTATTAGTGTTTTTATCCTTTAAGAAGACAAGAGATTGTCTTTCAGTTATGCTCATTCATATAAATTATATTCCAATTAAATAGTACCGGTACTAACCCTAGCTAGTGTTATCTGTAGCACGCTCGTAGCTCAACTGCCACAAACTCAGAAATAACGGTACAGTTTTACAAATACTGATAAGCTAACAGTACTACAGTTCATGGTGTAAGTTATCGTGTAATGTGCCCAGTCAGTCTATATTATAAATGCGTCATGCAGTTGTATAACACAGCTTTTTCTGGATGGATATTTTAGCTATTTTATATCGTAAAACTAGCTGTCAGTTGAGGTCAAAATTCTGTCTTCCTACTTATCAGCAACTGCTAATGATTTTTAATCAGGAAAAGCGAGCAAATATTTGCATTCATGGTAGCATTCTTCTTTTTCTGTGGAAGACGAAGCAAATAATTGGCAAACAAAGCTGTAATGAGCTTGTATTTAAGTGTGTAACCTGTATCACAGGTCAGTATTAGTTTTCTAGCCAAACTGAACAAACACATGAGATAAGGCTGCAACTCGCTATTTCGTTGTCATTTAATCTGCCATTATTTTCCTCAAAGAGATCATAAAGAATGAGTTTAGTCTATAAACTATTATCAGCCTATATGAAATGATAAAACAAGCCCTTCGCCATTTCACAAAGCCCAGCAGCTAATGCTGTCCCATGATTTGTATTTTGCTTTTAAGAAATTGCTTCAATGATGAATTGATTATCAGTTAATCTACCAATTGATTAACTATTCAACTAACTTTATCTAGTAAGTAATGATGTTTTAAACTGATACTTTAGTTTAATAACGTCATGTTTTGTTTGACCAGTTTGCTGTGTCAATATTGACAAAATTTGAGTAAAGTATCCTTTGCCCATACTCTGTTTTAATATATGTCTGTTTTTGGAAGAAGAGCGGATGGTGTGACTGACTTGAGTGTGGATGCTTTTGCAGGTTGAAGTTCCCTTCAGACTTGGAGGAGCTGAGGGAACTGGCTGAGCTCCTGCAGTTTTACAAGACCGAGCACACAGGATATGTGCTGCTGCTCTTCTGTAGCGCTTACCTCTACAAGCAGTCCTTTGCCATTCCTGGATCCTCGTTCCTGGTAAGGTAAAAATAGTTTCACATGTTCTGTCTTCATGCTGATGCTGGCAGACATCGTGAAGAAGGCAGAAACAGTGACAGTTCTTCTGTTGGATGTGTCAAAAAATGATCAAAGCCATTCATGTGAGCCTTATGGAGGAGAACTTGTCACAGCGTTTTTACATGTGTGACAGAAAAAAATGACACAAGCAGTTAAATTAGCTCCAAAACTGTCATGCCTTGAAGGTGTGAAAGAAATTCTGCTTACATTTGACCTGCATGTGGCATGTAGCTTGGGCCTCATTTTAAAAGGCACTCTGCAGAGGTTAGAAAGATTCAGCCTGCTCAAACAACAAAGGGATGTCAGACTTGCTGGACTTTTGAACAGTTTTTCTTTCCCATTTCCACTGATTTAATCTGCACAGCTGAGAGTGCAGCACAGAGACGACGCCTCAACCGCACGCCACATGCTGGTTAAACTAATCCAGCATCTCACACTTGAAACCACAGTTAGATCACAGAGAATTTCCTTCCTTTCTCAGGAATAGATACAGTCGATCAGTGTCAGAGCTGATCATCACTCATATTTATGAGTAACCCAGGCCTTCTGCACTCGTCATTGTGCAGAACATTCTTGCAGGAGCTATATTTGGACCGTACGAAGGACTGCTGCTTGCCTGTGTTCTCACCACTGTGGGCTCCACCACGTGCTACCTCCTGTCGCAGGCCTTCGGGAAACGCTACATCGTTAACCTCTTTCCTGAAAAAGTCTCAATGCTGCAAAAGAAGGTAAGAGCGTGACACAATGTAAACATGTAGACTGTGGGTAGATGCCTGCCATTGGGCAACTACTTCAGCCGGCATTCTGCTTTTCTTCCACTCTTTACTGTACATGTTGCTGTTTTCAGAGTCCCTGTCACAGAATCCTGGACTCAGAGCCGCCCAAGATCATTTGTGGTTGGTTTAAAGAAATGAAAACAAGGCAGAGAGCGTTTTCACGGCTATGCGGCTATGTGAGACAGGGATGGGCATGATTAGTCGATGATCTATAGTTGATCGTTAAGGGAGGATTTTGTCGATCATGTGAAATGTTTAGCGATCAAACGTAAGTATCAAATAGAAGTTGTGTTGCGTAGTGTGAGTCTTAAAGCAATGCAATGAATTTCACTGTTGCAGAAAAAAAAACAGAATACTCAGCTGCCATTGTGGGTGCAATATGTAAAATGTTAAATGTCAACAGGAAGAGGTCAAGGCGGGACTGTTTTGAACTAAAAAATGATGAAGTTTGTTGTAAACACCGTGAAGCTGTACATAAGTACAACATGACAACGACCCCGATGATGCACCACTTGAATAGTACATCCACTGATGCGGCAAGTTTTAGTCTCCAAAATTCACTGTTCTGAGAGGAGTGTAGCTCTTTTCCATGGAGAGAAAAAATGGATTTTATTACAATGGAACACAGAGACAATACATCTGAATAAATTTGCCTGTCTAATGGACACAACTGTCGGTCACATAGAAATGATTAAATATAAAGTAGTGATGGATTTTCCATGTGAGCAGTTTCCTTTTTCAGGGCTGAATGAAACTTATCCTTGCGATTCTTTTATGTGCCACGTTGCATAAACCTTTTCAGATTTTATCACCATCTCTAAGATTACTTAGTATACATGTATGGTGCATCTATATACTCATATATTCAATGATTTAGTAGGAAAAATGTCACTTGTGGTAGTAGGAGAAGTTGGTGCTACAAAGTCTTCACTGTTTGCCTTAATTCAGAGTATGACGTTATATTTTCGTGACTTAATTGTGATGAGATGATTCTTGTCACATTCCTGTTGAGAAGCCACACAACAAATTATTGTGGTTTCCGTCACTTGATACTTCATTGCAGTATCAGAAACCAATACGACATGACATTGACATCCTCCAAAAAGATAATCCCAAAGAAACTTGACGTGATCAGCGGTCCCTTCACAGATTGTAGCATCTTGCGTAACGTCTCACTGTTATCTCCCAGGTTGAGGAGAACCAGGACTGTCTGTTCTTCTTCCTGCTCTTCCTGAGATTCTTTCCCATGACTCCCAACTGGTTCCTGAACATGTCCGCCCCGATTGTCAACATCCCCATCACCTTCTTCTTCTGCTCAGTCTTCATTGGTAAGCACACAAGGATCATCTGATTGACGGCTTATTAGAGCTGTCAGTAAACGATGTGCGATACAGTTCATCATGCACACACTCTACATTAGAGCTGAAACTGTCTCTTTAGACTTGAGCAATTCAATTACTAAAATTCATTAAGCTACATTCATTTAACATGAATAATTATTGTTGCACATTAGGGGTGTAATGACACATTGATTTATATTCCTATGATCAAACTATATTGGTAGGTAAATGGCAAATCGTCCTTCTAGTGTGACTTGTATCAATCTAAAATCATTGTTCAATGCAAAAATCGATTGTATTGATACTAAGAATTTGCACATCAAACGTTATGTGGATGTATTTTTCACAGTTATAATGGTAAATAATTGTAAACGTTACTCCGGTTCATCCTCCGATTGTTCTGGGCATGCACACTGCGTCAGCAGCGTCTCTTCGGATGATGGCGGATCAGAGGCAGGGAAGCACCAGGAGAGCGAGAGATTTTCAGTCGCTGTTTGTGGTCCACACAGATTGAACTGAGGCCTTGCACTGAATGTTTGTATAGTTAAGTGAATCAAGCTTTTCCAGTGTTTTACCTCCTCTGCCACTGCAGAGAAACAGGCATTTTCTTTTCTTCTATTTTTTTTGGGGAAAAAAAAACCCCAAACCATGTCACTATATCAGTTTCCAGTCAAAAAACGTGACATATCATATCGCTCTAAATGAGCCCTTATCGTATCACCAACCATGTATAATGCGTAATACATATCGTGTTGTTGTAAAAGCATGTCATTACACCCTTATTGCACATGTAGCTTATGGTGTCAACAACTGATGTGAAGAAGATCCAATTGCAAAATGAAGAAAGAGAGAGAAAATAGCAAGAGACAACAAGAAGAGACAGGCCAGTGGTTCAGTATAAGCTGAGAGAAAACAAAAGCTCTTCCACTTAATGTATTCAGTTTTGACATTATTTATGTAATTTAAGCAGTAAATGATTTTTTAAAAAAGGAAACCAATTAGTTGTTCATTTTAAAAGGTCTGTCTTGTTTCGTCTTTTTTTTTTGCTACCGCTGTGGTAATAAAGTAAAAATATTTCCTAACAGTTAATGATTAAAAAAAAACAGTTGAATATTTGATTACTAAAATAATCAACTGCTGCTGCCTCAGGCCAGATCAAAGCAACTCAGACTATTTTCCTTGTTTTGGTGCCACATAAATCATGTAAACAAAAAAAAAAAGAAAGAGAAAAAAAAAGACTTTGCCTTCACCTAAATCAATAATGAAAAGGCCACTTTAGTGTTTGGGTTGTGTTCCGTTGCATGGCAATAATTATGACCAACCATAATCATCTCTCTGTCGAATTGGCACTTAGGGTGAGTGTGTGAGTGTGACATCAGTTAATGAGTTATCAAAGCAACAGGTGGTGATTACTAAACTGTAAAAGTGCTGATTGCCAGACCTGTTTTGTAGCTGCCAAAGCTATCAGAAACTTTGAACCTTTGCATCACCTCATTGTAGCAGAGTTTGTTCTTATGTGCAGTTTTGACAGAAAACAGGAGTGCATCATTTTCAAACAGAATTCGGGAACTTTTCTCTCATAATGCTGCAGCTCCGGTTCTGTTCTGCTCTTGTAGGCCTCCTGCCGTACAACTTCATCTGTGTCCAGACGGGCGTCA
>JAPZDX010000005.1:14653944-14667080 GCA_029783625.1 Naso annulatus | reverse complement strand
AAACTGGTTTTTTTTTTTTTTTTTTTTTTTTTTAAATAACCAACCCGGGAAATATTTATTTTTAGAATGTGATAAGGAAAAGCGAAGGGAATTCCTGGCCCTCACTTTAATGTGTGCATGAGGGAGGAGCCCTCAGTGCGGTGTCACTTAGCCAGTCTGAGCTCATACTCCAGGCTACAGGCATGGCATGGCATGGCTCCTTTTCCTTGCAATGTAGGTGTGTGCATGTGCAGGGAGGCTAAGCTAAGTAAAGCAAGGTGGATTCCAAAACAAAAGCTGGGATGCAAAGGGAAGGGCTGTGGACGGGCTGCAGTGCTCCTGCATGGATGTGTAGTCCTGTACCTACGAGGGGAGGAGCCTCCTGCTTACAGCACTTGAGTGTTTCTACATGTGACCCGCCTGTGCCTTGGAACATTAGGCCTACTGCCACCCTACTGTAGTGGAGAGGGTGCCAGTGGCAGGAGTGACCATTCCTCTGCTTGTTTACGTCAGTATGTGAACAGAGGAATGTGGCCTATTTACAAAACAGCTCTTTACTGTCTTTACTTCCCCTGATGACATGCTAACACAGTTGTTGCAGGCCTTTCAGCTGCCTCCTGAGTTCAAATGGAAGACCCACTCATTTCATTTCCGCACTAAACAATTATTATATTAATTTGACATCCCTTGGGATTAAATGCATCATATTAAATATTAAATTACAGCATTGAATAGAACCATTCTTTGTAGTCACATTTTACAGTTTAAAGAGATTTTTTATTTTTTATTTTTTAATGAAAAAAGTGGCTAAACACAAAGCAGACAGAAATGCAACCACACACTCAGTATTTGTTTACACCCTTGTTGACATGTTATGCTCAATTAGGTCAGTGTACTGGCAAATCATGCAGTCATCCAAAATTATTTCCTCCTAGAAGAGGAAATTAGACAGAAACTGGAAGGGATGCGACATTTGGGGAACAGAGTGACCCGCTGACCAAAGTAAACAATACACCCGCAGCCTACATGTAGACTTGTGGCAGGAGCGGGAAATAAATTGACTTATGCTCTTTCCAAGGTGTGGTCAGCCGTGTGAATGGTGTCTTGTCTTTGGTCTTCCTGCTTTCCTCTCTATCTGAACACTCTGGAAAAAAAACAATGGAGTAGTTGATTTGTCTAATATGCTATTAATGGTTTTATTACCTCTGTTTTTGTACCAGAAACGTCTCATTTTTCATCTGTTTCTATCCACTTCTGACTACCAATGCAGGCAATAAATTCTGTAAATAAGGACATAGATAAAAAAAACTTCATTAACACAAAAATAGAATCAAAATGAAATAAAATGACATCTTCAATCACCGTTACATGGTCTGTTGTATTCCTTGTACAACCCCCCAAGTACAGCACTTAAACACATTCCTGTTAATATCTAGACTGAGTCAAAGGTCAGTTCCTCTGTCATGTTGTGCAATAAGCCAGTATGAGGTAACTACTTGCGTTTTACACTCAAGTACAGTTTTGAGGAACTGGCAGTTTAAATGGTTTTCTGATTAATTTTACCTCTAGTACCTCAGAGGGGAATTCCCATACATGTGCTAAAAGGTTGTATAAGTGCATCAAAGTTTTTTCTACAAACAGCGCATAATTACGATTACACTTTTATTCGAAAGGAGTTAGTTCAATGCTGCGGTTATTTCAAAACCTGGGCAAACAGTGCTTTTTAATACATGTAAGTTCTTTCAGTGAAATGACCCTTTAGGAAGCATCCTGTTAAATTCTCTTTTTGAACTTTAAAATCTTAGCTTCTGGACGAGCTACATTAAACTATAATAAGAATGCAACAAGCCATTCAGCTGATTATGCTTTGTGCAGTGCTGTCTATCATGGATGCAGGACCAAGTTTGGACTCCGCTGTGACCAGTAGGGGTAGATGTTGGACAGCCAGGTGCTGCTTTGCACGTCTCACTCTGCCACATGGTTCAATGGTAAACAGTGTACTTACTGAAATTTACAAGACTTGTTTACCTGCATTTACTCGTAGATTAGTCATTATCATAAATCTTTCAAAAGACCTGTTGACGCTTGTTCCTGTCTGGTTGCTAATCACTGGAATTTAAATTACAGATTTGTAGCCTCAGGGAAATGTTGTCCTGATAATTAAAGTGAAATGCCAGTTACTAGTTGCAAGAATAAGAAAATTTAATATTTCTCCAAGGCTTTATTAGATACATTTTATTAATAAAATGTGAGTTAAACAAATTGTTAAAAGTACTTTTGAGCGATGGACTGTTTCTGGGGACTTCACTCTGAATGTGAGCAAAGTGGGAATTTACACGAGCTTAAGAAGCAGCTAGGATGAACACGTTTTCACAGTTTATTACAGGACAGCATTTTTGATTTGATATGTCAGCTCATGCCATCATCGCTTGAGTTTTGACAGTTCATGCTGAGATGATTACAATTCTAAAGAAATTAGCACATGATGCAACAAGATAAATGCTTCATTACACCCTTGTGACTATCATAGGTGCTGTAAGGAAGGACATGACTCAAAGTGAAAAATTTATCGTCCTTTTAATCTGTTCAAAGATGAATTTGCACTCAAGTTGTATACAAAAAGAAAACAACATCAAAACATTAATATATAATTTCCGGCGTAAGTCGCCTGTACATTTAAAATTAAAAACATGAGGGCACCACTTAAGTTGTGACACTGCTTTGCATCTGACCTCAGTATACATTTACTGCTCATGTACATTAGCAAACAGAAGGAAGATCTTTTCTGAAAATAAAAACCACCCAGAGACATTTCCTGTCCGTGCTTAGAAGAAGATGGGCTTGACAGCATCAATTAATAGCGACCTGTGACAAGAAAACAGACATTAGACAAAGGCAAAAACACTGAAACCTGTCCAGTGCCTCAATAATAAAAAACAAAAACAAAAAGCTATAAACGATTTGCAAAAAGGACTTACGAGGAGAGTAGGACCGTGATCTGGACCGAGACCTGTATGCTCCTCTGTAGTATGGTGAAGGAGATCGCCTTCTGAAACAAGACAAAATTATCAATTTTTGTTTTTTCCCCCTATTTTAATTACTTCAGTTTTGTTTTTTTGTTTTTTTTTTTATATAAAGAAAAAAAAAATCAGTAACCCAAAATACAAGTTTAGAATTACTTTACCAACGATAGCATGCAGAGCTATGGCCAAAGATTAAGATACTTACCTGTATGACCTGTAGTAATCCCTGTCGTCATAGCGATCGTAGCCACCTCTGTCGTAGCCGCGGTCATATCCACGGTCGTAGTCACGTGAATATCTTCGAGGCCCACTTGGACCACCTCCACCACTACACAGAAAACAAAATAAAGATAATATTTCATTTGAGTTTCCTACCATAGTCAAATAACTGTTGTGTTTTTTAATTTTTAAAATTCAGTTTTAACAAACAATTCAATTCAAAGACTCCACTGTTAACATGTCTGTTATTTCTGCCTACTAAGCTTTGGATTAGGAACAATTTTAGCGAACTAGTTTTAGTTACAAGGGGTCATTTTGATTTCGGTTAATTAATGAATAGTACAATTTCTGGTTAGGACATGCCATACAGTTCAGTGTTTCCCCTATTTTGGTTCAGGCCCAGTGATAAACACCGAAAAAACCCTGAACAGGCGCAACGTGTGATGACTTATTGACGTGGTTGGCTTTGGTCAGGTGGTAAATGGGATCGGCATGTTAACTATTTGAGTTCAAATTTTTGTTCACTCTATATTAAAAATTTAACAAAATGAACACAACAAGGACAGGATAACTGAACAAGTGTATTTGTTTACAAAACAGTAGTACACCATGAGCAAAGTGTACATGATTCACTGCTGCACATAATCTTTCTTGGCTTTCAGCAAAACTTCATCATAGCTTCGTCATCCTTTCACTTCTTTATTTTTGCTTCCTGTCTCAGGTGACAAAAAAGTGAACGTGTTGGGAAAATGTGTTACAGGTGTTGTTGTATGGACGTACCATGCTCATTTATCTCAAATATGACCTCTTTCTTTGCCTTTTCCCCTGTGCAGTAAAAAAAAAAAACCTGCAATCCCCCATTCTGGCAGTGAGAGTAAAAACAAACAGTCGACACATGCATACATCCATATATCAGAGCTCGCAGTAGCTAAATTGGCAAAGCAAAACGATCAGCAAAGGGTGTTTTATTTTGAAAACTGACCAGATTTGCTGTCTTTATGTCTGTGACTTCCTGCTTGACTTGCTGTATAGCTTGAAGCAGCTAGCCTCTCCCTTGCTTGTTGTGGCTTTAGTTTATGATTTACCCACTAAAACGGTAGATAATTTGTTTTGACGTCATACAACCTCTGCAAAATGACTCATTTCCCTCTTTAGAGTTTCAGTGTTGGACTGAGCTGTACCACACGAGTTCATACACACACCTCCAGATGATGTGCCTACAGGCACAATGTTGTTAAGTTTTTCAGTATGTGTAGGACCTCCACAACTGATACAATGCAGAAATTATATTATCGGCTATAGTGAATGAAATGGCAAGTCAGCCCTTCCTCCTGACATCTCCATTTTAGTGTGTGGACACAACTTTATACAGCATGGGATGATGTCATGAACCCAGATATGATGCCATTAAGTCTTCCATTGTGTCTGGGACCTCTACAACTACAGTGCAAAAATAATTATAATGGCCGTAGTTAATGAAAGAAATGTGAAGTCTCTCCCTGCTCTGAACGGGCTAACGGGTCTGTGTGTATTCCCTTCACTCGTGCAAATGACGTGATTTTACGCAAATTATGATCTAAATAAAGATCTCAGAAAATCGCAATTACAATGGTTGTCTAATATTAAATCTTTATTGGAGGAAAAATTTCTTTATTTCGCCACTTTTGTTGCTTCAGCAGCAATCTTGCCTGTGATTTGCAGGGCATTCTAGGAAATGTCTCATAACTCTCAGGCCCAATATGATTTCATGCCCTTGCCCCACCACTTAGGCCTACCCATTCGTTTTGTACGTTCATGTTTAGGTGTTTGGGTGTTCTGATTCTTGTAACAGAGGGCAAGGGTGAAGCATAAAAACTAAATGGCCCTTCAGATGAAGTTTCTCAGGTACACATTTCCAACACAGGGGTATGAGATTTGCCTTGCAAAAGATAAGCAAGATTGCTGCGGGAGCCACAAAGGCAACCAAGGAAACTCACAAATCAAGTATTTTCTCTGTTAATAAAGATTTCAAATTACGACAACCATTGTATACTCCGCTAGGTCATAATTTGTGCTCAATCACATCATTTGTGTGAGTGAAAGGAATACAAACAGCATGCTTATATTATCCCGCTCAGAGGAGTAGGAGGGCTTTCCATTTTCGGTCATTAACTAGAGCCAATATAATCGTTACTGCTGCACTGTCTCAGCTGTGGAAGTCCCAAACACACTGAAAAAATGAACAACATTGTGTCAGGGTACCCAACAACATTCCATAGTGTGAGGTTGTATCGCATTGCTCCATTTTCACACACAGTCATAGCGGAGACGTCAGGAGGAAGGGGGACTTGCCATTTAATTAACTATGACTGATATAATAATTATACTAATAATTTTTGCACTGTATCAACTGTGAAGGTCCTACACACTTAGGAAACCTTCATGATGTCGTGCATGTGCTTATAACATCATCTGGAGATGCAAAGTCGTGTTGTACATCTCCAGCAAATACATGTCCAGTCTGCCTGCGTGAAAGCCATCAGAGACTACGAATGACGCATCACGTTCTTGAAGGGGTGTCCCATTTCGTAGGGGTAGACTTCAACCACTAGCTGCTTTAACTCAGATTGGGCCTAAAAAACAAAAGTATCACTTCGCTCATCTGGCAGTACTTTGGATTTCATCCAAATTAAAGGGGAGAACCAAGAGACACTACCGAAGTGATGTCCAAGATTTTTGCAAATGTCATCTGTGCAATAAATGGACAGACAGCTGATCTTCGTGACCATTTGCAGGTTCACCATCCTGTCCAACATGCAGTACTGCCATAGCATGCTACTAGTGCTAGCAGAACAGGTAGCTAACACCAAACAACTATAGCTGGGGCTTTTCCTGAAAGTACTAAGTACAGTTGTGACAGCGAAAGATGGAAACTGTGCACGGAGGCTGTACCTCGCTACCTTGAAAAAAAGAGATGGTTTCTGATAATACAGTAGAGCAGAGCAATTTCAAGCCCATCCTGTGGACATTTGAGAAGTAGTAAGAGCTGCCAAGTAGGAAATTTTTCTCGAAATTGTACAATGACATCAGAGCAAACATTTTATTAATGCTGGTTGATGTGGACTATTTGGCTCTCACAACTGACATGTGGTCCAGCTGCAACATGATGCCATACAGCTATCAGCTGGAAAGCATAACTGCAGTTACCCTACTTATTATTTATTAACAGCTAAAAATGTTTTTTCTAACAAGACTATGCAACAAGGCGGGGCTCCAAACAGAAAATGGTTGAGAGAATCCTGGAGCAGGTGCAAGCCATTAAACTTGTTATTTGCTCAGGACAAAAGCCGCCGCCCGCTTCAGCAGCTTACATGGCAAGAGATCAGTGTGCTGGAGGCAGTAAACAGCGGGCTGAAGCTAGTAGTGGCGTTCATGGATATTCTCTCCGGAGAAGACTACGTCAGTTTCCTTGTTTCTGCCCATATTGGCCCACCCAGAAGATGTGCTGGAGGAGTCAGAGGAGGATGCCAAACTCACAGCCGATCTGAAGTACGTCACTGATACCATCCAGAGGACAATGCGCAGAGCAACGACGCTACACCCCAGATACAGAGGGGACCGCACAAAACCACCCAATCAGAACACAACAAAAAGAGGACTGGTAGCAGAGATAGTGGTTGAAGCAACATGCGTAAGTCCGAGACCAACACCCAGTCTGGCGCAAGCAAGAGATGAAGGAGAGGAATCCGATGCTGGCACTGCGCCAAAGAAAAAGAAAAGTTCACTGGGCAGTCTTCTTGGAGAGGGGGAAAAAAAAAAAAAAAAAAATCGCAAGACCAGCAGCCACCTCCACTACTGACGAGAAAGCCGAACCTGAAATGATCATATACCTTCAGGAAACTGTAAATGATAGCGAGGACGACCCACTGACTTGGTGGGAAACTAACTGGGGATGTTGTCCTCTCATGGCCAAATTTGGGCGCAAGTATTTGTGTACTTGCGCCACCAGCTGTCCATTTAAACAGGTGCTCAGCACGAGTGGCACTGTCATGCCACTCTGCAGCTTGCTAAAGCCAGAAAAGGTTAACATGTTAGTATTTCTGGACAGAAACCTTTAAACTTATTTTGAGTTCCAAACTTTCCCATGGTAAAACCATAGAGCAAGTGTCTGGAAGCATTAAATTTGTTATGTTTTTTGTTTGCATTCTTTGTTCCGATTCAAGATCTTTTAGCATCGATTTTGTTGGTTCATAAATTTTATGTCTATTTTAATTTTTTTATTGAGAATTTGTCAATATTTATCTGTTATTATTTTTTTAACAGCAGAGTTTTTGCCAATTAAATGTGCTTTTTCAGATTTTCTGAAGTTGGCAATTCTTTAATTTTGCTTTATATTGGCATTTCACTGTATTTTATGGCTGCCAATATAAAAAAATAAATGAATAAAAAAATAAATAAAATCACTAATTCTAACAAAAATTATTTGAGGCTGCTGAAATCCAGCCAAGTGATTATCTTAAATGCCGCTGCCTCAGATCCAAAGCTTGAAAATTAGGATTAAAGTCTCTTCTAGTAAATACAATACCAACAATACCAACATCTCATTTACATTTTCCCTTAACATAAATTACTCTCACTTAAATGAGCAAGGGAAGGCATGATGAAAAAAATGGCTATTAACAAGGTACAAAATTAATTCTCGTTTCCCCCCCCCCCCAACAACACTGAATAAGGAAATGCTTATAAGCCCTCTGTGCTACTTACAAAACAAAAATATATAAAGGGATGAACAGGCTAAATAAGCACCAAAAATCAACTTTCTTTATGTGTGAGAGTGGATTATGAGCTTGAGACAGAATGGAGGAATTATACATTTTTGATTGTTTCATTTTATGATACAAAAAAGACTCACCCCTGATTTGCTACAGCAGGTGCTAAGCAGGCAGGTAAAAAAATAATTTTTAAGTGTACCTGCAAAAGAGCAATAAGCTATTATATTTTGAAGGAGGCCATCTTTCAGGCACAAGATTTAACTCCAAGCATAAACTCTACTCGATCTGGCGGGGCAGGGAGGGGAGGGGTGCCTTTTAAATAACGATGTGACGATGGTCAGGTCCAACCCTGTCATTTGTGTGGCACTCAACTGGAGTGAACCTCTCTCTGTGATAAATTGGTTGATTTTACTTAAATTGTATTCAGAAGACTGACTATCCATTAAATAACAAAAAAAATCCCCCCCCAAAAAACAAACACGAAAAACCAAAAAGCATCACATCATTAGATCTCATGATAGCAAATAAAAAAGAAAACTGTGTTTTATTTTACCAATCTTATTAATCCCCACAAACACTCAACATGTTTTAGATGACTTACTATGTAGGCCGACCCATGTAGATTCCAGGAGTTGGAGTGTGGGGTCTTTTTGTGATTGAAAAGTCTACTCTGATCCTCCGACCATCCAGCTCCATGCCGTTAGCTCGTTCCTTTGCCTGACAGTGAACAAACAAATAGGTGACCTATTCAGACCAAGAAAACATTCGAAGAACAGGTCACACAGGGGCCTTTGTAAATTCTTGCTCTCATACCTCTTTAGCATCATCTTTGCTCTCAAAGTAAACGAAAGCAAAGCCCCTGGAGCGCCTCGACTGCTGGTCATACACAATGGAGACATCTGCCAGGGGGCCATATTTTGAGAAGACTTCTCTCAGATCCCTCTCAGTGGTGTACAAGCTCAGGCCAAACACTCCCAGGCAACAGTTTGGATCTGGATTAGCCTGCAATTTTAAAATAATTAAGGGTATATAATATGACAATATACTGTGATGTAAGCAACTACTCAGTACCTTATGTTTAAATCAAAAAAGTGTTTGTAACGGTTAAGTTTAATTTTTATTAGTACAGTAAGATGAACACAGTGTACAGGAAGAACACGAGCAAACCCGATCGGCCTTTTAAATACGTCATATGTCTTGTACCCAAAAGGGCCACTGAGCACTTACGCGGTTGCCGATGTGCCTGCGGCGGTTGGACATGGGTGAGCGGCTATGGCTCCTGCGCCGACGCTCTCCACTGTAGGACCTACTATGAGATCGCCGACGATAGGACCTTGAGCGGGAGCGGGAGCGGCTATAATGTCTGCGTGAGCCACGATGGGAATGGGATCTGTATTGACAGAAACACAACATTCGCATCTCCTCTATGGTTATTTGTTTCAAACTGCTCTACATGTGCTAAAATAGACACGGTTCTACATGTCAAGTCCATCAACTGATGAGAGAAAACTCCAAACAAACTGTAACTAACCCAGATTTTGACCTGGACCGAGACCGAGATTTGGAGCGGGAGTGGCGGGAACCTTCTTTTGAACGGGCAGGTGATCGAGCCGGGGAGCGGCTTGCAGACTTCCCTGAGCCCCGTGGACTCACGCTCCTGGATGCAGAGCGAGACTCCTGGACGAACCACACACACAAATTATCAGCACCAGTGAGAAAACCAACTGAAAAATGTGTCCAATTATTTATATGCAGTAAAATAGTGTAAACTAGCCTGTGACATGTATAGAAAAGAACAAAATTTAGCAAAAAAGTTGTTCAAAACTGGATTTGTAATGCAGGTTAATGCCATTTTGTAAGATGTATAATGTGACATCATTAGTATTACATTAATTAGAGAAAAAGATAAAAACAGAAATTTTTAAGTTGTGTAAAAATTGTAATGTTTGATGTGTTGTGTTTAATAACAAGAACATGCACGCATTTGACAGACCAGAAAATTACTTAGCGCTGTGACCTTATCCAGATTACTTCCTTAACTTCATTTCTGTAACTTCATTACTTCACATTATTCTTCTTTCTTCAATTGTCTTACTTCTTCTTACTTCCCCCATCTCACACACTGCCCAAACTTCTTCCCTCCTCATGTTTTAGCATGCATTCAACAATTCAGCTTCACACATCTGAGCTTCATATTATCGAAAATAAAGTAGACATGTGACTTCTTCCGTATTTTCTTCGTCCAACCTTAACCTTTATGAAAAAGAAAAGGATGAAGAATATATGACTACAATTAAAACTGCACCCTCATTCAACTTTTAATGTGTTATTACGATCTTATGACATGCATGGGAATGTTTAAAACCACATAATACAGATCTTTTAATGTTGGTTCTAAAAATACTTCACTTTCAGTGGTTCTACATTCACTCTTTTGTCATATCGGCCACTTTCATTCACAAGTGTTTAAAGCATCGAAGTTATAAACAAAAAAAAGGGGGGCTTTAACTTCTTGAAAACTGCTCCCAAAGCTGAAGTTACACATAAAAACACAAGATTATCTAAATTTTTTGACTCAGGTTATATCTTGATAACTTTGGGAATTCAGACACCTGAGGCCATCTGCATCAAGAAAACAGAAAAACTATCCAATGCATGTACGTATTTACCAGATTGTATAGAATATTATAAAACCACATTGAATTAATACTTTTTATTTTAAATATACTACATTAATATTTAAATTGGTCCTGCTGATGTAATTTCTGTAAAGTGGCCTGTAAGGCATAAGAGTGTATATCAAACCACTGAATGTAAACAATGAAATAAAAGTAAACAAATATTAACTTAAGGCAGCCCAAACGACCTCAAGATGCTGTTGTCACTCATTGGTATTGACTTGTATTACTACCACTGCAAAGGCATACATGACAGCTTGCCAATCTTCTGCACAAAAACTGCAGACTTACTTACACTCACAAGTTATTAAGCCAGCATGGTCAGTGCACACTGCATGTTAATGGTTAATTGGAGCAATAGTATCTGTTGAAATACTTCTTTCCCACAAACCTACAGAATATTTTTTACAGCAACAAGCACACTGCCCCTTGCATAAAGGGTTTAGACAACTGGGAAAGATACACATGAAAAAGGTGTATATGTTATAGTAACTATGAACTAATCTCATCTCAGACTTTTACCAAAACAAATCTATCATTTGCATTTCTTCATAAGCGTGTTGTGCCTGTGATCCTTCTGGACACTGACAAGATGAAAGCAGGCCAAATTTCTTTTACGAGACAACACAGAAAAGTCAGATAACAGCAAATTATTTTGTATCATAAAATGTGCAGATATCAGTCAGTCCACTGACTAAACAGCTTGATTCTAACATGTTAACATGGCGACATGCTTACATTCCTTACTGTACGTTACCAATCTGTAGCCAATTGTACAAGTAAATACAAATGCATAAACGGCAATCTTGAGGTCGTTTTTTAATTGGTTTAATCTAACACAACCACGCCCCTTGATTAACACAAAACACCCTGCACAAATTAAAGTAAAAGATAAATCATGATGATATCAAGATTGCTAACGCACGTAAACTCACATCGTTCAATCAAAAACTTTGTCTATTGCATTCATGTAGCCTATAGTAACCGCATAACAAGTACTAGAATTATATTAAATTGTGTTTGACTACTGTATTCTATTAGCCAACCTAATGTCGACAAAGAAATGACATTCCTTTATGCTTTTGCACACAACCGCCTGTTAACTGCGATGTTTTCAACATGTCAGATTGCTTTTCTAACGCCATTTCCCGACTTCATTGTTTCACTCTGACAAATGAATGATTTTTAAAAATAAACCCTTAAAAAATTCAATGATTTTTAGCAGGATTTTATTTTTTATTTTTTTATTAATGCATGGGCTAACTAGCCGGTTGGCCTCGATATCGTCCTTGCATCTGCATTTCTCTCAACATAAACGTCCTGCAGACAAGGCTTTCGGCCTAGCCTAGCTAACGTTAGTATGTTTTTGAGCTAGCGTTACCTAGCTAGCTAGCGTTAAATAATTTATTAACCAAATTCCTTTTATCTCATTTTGGTCATTTAATACAAGCAAACCAAAAACTGAAACACCATGATTCTGTTTCATATAATGCATTATAACCAACTAACGTTAACTTTAGAAATTTCGAATAGACAGTTAAGCTAGCTAGCTAAATAGCGTTAGCCAACACAAGATAAAGACTGTTAGCGTAACCATTTCAGTTTCATACATCAAAATCATTTGCACGTTAGCTCAAATTAAAGCGTTGATAAATCCCATACGTACCCGCTCACCGTAACCTTTGTCGTTATCGCTCATTTTTAGTGACACTGGGTATGCTAACCAGCTGGCTACAACCTACAGCATGTGTTTCTATGCGAAACAGTGAGTGTCGCAGCAGCAACGGCGCTCCCGCTCCAGCTCCCCCACCCCCTCAGACCCCTGCTGGGTATGGATCAAAGATAGTATGGCGCTGAGGGCGGAGGCATTAAAATAACGTTACCCTACATTCTTCCATAATCTACTCCATCAAATGAGGGCTTTCAAAACAATCTTACAGATGATGATCACAATAATCCTTAATTATTTCTTCACAGCTGTGCATCCTACCAGCCACTTTTTCATAATTTCATGTTTTCACGTTGAGCCAGCATGCTTTGTTTTGGAAGATTTTTCACATCAGCACAAATGCATGCCATTAGCACCTCACCACATTGCTGACTGTTGCTCTTACCTGTCGTCATCTTCATTTTCCACTATCAGTGCAAGGTTTTTTGAGGGATTGATGATCAGTAAATAATACCTGGAGGAAAGATGTGGCTGTTTATTCCAATGTAAGTGCTACTCACTGGAGTGTAATGTGGCAAAGGTGTGAAAGCTTCTACAAGAACAGTGATTAAAAAAAGTATATTTTTTCTAAAAATGCATGATGCATGTAAACAGGTTTGACATCTTTCTTTTGTTCATCCAAACAAAAGTTATAGTCTGCTCTACAAACAGTGTCATATTAGCCTTGGACCACATTGTAAGACTTCTGTGAGACAAAGATGTAACAAACAGACAAAGAAGACCATTGTTCGTATTCTTCCTGTTGCATTGCCTTTAT
>JAPZDX010000005.1:14625052-14635428 GCA_029783625.1 Naso annulatus | reverse complement strand
GCTCTAACGTGGCGCAGACTGAGAGGCTGAGAACGAGCTTCATTCCTCAGGTCATACAGGCCAAACACACCCAAACACCTGCACAACAAACATCTTGCACCTGTTTTGCTCTCTGCATCTTTTGCACCTCTAAACTGCAAATGTTTACATTGTATGTCGGTTTCGAGTTCTAACTGTTCAACTAATTGCTTTTCACTTGACACATTTCTAATACGCCTGCAACTAACGACGTTTATTCCATGAAATGGCAAGAAAGTGTGAAATTACTCATCTAAACTTTCCAGAGCCCAATGTGACGTCTTCAAATTTCTTCTTTTGTCCAAACAAAAGCCCAAAACACAAAGACTCTTCATTTCTTATCATAAATGACACTGAAAAGCAGCAAATCTTCACATTCAAGAGGCTAGGCAAAGGTTTTTACTTTTTTATCTGAAAAATGACTCAAACGATTAAGGGATTATCAAAATAGTTGGCAATTAATTTTCAACTGATTGATTAATCTGTTAATTAATGGTTGAAGCTCTATATTATTATTACTTTAATCTATTATGCACTAACAGTTCTGTGATTTTGTATTATTTCCCATATTTATAGATTTATCTCTTTAACACAATATTACATTATTTCTCTCTGATGGCAGCAGGTCACCAGTTCTTTTTACTATCTGCACAGTCAGCTGAGTTGTTGCAATCCCACTTCACCGCTGTTGTACAATGTTCAATTATCCATGTGTCAAATAAATCTTAACAGCACTGAGGTTTGAAGAACCCCAAACAATGGGGAAGAAAAGACGATGTCAGCAAACCGGGAGCATAAAGACACGATTGTGTACGCAGAGAAAATGTAATTTGCTCTCTCTGGGATTGGACTTTTGTTCTCTTGCCTTGTAGTCATTGATCTTGCTGCCAAAGTTCACCCTCCCCATGTTCTCCACGAGGATGTCCACATTGTCCCCCTGCCGTCCAGTGATGTTCGTCACGAGGACGGTGTCTCTCTCCAGCAGGCCCCGGAAAATCTGTACACACACATACACACACACACACACACACACACACGAGTATGAGCATCAAAAATAACTGAGGAAGAATTAAAAATTTCACAACACATCGTAAACAAGCATATGTGGCCTTAACTTGTGATGTTTTCCCTATACCCAACTGGAAAATCTGATTGGCTGGCAGAAAACAAAAGTTCATTGTAAAGGCTTACCCCATTGACGGACACATATGCACGGTCATGAACCCCATTCAGTGGAGAGATAAGTGGCGTGGGCTGTGAGAGGTCCCTGGGCAGCGTGGTCCGATAAAGCATGTATCCATAGTACTGAACACAATAGACATGACAGGTTGCAGACACAACGGTCTAGAAGTTCTCCATGTTTCAAGAGGTTTACTGTTACTACAGCACATTTATTAAGACAGACAGCGCACCTGTTTCACCTCTTCAAACGTCAGAGGATGCTGGGATTTCACCGGCCCGAGGGGTGACAGGGTGTTCAGCAGGCTGCTGATGTTTCCAACCTGAAAAAAACATATCCATTGTTATTAGGAACAAATACAGCACTCACTCTTGTTCATTAAAACATGTTTGTGCTTAGTCTGAAATTTCATTACCTTTTTCAGGTTAACAAAACCGTACGCAAACTTGGGAGTTGCCGGTGGCATCTGGCCTGAGGGAACTTCTCTAAACTGTGGAGAAACAGAGATAAATAAATCATATCTCAGACATTTATACAAGTGTAATCAGGACATCCACCTCAGTGGATGGCAGCTTATCAGTGATACCTGTTTAATGACATCTCTGATGGCAAAAAGCTTCTCTGTGGGGTCACCTGCTTCAGACAGCGGGGCATCATAATCATAACTCGTCACTACTGAGCGAAACCTTGTGTCATGATCAGCACCTACAAAGAGATGAGAGGCACCACAAGCTGAGCTTTAATCTCCACGTAAACATGAGATGATCCAACACTGAAGCACTAACAATGAAAAAAACAGTGAGTTTACCATTCCAGTAGCCAAAGTTACTGCCTCCTTCAAACATGTACCTGAGAGGAGAGAAAAGGAGACTGTATTACTTAGCTGGTAAACTGGTGTTCCTTACTGAGACTTGGTGCTCTTCACCCTGTGAATGGTTTTTATCTCAAACTGGCGTTTGATTACTCTTAAAGAGGACATATTATACTCATTTTCAGGTCTTTGATTTTGATTTTTGACTCCTATAGAGCAACTAGTCACAATCCACCAAACAGTAAATTCTGCAGATCTTCAGAGAAATGTGACTCGCGTCCTCTGTCCTTCTATTTTTTTCAAACTCTCTAAACGGTCTGTGTTGGTTTCTCCTCCCCCTTTCCCTCCTCCCTGCACGCCTCTGCACTCCGCTGTCCTCACAACCCCTTTTGTCCAATTACCAGCACAAAATAAACACAACTAGGTCACTGATAAAATGTTACTTACAGCTGCGCTCCTCACTCTTCAACAAAACAGCGGTCCTTTAGCAGCAGTTCAGCTGTTAATCAAGCTCATGTGCTCATGCTGAGTAAGTAAATAAATCCATGCAGAACAAAACCACTAGAAACAGGAACACTATCAACTTCTGTCTGGTGTTTGCCTCTTAAGGAAAGTTTAACTAAGTGCCCTTCTCTTTGTTCACCCAAAAATACACTTTACTGAAGCCATATCAAACAACTTGCTGTAATCCATGAAGGAAAAAGTTGCAAAGAAAAGACGGAAAAACAAAAGAAAAGCAGAGTAGCTCTCCTTCAAAGAAAAGGCTGGCTATATTCTTTATTTTTCTCGTTGTTTTTGAATCACATTACAAGACTCCTACTGAGGACGACGATTCCAGTGGATTCCAGGCACACTGTCATGCTGCTGTTACTACTCACTCGAGCACCAAATGTGTAATAATCTCCAACTGAGAACACTCTGCTACAAATACACTTTGTCACTCTGTTTCAGTTGAATTTGTGTACATCTCAGTGCTAAACCATCTTAAAAAATATCCAAATTGTAGAATGTAACACACACACAAAAAAAGTGTGAGCTATTTTTAAAAGCAATTTTTCTTTTTCCACTGTCCGCAGGGTTAGGAAGTATGTCAACGCAAGAAAATTGCCGGTATATATAAATGCCACCACAAGGTGTGACGCCAGTTTTGTTTCATAGTATAAAACAAAAGAACCATCAAGTATGCAGTCTATGCATTTCACAGCTAGAATGCTACCAATGTTAGCTTGTTATGCTAACTTCCTGTGGCAAACAGTGTGCATGGTCTGCCTGAAAACTGTGACAAGGGTCCAGTTTTTCAAAGCACTCAAGGTAAATTCCAGATTGGAAAAAAACAAAGGGAGGAGTTTTGCAAACATGTCAATCACAGGGGTTAACACAGAAGTGAGGGACTTCTTTTTGACATATATACACAGAGCTTTGTGGAAATGAGGTGTAAGACCACCAGCCAGGCTAGGAAAGTTGAAAAGAGAGAAAGTACTACCATGATGTTGGTTTTGGTCTTTTCATGGGATTTTTTAGCTGTAAGAAATATACAAAAGAATTTCAGCACAGTGTGTGATGATGTGATGAGTGTTCGGGGAGACATACATGTTGACATTGGCACCCATGGTTAGCATTTCTCCCAGCACTCTGCTGACCTTCTGAGCATCAACCACAGCATGCTGATCCCCCCAGTGGTCCAGCCAGCCAGTGTAGAACTCTGAGTTCACCTGAAACAGTATTTAAAACCCTCAGATGCTGGTTCAATGAGTCAGTAATCATTAAATATTAATATTAGTTAGTTAACATGCAACTAACCAGGGGCCCTCGGGGTTCAAAGCGTCTTTGCCGTCTGAAGGCTTCAGTTACGTTGTTTTCTACGTTGGAAAATAAATAATGGAGATTTCAACTTTCCCAGTTAATAACTTCAGACATTAGATGCTGCTATCTTGTTAATTATTTTCACACAGTACCAACCTGTTCCAAAGTCTATTGTGGCGTATAATCCCTGCAGGGTCCCGCATGTCATTTCCCTGTCTGTGTTTCCATCCGTGGTGAACAGGACCGCGTCTTCACCCAGAAAGAAGCGGAACAGAGTCCGCAGGTGACGCATGTAGTTGTAGTCACAAGCGTAGTAACTTCCATATTCATTCTCCACCTTTAATTAAAGATGATGATTAACTGAAAGCAAGACACAACCTAATAAAAAGTTAACTAATGCTCTACCTGGACAGTAATGATGTTTCCCCCGTTGATATACAGCCATGGCTTCACTTTGGGAAGAAGTACAGCAAGCCAGTTGCTGACTGCCTCAATGTAATCTGGAGCAAAAGAATTGTATTTATTTTTTTGTTTTTTTTTTATTTTAATTTTATTTTGATGCAAAGACACAGACAGCAGCTGCATGTTTTACCTGTGTCAGCTGAGCGAAGTATGATGTTTGGTTTCTGAAGCAGCCATGCAGGTAATCCACCCTGAGAGGGAAAAACACATGATGTTCTTTTTAAGAAAAACATCAATAAGGAAAAACACATCACTGAAACACTGCAGATCAAAAGCTTTTGCAGATTTGATTTCTTTGAAGTAAGACTGATCGCCGGTTCTGGTTACCATATAATGAGTGGCAGTTTTTTTACACTGAATGGTAAATTGGACTGCACAATGACATTCAAGATTTTTTAACTATGTGAAATACATGTTGAATATTAATCCCCTTTTATGTAATGGTAACATTATTGCATTGTGCACATGTTACATTAAGAGTATTGTAGATGTTTCGCTTTAAACAAACTTTCAGTAAAGTTTTTGATATTTACGAGGAATATTTAGGTGATAAAAAGAAGACAGCATGTCATTTAATAACAACAGTTTTGTCTACTTTAATAGTAAATCTCCCCTTAAAACAATTTGTAATTTTTTTCAATATAGAAATATAACAAAGGTGATAAAACAGATACTTCTTGTTTGAACAAATGTGGAATATTTTCTTCATTTTTCTGTGTCACAATGTAAATGTTGGTTTTAGATACTGCATACTTTCTTTATATCCTATTATACCCCGTAAGGTTTATCAGCTGCATCCCTTCCTTCTTTACTCTATGACGTTGTGTAGAATTTATGTTCTTACCATTTCCCATTCTGCACAGATGTACGGCCCCGGACGCAGGATGACCAGGAGACCTGTCTGATTGGCCAGATCCAAAAAGTGCTCCAAATCTCGGTCCCCTGTGAAGTTGTGGACCCCCTGCACTGCTTCATGAAAGTTCCAGGGCACATATCTGTGTGGAGGCAGAGCAAATGTGATCGAACCATAACAGCAAAGACAGACTATGGAGAGTGATCGAAATATATTTAAGAATGAGATGTGTGGAACTTACACTTGGATGGCATTGAGTCCGGTCATGTACATCTTCATGAGCCTGTCCTTCCAGTAGTATTGTGGGATTCTGGAGTAGTGGATACTGCCTGAGATGTACTGGAAAGGCTTCCCATCTTTGAGGAAACAGTTGTTTTTGTAGTCTATAGAGAAGGATCTTTTTCCAGAAACCTGCAAGGACGGACATGTTCTGAGAGTTACAACTATCTGAGATCTGTTTATACATGCAACGTGGTATTAATCTGTCTGCAGAGGAATGTGTGTTAGCACTAGATTGTACATTTTGTATGTCATTAGCCTTGGATTGAGAGAGATGCGCCGTTTTAAAGGGCAAGATAACGTGGAAAAAAGTTCTAATTTTACAAGCTACAAAAAAAAAAAAAATTCCGGGAACTACACATCTGTGAGTGATCAGGTGACTTCTCTATTGTAAAAGTAACGATACTCAGTCAACTTTCGAGTTTGTTTCTTACCAGGTTTCCACTGACAGACAGACAAGCAACGTTCACTGCAACGAAAAGTAAGACACCAGCAGCCATTCCTGCGATAATTGACCTTGACACTAATTCATCACCGCTTTCTTTTCATATGTTAAGATATCATTGTCCCTTATTACAGCTCGGCTGCGTTCAGCCCTGTGAGTCTGACAGCTGACGAAGAAACAACATTCACGTTCTGTCTCATGACGTCCGGCCCGCTTCTACAGCACCGTCACGTGATTCCCAGTGTGCATCCGCCTGGTCCTAAACTCCGTCAAGTTCATTCAAATCTGCTCTGTTTGTGTGCAGGTTCCCACTCGGTTGACCCCTTACAGACAATACTTTCCACTGAAAATCCAGTCCCCTGGTGAATGTGACCAGCTATGACAAGCCTGAGAACAAAAACTATGAAGGAAATTAAAACAAAAAAAAAATGAGTATTTGTTGAAGATTATGTTGAGTCCATTTTGAACTAATGAAAATAAAGAGATTGAAATTATGACCACACCCATATTGGGTTAACCTGTTCATCTTCATTAGTAAAAGCATTAAACTGAAACATCTCAAAAGAAGTAACAGCACATTTCTGTTAAAGCCAGCCGAAGTGTCTTTACAGTTTAACACACAGAGCAATCCAAATTACATAAGGGTGAATTAGAACAAAATAGAATAGAACAGAATAGAATAAAAGTATATAACTGTGTAGGCAGAGGAAAAAGAGAGCCAACATATGATATAATGCTGTCACAACATGCTGTCATAATACGCATGAAATAGGCTGAGAACAATTCTCATTGTGTTTGACATGACAAGATAACAAAGCAGCCAGTTCAGGAATGGTTTGCTTTTTTAGCTGCAGGACTCGGCTCTGTGTCTGTTCGTCTTTTCATGTTGTGTGAATAATGGTTAGAAGTCAACCATTCATCATAAAACTAACATTTATTACAAAGTTTGTGAATGCTTTTTAGATAAATGTGGACTTTTAATACCGGGATCTTGTGCCTGATATTTGATTTTCAGATAAGATGACGAGGTAATGTTGGCGTGATAACACAAAAACATTATTTGCAGTTAGTCTTCTAATACCAATTGATTGTGTGACAATGTCACGTCCTTTACAGAGCACTAGATGGCGCTTTAATACCTTGATGGGAACCAAAGTGAGCTGACATTCATGTCTGAGATGAGACAAGTTAAAGCTATATGTAACATCTTTGCAGCAAAGGCTGCAAAATTCATCAGGACTTGTGGCCAAAAAACATGGTCAAATCTGCATCACCCCATTTGACCCAATTTTAATTTTGAGACCACAACATAAAGTGTAGTGTGCAAAATGTACAGCTATATGGTCCAGTGAATTTGCGTTTTTTTTTACCTGGCAGCCTGAGTTCAACTTTGGATATGGAAACACCTTCTTGTCTTTCTGTCGGCATTCATTATGTTGTCATACGCTCTCGGATTTCCAACACAATTTAAACAAGACATCACCCTGCAAATATGGGATTCATAGCTAATTTGACCTCTGTATGGGAACTGCACTGTTATTAGCACTAAAATGTTACATGTCGCAGGTTTAATTCAAAGATTAAATCACTGGGCTACAAATTTCAATCTTTGTACACAAACAAGCTTTAATTTTAAAGTGCATTTGTTGTCATTTTTAAGTTGAGACATAAACAAGCCAAATGCTATAATCACAAGAGCCTCTAGTTAACAAACTATCATACCTTCAAGTCTGGACCAATTATCCACTAATATTTTGATTCTTTTTAGTCTCAGACAGAAGCTGACATGCAGGCCTGTTTTGTGTCTGTTTAATTGCATGTTTCCAGTGTGCTGACACACTCAAAGAAAATCAAAGTTGCTGCTGGTCTGCAAATCATTACGGTTACAGAGAGCTCTTAAGTGGGAGTAGAGTGGCTGATGTTGTAATGCGTAATGGGAACAACAATTTATCTCTGTATGTCATGTAAGCACAAAGCAGTTAATCCCGGTAATTTGGCTAAATAACGCATGTATCTGCCTGCTGGCCTGTCATTGTGCTCACATGATTATGTGCACACACACTTTTACAGATGCTTTTAGTGTTTTTTTTCAGCTCCACTCCCGCAGTAGTAATGATTTTCTATACAATATTTTCATTTCCTGCTCTGCCTCTTTATCCATCAATCTTAATTTAAGAGGATGGAAAAGGGGGTGCTCACTATAGCTAATGGCAGCTGATCTCAACAGCAGATAGAAGAAATGCTCTGGCTCTGTGGCTCATTAGCCCACTGTTAGACGCGGTTAATTGTCCTGGGAATGAGAGGAGGAACGACATACATGGGCATGTAATTTGGTTAGCAGCGTGATAGTGCCTGAGGAGGGCTTGTCTGTATCCCGTGAAGCCCTCGAGCTTGTGGAAAATGGATGTTCAAACCACAAAGAAACCAGTGACTAATGCACTGAAGACACTGAAGACAACACCACTTACAGCAAGAGTGGAAGTCTAAAGGAAGCGACTGAGACTAATGCAAACATCAGAAGGACTGCTGCAGTCACATGAGATCAGCTTGCATTCTTTATTCTACATATGGGTTTAAAAGTTCTTTGTTTGACGAGCAAAATATGGTAGTCAGTCTTTTAATTACTGCACAAAAGGACAGACCAGACCTGCCTACAGTAACAGGAGAGGCCTGCCCCTAATGTGATGGGAGACGAAAGACCCTCACCCCAGGGTCGGGCGTCACCTCAGTGAAGTCATCTCCCCTGAGTCTGTAATTAGATTGAAACATCCCTCTGCCTCACAACCCCCCAAAATAAGCCCTCTTTGTTGTTTCTGGTGACAGCAGGTGTATTCAAATACCCCCCTGCTATCCGGAAACACACTTCAATTCATTTGGAACAGCTGATGTTAAAGGGGCACTCCATAAATTTTCACTCCTCTGCATTAAAATGACAGTTTCCTTGCCAGGAGAAAAACTAGCCCGTGAAACATAATGTACTCCTTTTCTTCCAAGCAAAAGGCAAGTCAAGTCAGTTTTAATGGTATAGAGCCAAATCGCACCAAAGTTGTCACAAGACACATTAGGTATAGAGTAGGTCTGGACCAGACTCTATAATTAAGTTGTATTAAATTTATTACAATTATTTAATTGTGCTCATACACACTCACATTGATGGTGGAAGGAAGTAATGCACTGCATGGTGCTCAAATGGCAATCAGGGAAATTGTGTTGCTCAGTGAGACTTGATGTGCGACAAAAGGAGCAGGTAATCTGACCACAAATGTGGCGATTAAACGGGCAACCTGCTCTGTCTCTCACAGTTTTATATATAATGTTTTTTGTGGCTTTGTCAAGTCTGAAAATTTTACTATGATCTGGGTTATATTACAGACCTGACCAAAATGTCTATGAAAATTGCAAAAATTGCAAAAAGCGCAAAAGGCCATCTTTTGAGGCAATGTCTGGTTTGTCCTTTCTGGGTTACTGTAGAAACATGGCGGTGCAACATGGCAGACTCCACGGAAGAGGACCTGCTCCCTCTGTACATGTAAAAGGCTCATTTTATTAGGTAAAGAAAACACAACAAATTTTACTTTCATGTGATTCTACACATTTCTGCCATGTTCTATAACAGTTCGTTCATTCACTAATTTAGGGGTTTATATTAACTTTTATTGTTTTATTAAAACATGTTAAGATTTTTTTCAGTACTATAATCCAGCAATATATATGATTCTGAAATGGGCCATTCTACACAATAAGCACTTTACTTTTGGTACTTTAAGTTTGACTTTGTTCAAATGCTTCTGGGCATCATGGCGGCTTAGTGGCGAGCACTGTTGCCTCACAATAAGAAGGTCCTGAGTTTGATATCTGGCTGAGGTAGGACCTTTATGTGTAGAGTTTGCATGTCCTCCCCTTGACTGCGTGGGTTCTCTCTGGGCACTCCGGCTTCCTCCCGCAGTCCAAAGACATGCAGGTTAATTGGTAACTCTAAATTGCCCGTAGGTGTGAATGTGAGCGTGAACGGTTGTTTGTCTCTATATGTCAGCCCTGTGATGAACTGGTGACTTGTCCACAGTGTGCCTCACCTTTGCCCAATGTCACCTGGAGTTGGCTCAAACACCCCCTCGACCCCACCAAGGAAAGGTGGTTAAGGATAATGAGTGAATGAGTATTGCTTCTTTTACTCAAGTAAAATATCAAAAATATGTCCTCTGCTGCAAGTAGGTGCTGTAAGCAAGGAAGACGTGTAAGCAAGATGTGGCTCATTCTCAAAAAGATTCACTGTTCAGGAGGTGATTTAGACTGAAAACTTGGATTAAAAAAAACTTCCAACAGAATTCTTCCCAAGAAAACAACTGTTTACATTATACAGGTGGAAGCACAATCACCGTGTGTCTCCGAATAAAATGGGAGCCTTTTTTGCAGTTTTCATTTTTTTAAAAATACCCCCGAAATTCTGCCTCTAAAAGTCTGCACAATGTCAGCCAGGCCAACAAAAAGCAACAGATTATTATTTTTCTTTTTTGATTCTGTATCG
>JAPZDX010000005.1:14570834-14585849 GCA_029783625.1 Naso annulatus | reverse complement strand
TGTTATCATTCAACGAAATGGACCATAAAAGTTACAGTTTTTATAATGTTATGTTTTTAGGGGTATCTTAAGCCTTATTGGCTGTAGACAGTATCAGCTGTGCTCTTGTTTGGTTAAAACAAAAACACAGTTTAATATGTTACTATAACCTTTATCAGGGATATCTGAACAGGATTGGTGCCGTTAAAGTGAATGGATGCTAACACTATAGCTAGCTAACCTTAGCACCCACTCACTAAAGCCAAAACTTTTTCTTTATTCACCTAATGTTCTTAATCAACTGCTGCCATGTCCTCTTGTCTTTCTCACTAGGAAAGTGGAACAATGAAATTCTGTTTTGTTTTGTTTTTTTACTCAGATCTGTGTAAAAAACATGGGACACAGCACTGTGGCACATTGAAAAAACAGGACTTTGACCTGGATATGGTAGTTTGAAAGGGTGTTACGTCTTAAAGACCGATTCCATAGACTTTAAAGTGGTATTGTTCATATTGAAAATACAAAGCTATACTTTTTTTATGCAACTCAACTATGGGTATTATTAAAAAAAATATATCTAAGAGGGAACAATACGATTTTTTATGACAACACTTAAATCTACTGAAGCCCAGGTGTTTATAGTGACATCAGTCATTTGAAGTGAGTGATGTAATAAAGTATAAAACGATAATTCTGATTAAGGATGTAAAAAAAAGTGAAAAGCCTGTTTGATATAATTGTCAGTATGTCCCTGCCTGTTGTATCAGAACCAATTAGCCAGAGAGGAGGGTGGGGTTAAAGCCCAGTGTTTGGGGACATCTGGCAGTAAATCTGCAAGCTTCTCGACAGATGACATCATCGCATATGCTGCTTTTCTCCCTGAAGTCTTCATCCTTTCATAAACCTAGTATTTAAAAATTTTTTAAAAAAGCAACCCACTGATGACCGCACTGCTATTGTGTCTACGCCCATTCTCTAAAGGCCCCCTAGAGATTAAATGAACATGGCTGCCAGACCAGGGTCAGCTTATTTTTTCACACTTAACAATGTATTTTCCATTTTCTACACTTTTTAAAAGATTTGGTTCAGTTAATGCATTCCATAAAGATAAAAAGCTGGAGTCCACACATAATACACTAATTATAAACAGTCAGCCTTTCACCAATGCAATCTTCCTCAGAATTTCAAGTATCTATAATGATGACACAGAGATGGACTCTTGCATAAAGTATTGTCTACAGTCATAGATAAGTCAAATGCATCTGATGCACAAGCTTTTTATAAATGTATTATTGATGTTTACCCTATCAAATCATTTTATTGTGACAAGTGCATGAAAGAAGGAGTTTGCATTATTCATTACAGCTCTGGCACAAAAGCATCTTTGATTTTTCAACAAAGACAGTAATGGATGGTCTTGAGGCCATTAACTTTGGTAATCAATATTTTAATATTGACAGTGGCTTAAATGACAAGTTAATGCATAGCTAGTGAACATGGTGGAGCATTTAGCAGCTGTGAAGCTATGAATTTACGTCAAATAGAGTTAAAGCGGGAGTGAATTTTGAACTTTGTTGGCTTGAACAAAATATGACTGTAAATGAAAGAAAATGTTGCTTGGTGTCTGTAAGATTAGGAAACAGGCGACAGTTCATTACCTGTTTTTATCAGTTCTGTAAGACAACGATACGTCAGTGATGTGTGTGCAGCTTTTTTCACTGCCTCAAAGTGCTTCCCAAAAATCAATGAATACTTTTTAAGTATTGTATTGTATTTTACATCAAGGCCTCCATTCCAAGACATTATCTATTACAGAATGTTTGTGGGATCTCAGATTCAGTTGTTTGCTAAGTTCAATTAAACCTTCATCTGCGTTCAATCAGCTTCCTTAAAGCCCCAGCAGCCCCTCTGCACCGACTCAGCAGTTCTGTTAAAAACGCTATGTCTGCTTCCAACTGGGACACATGAAAATGCCAAAGGAGCTAACAGTAATGCACTGGGACACCACAACCCAAACTCCTGGTCCATCAGTATTGATCTGAGCACTGCTTCCCATCCAGTGACCAACACAGTCATAGTCTGTCAGTTCTCTCATCTCAAACCTCGTCCATTTGACTTCTGACAGCCAGAAAGTCTGCGAGGGTTCCTGTTTCACTATGGAGACGCTGGTTCTTCTTATTCCTTCCTTTGTCTTCCTGACAAGCTCTATTTTGATCCATTTCAAGTCAAAACTGAAAATTTACTCCTCTGCTTCATCTAAGTGAGTCAAACAAACCAAGGTAAGGGTGGACAGAGTCAGTTATGCTGGCAGCAGGCACAGGCAGGCACACATCAGGGATCCAGTACGTCATTTTTGTATCATCACTTCAATCTGCCTGTCATCCGTCCATGCATGCATGCATGCGCTGTGGTCATAGCGAAAGACGTGGAAGATGTTCTGCCAGCAGTTTGATCCATATCTTTGTGAACTTGTCTCTCTGCCCTCGTTCCTCCTTCATCTAAACCTCGAGGATGAGTTGGTGCACAGTTGGCCTCTGGCTGTCTGCAGCTTTTGTCAGCTGTGATGGGAGCAAAAGTGAGCACGAATTCTTGGCTTCTGGAATATTAGTTACATATGGTGCAGGTCACCTTGACAGTAGCGTATTGAAAATGCAAGGTTCATGTAGTGGAAGTGGGCAACCTCACCTAAAGCACACTCCTTCTGTTAACATACAAGATTAACACATTTAAAAGAAACGAAGAAAGGAAGAAGAGTCGTATATTTAATGACAGTGGCTGCTGGTTAGGAGTCATCTACTAATTGAATTGATCACATGATGAGATCTCGGTGTCTTATCATCTCAGCTAATCAGTTTCTTGGTAGGAAGCCTGAATCAATAAATCATTTAAGTGGTTTATAAGCCCTTGTGCCCCTCCCTCGACCAATTTTTCGTCACTTTGCATTTTTGGTTCTCACCCTCCACCCTCAAACCTGGAGACATTCCGCCGGGGTTTTTCGCCTTCCTGTTCTGAAAGCATTTTAACGGATACAGCAAAGAGAAAAAACCTAGAGGATCACATCAAAAACCCCAAAATAATTTAGACGAAAACCTTTGTTCAGTGATTTGAAAACATCCCCTTGGGCTCCGGAAAACTGTGATGGTGATTCTTGAACAAAAACTGCAATTTCCTCAAATGATTCTGATTTCACCACCTTTTTTTCTCTTAGTAAGTCTCACATTCAGCATTCTAAAAGCTAACTGTTTGAATATGTGTGTGTTTTGGTCCAGGTGATCCACCTGCAGAGGGCAGAGCTGAACAGGGAGACGGTGTACCCGATGCACCCCAGCAGCATCCATGGAGTGGAGGACATGTCCACACTGGCAGAGCTGCATGAAGCTGCCATCATGCACAACCTCTTTCTGCGCTACCAGAAAGACAACATCTATGTGAGGCGCTGTCTTTATCTGTTAGCACGTTTACTCTAAGCGACCATGTACCTGGAATCTGTGGGTCCTTTGTGTTGCTTGGGTGTATTTTTCATTTTCCTTTCATTTTCTGGGGACTGGGATGTTCGCACGCTGTTTGTCAGAGGGTTTTGTAAGAAATACATAAATACTACTTAAACTGCAGCAAATAAAATAGTAAAGAACAGGTACCTTCTGGAATGCAATGAAGTGTATTTAATCAGAGCTGCTTTTTTTCTCTGAGAATAGCAGATTATAGTTATGTTTGTTTGACCCCGTCTCTCTCCCAGGATTACTTTCAGGGTAGAGCGCAGAAACCGTATCCTGGCTTTATTAAAATAATCATCGTCCGCAGACTCGCAGTAACTTTGCTTTTTGAAATCCAATCTCCTAATCTCATCTCCGAGGGCTCGCCCGGTCTGTCTGCACTGCATCGCAGAACAATTTCATTGTGGAAGGCTGACCCACAAACACACTTTTGTGAGGAACTTTTCCCCAAAGCGCATTACCCGAGCAGGAGCAATGGATCCTAAAATATTACCAGCCTGAGTGTGAACTAGGGCACATGCAGCCGTTTAATAGTGTCTTAGAGTCCAGGTAGTGTGTCAGAGGAGGTAAACTGGGTGAATCTACTGAACTGGTTTTATTTAACTGTGCTGCAGAGGTTTTGTAGAAGTCCAGTGTGTTTGGCGAGCTGTAGGAGCTGCACATTCTAGTGTAAAATACAAAGCATTTTTCTCTCATATTGTGTATTCTGACATCTTTCTGATACTCTTTGTCTTCTTCTCTCCTCTTCATACTTTCTTCTTACTTTTTCATTTCCCTCAGACCAACATTGGTTCAATCCTGGCAGCAGTAAATCCCTACAAGCAGATAGCAGGTCTGTATGACAGCACTGCAGTCGATCTGTACAGCAAACACCAGATGGGGGAGCTGCCTCCTCATATCTTTGCTGTGGCCAATGAGTGTTATCGCTGCCTGTGGAAGAGACACGACAGCCAGTGTGTTCTCATCAGGTGAGGAGAAGATTACAGAGGTTCAAATCAAGTATGAAGTCGTGATTCCTCTGATTGCTTGCAAGACGGTTTAGTTAAACAGATTTGATAGATCCATTTGCATATCTCTTTCTGTCTTCTTGTCTTCAGCGGGGAGAGCGGTGCCGGGAAGACAGAGAGCACCAAGCTGCTGCTGAAGTTTCTCTCAGTGATGAGTCAAAACTCTGCAGGAACTCCTCCGTCGGAGAGGACCACCCGAGTGGAGCAGGCCCTCGTTCAGAGCAGGTACTGTTACAACCACAAGGTTTGAGCCAGGAACTATTCGTTTAAATTCGTTTAACTCTAAGGCTGGATTGCACCAATATGGTTAAACTTATAAAACCAGTTTAAATCATGGTTTAAGTTTAAATTCAGCTGCACCAAACTTTTAAACTAGTTTAAAATTAAGAAAGATTAAATTTAAACCTCTCCTTACACCTCAGTTGTTGTTTTTTTTCTTCTTCATTTTTCTATTGGCCATAAATACTATATTTTAGGAGAGTGATGACAGGACAAAGCAGTCCATCACACCCTCAATGATTACATCCTTTCACACCTCAACAGTATCTTTAGGCCTTGATTTATTTTCTTTCTTTGTCTCTGTTCAGCGGGCCTGAGTGATGACAATATTGCGTTAAATTGGAAAAAAAACTTTTTGTACTACAGGTTTAACGATACGTGCATGGCAATACGACGCGAGAACGATATATGCTTTGATTCAGTGACAGAAATCAACATAGTTACTCTTTTTGCCAAAAACAGAAAGGAAAATGCCTGTGTCTGTGCAGTGGTAGAGGAGAGAAAACACTGGAAAAGCTTGATACACTGAACTGACACTAATTCTTACTATTGGCACAATTGATAATTGCTTTAGAAAAATGATTTTAGATCGATACAAGTCACATAAAGACGATTTTCCGTTTACCTATCAGTGTAATTGTATCATAGAAATGAATCAGTGTAGCGTTACATCCCTATATTTTATTCTTATAATACACTGTGGACTGACATTACGTCATTGTGATGGGATTGTTAAAGTCTTTTACCCTACATATGAAAGGCTGAAGTGTCTTGTTCCTTTTTTAAAAAATTTAATTATGCTTTTGTACTGTCACCAGTGACTGGACGTGTTTCCTCACTGGAAAACAGTTTTCCTACAAAGACAATAAAGTACTTATCCTAAACCCAGCAAGACTTGTCTAAGTAGGCTAATTGCATATTAGAAGCAGATCTTTGTAGGCTAGACAATGTTATGCATGCTACAATGACTTTTATCTCCAGCAGCTCAGCTTTTAATCTCTTTTACACAAATACTGTCTCATAATGTGGTGAAGGTTTGATTTGTGTGATTGTGTTTCTTCTGTCTGCAGTCCCATCATGGAGGCCTTTGGAAATGCAAAGACTGTGTACAACAACAACTCCAGTCGCTTTGGGAAGTTTATCCAACTCCACTTCTCCCAGAACGGAAACATTCAGGGAGGCTGCATCATTGACTGTATCCTTCAAGTGTTCACATTGTTCTGCTGTAGATAGATCTGGTCTTATTAAGTAATTAGTCACTTCTGGCTCAGCGGACATATTCTCTAAGATTTCATTGTTTTCCTTGACTTTCAATCATCAGATCTGCTGGAGAAGGTAAATCTGTGTTGTGTGGAAACATTTAGGATCAACGGCTGGGTCCATCAAGTTTATTTTTGATGTTTTTGAATCAATGTGTAATAGTGCAGTCATCAGCAAAATCTATTCAATAACTGATGTCTTTGAAATATTTTCTTCTAACCATCTTCTCTTTCCAAGAATCGCGTGGTTCGTCAGAATCCTGGAGAAAGAAACTACCACATCTTCTACGCTCTGCTGGCAGGGGCAGACAGAGACCACAGAGGTTTGTTTTTAAAACACATATTCACCACCTGATCAGAAAAAGATATTTATCGGTTTATTCCTCAGGGACAGTGCACACCAATCAAAAGTTAGACTGTAAGCGAGCCAGAATTAGCCTGACGGGCTAATTTTCATCTGTTGTCCCCCAGCCAGATTTTTAAAAGGCAACCTAAAAATACTGGAGCGTAGAAGATCATGACTTAAGTCTACATATCAGAAATTTAAAAATATTTATTCTAGACAACTTCAGGGAAATACTATTTTATGTATTGATATACAATTTAACAGCAAGCATTAGTTAAACCAATAATTAATCAACAATAGATATCCATTTATTTTTCTGTTGAGCGACTAAGAGGTTTGAACTTACAGGGAACTGAGACTCAGGTCAAGTCTTTGGAATAAAAACCAGTCCAGTTTAGTTTGACAACTTGAGATTAAGCTAGTAAATCAAAACATCTTGTGTCATATATTTGTGTGATTCTGAGAATGATCTCATCTCACAGACAATCTTTATTGGAATGCAAAACACAACAAACAGCTGTATGTCAAGCAAAACAAAATGTGTTTTCCAAACTATGTGTAAAGCTTAGACTGAATTTATCAGCACAGGGCGCCACCTTGTGGACAACAAAATGAATACAAAAACCATAAAAAACATTTGTACCCTCAGACAGACCAAGTTATTAGTTATTGAACAGTGCCGTTAGAGCAGCTGAGGGCTTGCTGCCTTGCTTGCATGCTCAGGTGTATAACTGGTTACTCCACACTCCAGTCCAGTTGTTTCAGCAGCAACACTGACTTTTTTTCAGTTCTCTTTAAAGTATTTTTCTACCTATGTTTGCCCAGTGTGAATCCTGGCAGTCTTTGTTGCCACCAGTCCCTTTAAGGTCACCCTGGTATTCTGTTGCAGCCTCTAAAAGCAACTCTGTCACATGTGTGAATAGAGCAATGTTTTGACTTGACTTGTTTTAGTGTAGAAAACACTGATTTACAGCATATGTCATTTCAAGCTGAAGGTTTTCTCATTTTGTTCAACAAAAAAAAAAATATGATTCCTCCCACTTAAGTTAGATTGTGCTCTCCTTCATGCCCGCAGAACCTTTTATGTCTTTCTCCTGTTGTCTCTGGCATGTTGCAGCTGCAATAATATTAATATACTGGCTAAAAGAAACAAAGTGTAGCCACTAAACTTTTTCTGTTATCTTTTGTTTATTCTGCTGCAATCTGCGCGCTGCGTATCGCGCACGGCCAGGCTGGCACGAAGCGTTCTTTTTCAGTATGAATAAAATCACATTCAAGTCCACACAATCAAATGAGTCCACAGCCGTCTGCTGACGTGCAATGCATAAAGTATGAAAAGACCTTTACTGAGAGCTAATGGGCTCAGACTAAGTGTTTCAGACAGGTTAGAGAAATTAAACAAAGCTTTTGTAGGTGGACTAAAAAAAAAAAAAAAAAAAAGGTAGTTTTGGTCTTTTCATGGAACCTTTTAACAGTAAAAAAACAATAGGCCAACACCGTCCTCCTTAGAAGAAAAATGTCAGAATACAAAGATGTCCATCAACTGTGAAATACTTGTATATGTGCACATTTGTTTCTCTAATTATATGACACCACAATCACAATAACTTTACATAATCTTCATGTCACACATTTGCTTTGTCTGCTCTCACCTGGTTAAGATTTCTCTGGATTTTTGCAGTAAAGTTCAAAAATCACAAACCAAAGATATCAGAAAGGAAGAAAATGCCCCTTTAACACACAACACTTCCACATGTTACAGTATTTACATGTGAAAGTGTTGTGTAACCTGCCTTGAACTGACTCACTAAACTGCTGGTTTGGCTCCTAGCTTTCCCTTAGAGCTCTTTGCTGCTGTAGGTCTTTCCTGTTTTCCCAGCATTCGGCTGTCCTGACTTTCTCATACCGGCTCAGTTGCATAACTCCCTGACTGTGTGTGTGCGTGTGTGTGTGTGTGTGTGTGTGTGTAGCGTTTGCTAATAGGCAATGTTGCAACCCCTGACCCTTAGCTGCTAAACTGTGATGATCAACAGTTGCAACATGTTACGTGTCTGTCATGAGCGTCTCGTGGTATCTGTTGTTATCTCGCTGGCTGCTGGGTGGAATGCATCTTTTCCTCCTCGTGTCTGCAGTGAAGTCAGCAAGCAGCTTGTTTGGCTGTGCTTCCCTTGGTGTTATTCATTGTCAGTGGATTCCCTCAGCAGGAGAGAGAAACAGGTGCATTTCCACATATTTGAGCAGGGTGTGTGCTTCTATGTGGTTTTGTCCTGCTGGTTGTTGTCATTCATCAGACAGGAGATCGCGTGGAGTTTTGAAGGTATACATCGATATACAGACAAAACATATGTTTACCAACATAACTGGGAACAGGGTTCCTGCAGGGGCATGATGTTTCATCAGATCAAACCCAACCTGTCTTTAAATTTTTTGAGTTGATTTATTCAATGTACGGCATGTGGATGCTAAAAACAGTCAGAGTCCCTCAATGGATCCTTAAAAAATCTGAATAAGTCTTCGATTTGGTTATCTAAATTAAAGCCCTCAAAAAGTCTTCATAACTGTCTGAAAATGGTCTTAAATTTGTTGCTCAAACGTCTAAAAAAATGGTATGAGGTAAGAGAAAGGTTGTTTTTTTTTTATTATTACGCTCCATTGTGAGTTTTAATTATCTTCAGTTGCAAATGAAACTTACACGCAACAGGCCTGTACCTACTCCTAGACTGTGGAGGGCAGCATAACATTACACAGTGTAGTGCCTGCCGGAAAGCCATTAGAAGAAGAAGAAAAGCGGGAGCCGTGAATACCAAAATTTGGGGGCGTTTATGTGGTCTCTTTTCATGAACAAGGTAAACATGACCCCATTTGAAGGTACCATCAATTGTGACTCCCAAGGTGACTGACGTCTTTGTTTCCGTGTAGCTAGCTAGCGCTAACAGTAGCCTAGCTAAGGGAAATTGCACTCTGGAACAGCTCAACCCACCCCTGGGAGAAATCCCTGGCATTTGTTGGTGTCTTTTTGCTGCCATTCGTTGTAGCTCCATGGGGAAGTACAAATTTAACAAGACCTGGCTGGAGAACAGCAACTTTTTTCCGTGGCTAAAGACTATAGATGGACATCTGGACAAAGCCAGGTGCCCGTTTTGAAAGAAGTCATTCAGAAGTAATTCAAACTCAGAAACACAGAATTAACGTGACCGAATTCCAAATGCAGAGTGGAAAAAAAAACGAGTGGGATTTCTCAGTTAAATTCCATCGTCTCTGCCGAAGCAGGAGAACAGCCAACAGCCTCAAGTTATCAACAGCTAGCTACAGTAGCTCTTCTTCACCAACTTCAAGCGATCTCTGAACAACATTTGGCTCTATGGCCACGCTGCAAGCGGAGGTGCTGTGGACTCTACCACAGCAGTCAGGCATCAGTCGTATACCTCTAATGAAGTCTTAAAGTCCATTTGGAGTCGCATTAAAAAAGGTCTTAAAAAGTCTTAAATTTAACTGACTGAAACCTGCGGATACCCTGACAGTTCTCACATTGAATCTTTGTAACTTGATGTGGTGTGTCTGTCATATTCTGAATGCGTTTTGGAGGATGATCTGTCAGTGCCAATAGCTTTGTATTAATACACAATGTTTAACTTTGTTTGATCCTGTGATGGAGAATTTTGACTGATTACCAAGCAGTAAAGTGCATATTTACTTTATCAGTGTGGTAGCATTTAAGTTCTGTAGGGGGCGCCAAAAATAAAGCCAGGAATAATATGTTTGTAATTTGAATCTGCTAGTTTTCTATATTTTATTAGAATTTCAATCCTTTACTTGAATGTTTTACATTTAAGCTATAACATTTCATTAGAACACCAGTCTGTCCAAAACAGATAGTGAAACTTCAGTTTTTCCCAGCAGATGTTCATTTTTCTCTGTGATAGTCCCTTGTAGTAATTGTCTGGCTTTTCACTTTACCAGTGCCTTGACCCTTCAGCCTGGAAGCACTGTGCCTGCCTCCTATTATGTATAACTCTACCTGAATCTTCTTCTCTTTGCAGTTATTTTACAGTCTTTATTTTTGGGTTTGTTAAGGTAGCATCCACCATTTAAGGTCTTTTTTAGTGAGTAAATAGTAGAAAATTTGCACTTCAATAGTAGCTATGCTTCAAAAGTCACCACACTGGCAACAAAATGAGCCAGATGGTCTAAACATGTTCAAGTACTGTTTACAAGCAGAGGCTCAAACTATTTGAAAGAAGAGGCAATTATCTCTATTTGTGAGGTAGATGGATCTATTCAAGATCAGTAATGGCTTTAATAATGGTATTACCTCATTTTGTGTACTGTAAAAAATGCTGGCCATATGTGTAGTCGTCCCCTGTTTTAAAACTGACACAGTAGAGTACTGTTACCCAACTGAAGTTTATCTGAAGATCAACAGATAGAGGAGGATTATTCAAGGAGGGCTGATTCCAGGGGCAACTGGACGTGTTTTGTAAATATTTGATAACAATTCACCTCTCATCCAAGGGACTTCTTCAGTACTGAGGGCCACATTCAGACAACACAATGCAAGTTTCCCCAGAAAATGCAAGTTCCCCCATTCATTTTAATGTGGATAGTCTGATTAGGCTTCATTGATGCATAGTGTGGGTAAAGCGAAGAGAATTTCTGGCAGAGAAAAGGCCCTTTCACACACTTGCACTTTTAACTGCTGCTTTTCCAGACATTTACTAGCTGAGCTGTATGTGTGAAAGCAAATGACTGAATCAATTAATAAAGACTTCAACCTGCCAGCTCCCTAATCCTTACTATACTTGCTATTAAGCCTGTGTCCGGGGAGTCCCATTGAGGCTTGCTGATGTACTCAAAGTGCTGGATACCAACCCGGAATGGGTTTCTTTTTGAGGGGAAGCACCTTTTTTTTTCTTAAATGCAAGGAGTGCACCTGCTTTTTAGTATTTTCTCCTTGCCTGTATTGCTCTCCACCTTCACTGATAAATGCGCATACGTCCAGATACATGTAGCATTTGTGTCAGTGCCAAACCAGTCATCATTACGGATAAATAATTGGCCTCAGCCACCATGGCAGATAACTTCAACGCCTGATTTGGTCTTCAAGTGCCCTTGCTGACTGGTTTGGATTCCCAGGTTTTCAATGCCCAAGACGTTATTAAACTCAGTGATGTTCTTGGTTCTTTAGTGTTCCTGGCTGTTGTAATGGCAGTTGTTAGAGTCACTGAAGCCACCTGAAAATATGTGATGGTGAAATGCTGAGTCTTATCATGAGGCATTGGCCTTATGTGTTGAGTGCAATGCATATGCACAGTGGTTAAACCATTCAGGGTTTTGTTTTACGGTTAAACCCATAAACCAACACATGGCTCAACAGGCAAACATCTAAGGTCAAGAATCAGCAGTTTATAATTCCTGAAAGAGAAGGGACACTGTTTCAAGGACAACGGTGTACATACTTTGGATAGGGATGGTGTCAACGGAAAGTGACAAGCTTGTTACAAGCCTGTCCAGACTTTTGATAAATCCTGACTCTAAGGATAAAAAGCTTGTACCCTAGGCTTTGGCAGATCGCAAGGGGTTAAAAAAAATGTTGTGGCCATGAGGGTGGATGTCAGTTTTTTGACAAACACAACCTGACATTAAATTGTGGTGGCAACTCAGCTAATTGGCCAGTCACACCAAACAGAGCTGAACAACCCATCCATCAGGTCGTACAGAGACATTAATTTGCATCTGTCAACCTGATTTTGTCCATAACAGCTCTTTGTGAGACGCCAATAAGACCCTGCTTTTCTTAGCTTGACCAATCAAGGATTTCCTCTACAAGACTTCAGCTGTGTCTCAATTCAGGGGCTGCATCCTTCCAATACCGCTGCCAAGGAAGGCTTCTCCTTCGCACGCCTTCGTCGGCTGCAACGGCTGAACCGAAACCTCTGTTAAATGAGATAGTCTAGCCTAAGGAGCATTGCCTGTTTTTGTCACCAAATGCTCCTGGCACCACAAAGCAGCCCCCCTGTCGCTTAGCAACCATGACACGGCAGTTAGCTTATGTGCATGTGAAGAAAAAGCCAAAATTTTTTTGTTTGTTATTTTAATTCTTACATTTAAAGATGTATCCTCTAACTGCTGCGACTTTGTCTGTTATGTACGCTTGAAAAAAAAAAAAGAAAAGCTCGGCGGCAGCACGCAAGGAATCTTGGGATGTGTTAAGCTGCGAAGGATCCACCAATTGGATCCTTCACAATGGGGGATTCGTCGGCCATGTTTGTCAGCCACATTTGAAGGAGCTGACGAATTAGGACAGCCTTTGTTGCGCTGCTGTGACGCAGATGGTCTCCAAATACACCCTTCAGAGGATAGGGCTGCTGAATTGAGGCGCAGTTATTATCTTCACACATCCTTCCCCAGGAGGTTTAACAACCATTCACACTTGGCCTCATGTGACCACTCCAACAACGGTTGTTTACAGAAGCACCAACAAACCAGAATTATCAATGACCTTTATAACAACACCACAGACGTTAACAACTTAAACGCTCCTTTTGCACATGCATTGCTAAGCTCATATTTTGTATCTACTCTTTATTTTGTCGCCCACCAGCCAAACTATATTAGTAAACACAACGCAGGTGACTAAATCATTTGACAAGGATTTTAGCCTGCCTACTCTCTTGTACTCAGTATGTGCAACATGTGATTGAGCTCATGAGTGAACAAGCAGTTAACTGTCTGTTGAAGTCACAGCGAGCGAGTTGGGCGTTGATGTTATCGAGCTGCTGCTGGACACCGACCCAAAACACTTGTTTGTTTTTTTTTCCCCCCTGACGGGATCAAATTACATGGAGTGCAGTTTATTCAACTTAGTACCCTTTTCTGCTTGCTTAGTTTTTGCATTCCACCCTTTCTATGATAATACAAATATGTCCAAATACATGTAGGATTTATATAGAAACAAAAACAGTCATCAGTACCAGGTCTGTGGTCCTGTCTGCCATTGTCGATGTGCTGTAAACAAATACGTTATGCCTCCTACTAGCCCTAGCAAGGCACCACTTCTCGCCAACATCCAACAGAGTATCTCAATATGTGAGAACACGTCTGACTGACAATTCCCGCTTGCGTGCTACATGTGTGAAAGGGCAACCCCACACAATGTCTGATCCCTATTCTGCAGACATTGAACAGAGTTTGTGTGTGAAAACAGCGTGGGACTTCCCACCAGTCAGTAAGAGGAGAAGAAGCCTCGTTGGTAAGAGCATTTTCAACCGACTCCAGTTCCCCTGAGATTCAGCCCTCCTTAGATAACCATGATCTGGATGATCTGAGATTCTTTACAGCTGAGGGTTGTTTTTCCCTCCTATCCTTCAAGTTTTCTGTCTTCTCTTAGTTCAGTTTCCTATTCTTACCCCTTTTTTCATCCCTCACACCATACAGCCGATCTTCTCCACCTCCTCTCTCCAGGTGATTTGTCCCCTCAATGTCACAGTGCTCCTACCCTCTTTATGATTTTCTCCTCGATGTTCTCTCTCCCTCATCACTCCCCTTCCTTCTCCTTCTCCCTCCTTACCCTCTATCCACACTCTTTGCCCTCTACTTTATTTCTCTAACATCTCTGCTCTCCTGCATTCTTTCATCCATTCTCTCGCTCTCCCTCTCACCCACCGATGCACCCATCCATGTCCCTCCTTCACGCTCTTTCCCTTTGTCTTGTGGAAGTTGAGCCCTTTGTGGGGATGCCACGCCGAAGACCTCTCTCCTTCTGCCCCTGCTGTTCCCCCGAAGGTAACGTAACCTCGCCGCCTCTGCTGACGGTTGTGGCAGGTTACCATGGCAAATGAAAGGATCTCCAGAACTGGGCTACCCCCTTGCGCCTCTCCCCATCATCCTGCTAACTGGTCCTCCTCCTCCTCTTGTCCTCACCGTTTGTGTGTGATCGGGCTCAGTGGGTTTCCCCAGAACTCAGTGACGTATTAAGACCTTTTAAGCTCTTGTTTCCTTTTTTTTTTTTTTTTAAAGGCTGAAAACGATAAAGTAGAGCTCTTTTGAGAGCATAGTTCACATTTCGTCAACGTAAGGACAAATCTAAAGCTTGACAGGCCTGCTGTGCAGTGTTGCCAGATTGGGCTATTAGGTGGGTAAAAAATGACACACAGTGGCTGGTAGCTGGTGACCATCAAAACCAAATTTCATTTCCGTTTATTACTACTAGTTTGAAACTTATTCTCAGCCCTGTGGTCAAAGGTTTGCCAAAGCTGTGCGTATAATAACAACTTTTAATTTTTAATGGAACATTGCGAGAGACCTTTATTTCATGACTCTAGGCCAAGACAACTGTGCAGCACATATTAAAATTTATTTTGACACACACACATTTCTTCTTTAATCATTTTGCCCCTGCATTTAAAAATCGCAACAGTCCATATTGTGATTTGGATTAAATTTCGATTAATTGTGCCACTCGGAAACCTCCAGGTTGGCATTATCGTTGTTGCCATCTTGGTTTGTTTAAGCCAGAAGTGACCATATTTGGATGTGTGGGTGGAGTTTGGGAGGCATTGCTATGTTTAATGGGTGATGCCTAGGAGTTAACTATCAACTAGCTGTCACTTAAATCATACACATCCCCAATTATGCTTACATTTAAATGTAAT
>JAPZDX010000005.1:14538097-14549099 GCA_029783625.1 Naso annulatus | reverse complement strand
GGAAAGGGGGGGGCAGTTATGCTTCAGCACAGTACGGGCAACTGGGCCGAGTTTGAGTTCATCCTAAGAGTCTGTGTCAGCCTGTTTACATCAGAGATGAGGACTCGAGTCACTTGACTCAGAATTGAGTCAGACTTGAGTCACAACTTTGATGAGTTTACACTCAACTTGACAAATTTATAACTGTCTTGAAACTCAACTTTGACTTGAACACTGGTAACTTGGACTTGAGCCTTTTGACTCGAAAAATACTTGATACCTTGCCCCAAGCCCCGATATTAATAATTGTGTTTAAAAAGTGGGCCACAAATCAATTTATTTCCTGAGTCAGCTGACATAAACACTGTTCATCCTTAGCAAGTTGACACTTTATTTCCCAGATCCATTTTTTTAGGCTAATCCAGCGACACCCAATCAAGTTGCAGGAAGATACAATGAAGAACTAACATTATGTTGCTGAGCTCCAGTTGGAAAAAAAATGTACAAAAGTTTTGTTTACAACAAAAAACAACTTGCACAATGTTCAAGTTGACAATTACAAATGGAGACGCAACAACTTCCAATTTTGTTTGACGTTTAGTGGTGAACAAAGGAACGTTCAATTGAGGCTGTGGTGCTAAAATAGCTTTACATTTGGAGAAGAGTGCAAGTTTAGAACTTTGGACTTGCAAAACTCGCTCCCACTTTTGTCCACATGTTCATGTTTTTAATGGCGGCATCATATTTTTGGGCTCGGGGAAATGTAGTGTGGGTTGTGGGAAGGGGGCTACATTTCCTTTGGTGAAACAATCTGTGTGTAATTATATATGCGCTGATTGTGTGCAGAGGAAGTGTGTGCACAGAATTAGGAGCTTGGGTGACGTTGCACAGATTTTGTGTGTGTTTGTGTGTGTGTGTTTGTGTGTTTGCGAGCCATTTGTTTTACAGACGAGGGAAGGATGTGGACGAAGTGGAAGCTTCCTCCTCTCACAAACTTTACAGCGGCAGGGCTGCAGCTGTGGGATCCTTTGATTAGTTGAACATCTGGGACACAAACACACACAGCACACACAGAGTCACTCAAAGGTCTCTCTCCCTGGTAGTTGATCCTCCAGGCGAGCGGCAGATATCGCATTATGACATAAATCCAGATATACAGCAAGTAGGCTCTCCCAGCCTCCCCAGAGATAAAATCTGATTATGTGTTATAATAACAAATCTCTGCTGTGTGTTCATTTCTCGTGGGTTTTAGGTTAGGAGGAGCTGAAGTCTGTTAAATGTCCCACTGAGACAAACCAAAAAAGTCTGTAGTAGTGAGGGAAGGGTTAACATAACTCTTTCTCCTTCCTTCATAAGAGCAAGGAGGGGTGTGGCTTTCTATCTGGACACAAGCCACCTTCCCTCCCCCTTATCCCTCCATCCCTCCTCCCCCTCCTCTCCCTCTCTGTGCCTCTATGCCTGTGCACGTCAGTCGAGCTACCAACGCAGTGGCAGCAGCAGCAGCAGCAGTAGGGAAATGCTCAGGAAAGACGCCTGAACACAATGACGCTCTGCAGCAGCGGCATTAGCAGCAACACTGCAGTCTCGGTGCCAGTTTTTCCCTCTGCTCTGCGCTGCAGTCAGGGAGAGTGGCTAGCCTGCTAGCCTCAGCTGCACCACAGCTTCCTCTGCAGTGGGAGCAGGGTGCTGCCAGCAGACAACAGGGGCCCTTCACATCTCTGCGGGCCCTCTTTCGCAGCCTTTCCAAGGAGAGGAACTAACCCATCCTGTTTCCTTCCACCTCTCCCCACCTCCTCCTCCTCCTCCAACCTTTCCCTCTCTGTGTCTCTTTTTCTGTCTCTGTCACAACCCGTTGGCCGTGGCGCTGCTCGTCCCGCAGGTGTTCTTGAAGGAGGCCCTGGAGCAAAGGCTGGAGAAGGAGAGGGAAGAGGTGCGGCGCAGGGCTGGCATGGTGATCCGCGCCCACATCCTCAGCTATGTGGCAAGGTGAGCGGGAGGAGTGTGGAGGAGGGGTGGAGGGGCTGAGTGGCAGCGACAGTTGTCAGTGTTTGTTTTGTAATAGAGGTGCGTGTTTGGGGAGGGGGGATTATGTGCATATGTGCATGCCTTTTGCACACTTGTTTACCTTTTTTGTCTGTGTATGTGCCTGCATGTGTGCTCTGTGTGGGTTCATATACAGTGTCGGTGCATGTTTCATTACAGATTCTCTAATGCTATAAAGGTATACTGTTATGTCATCTTATATGTGAAATATGTCTTAAGCATGAACCTCTTCAAACTTGCTGATTCAACAGTGGATCAGTTATTACAAACCACTGAGCTCTTTAGCTGAGATTTCTAAAGACACAAAACACACCATGCAGAGATTTGTTGGCTCGCTATGAAATACAGACGTGTGTTGAATCTAAAAACTCTGCTTGATAAAGATTTTAATAATTTCTTCTCCGTGGGTCACTTTGTCAATGAGATTTCAAGATAAAAAAAATATTTTAAAAGTCTGTGGAGCAAAACATCATCAATTAAGTAATTACAAGTGATGGACAATGTCCAGGTTTCTCTCGTTCTTTCATAGTTGTGGAGGAACATGTATAAAGCATGCACAAGACATACAGATTATTTCCATATGATTTTAAGGTGTAGCCATAGAGAACAACACAAGTCTTTGGATGGAATATTTCAGACAGTGAGGAATAAGATGATTTTAAGAACCTCAAAGCAACTTGAGACGGAATACAAGGGGAGAAACTGGAAGTTATGAGGATCTGCTCTGAAGAATCCAATCTCTCATGTACTTGATTAGTATACTTTGCAAAAACACTGTCATCTGGAATGATGTGCAGGTCAAGCCCCATTGTCGGACAGGCGTCCGTGAGCACGAACAAGACTTTAACTAATTGCTTCACTATCAGCAGCTCAGTTAATGTTTTGATTCACTGAATACATCTCAGTCTTTTCAGCCTGAGCAGCAAGTTTCCACCTCTCCACTCTGCCTGTCAGACAGGACATCCATCACTGTGCTGCTTTAAAAACCTGCACACGCAGACACCCCAAGGCATGTACCGTAATCTGGCTGTGCCTCACCTAGAAGCTGTGCTACATAAGGTCACATACAGTCCCCTGAAAGGCTCTGCTGGGAGAGCATAATGGGACTGATGACAGCGTCCAGGTTGAGAGTTCTCTTCCCTTCAGAGCCGCTCCTACTAAAGACAGAAGCTCGACAAGTAAAGACACAAGTAAAGCCTTTGTGTTATTCGACGTAACTTTATCTGTCCTGAGACCAGTCAGAGGCCACGGAGTGATTACTGTGGAGACCAGGCCAGGATAAGGGTCAGAGAGTCACAGCAGTGTGTGTGGTCTATTGCAAGTTGCATGTGTGTGTTTACACGTGTGTGTATTGGATGCATGCGCAGTGTGTGGGTGATAGGGCTTAGTCACAGGGCTAAACACAGCAGCCCACACAGCCACAATGGAACGGCACAAGCTCATCAGACTCCAAACATTGCACAGTTCACAATGCACAGGCTTTTTTACCAGTGTGTTTGTTCAAACAGAGAAATGCCAGCGGGCGCTGCACACGTCACAATATGTTTGTAGTGACGCACGATGCTCTTGGATAATGCTGGATTAGATACCCAGCTGTGCTTAGATGCTGACCGCGAATGTGTGTGTTTGATTTCTCTCGTCAGGAAACAATACAAGAGGGTTCTGTCCAGCGTCGTCACCATCCAGAAGAACTACCGCGCTCACTTTTGGAGACGCGTCTTCCTGCGCCTGCGCGTGGCCGCCATCGTCCTGCAGAAGCATCGCAGAGGCCAGCTGGGCCGAGCTCTCTATCGCCAGCTCAAGGCGGAGAAGGAGAAGCGTGAGGAGGAGGAGAGGAGGAGGAGAGAGGAGGAAGAGGAGAGGAGGAGGGTAGAGGAAGAGCGGAGGAGGATGGAGGAGGAGAGGAGGCAGCAGGAGGAGGAGAAGAGGAGGAGGGAGGAGGAGGAGGAGAGGCAGCGGCGAATGGATGAGGAGATGAAGAGGGAGCAAGAGGAGGAGCAGAAAATGGCAGCTAAAGCAGATGAGAAAAGGTAAAATAATTTACCTTGTGATATGATGAAGATGCATTTATTGATATTGTTAATATAATTTATTTTTAAGCACATATGTCATCCTAAATGTTTTTTTATTTTGTTTTCAGGAACTCACTGGTAAACGGTGTTTGTCAGAAGGTAAATCCTTTTTAAACGAACCATAAAAACATAAAATACAGCTTCAGAAAATATTCTTACTCAACAAAACACATAATAAGGTGTGAATCTGGTGGCATAAAGTATTTAAATTTCTTTCTCTTTTATTGTCTGCAGAAGGCACTGTCTCAAACTCTGTCCTACAGTCACACCTCGGAGGAGGAGAGCCGTCAGATGGAGGAGATCCTGCGTCTGGAGAGGGAGATCGAGCGTCTGCAGAGGCAGCAGGAAGACGGCGTGTCCCTCCTCGGAGACATCTCCCAGGAGGAGCTGCGGCAGATGAGGGATGCTGAGATCTACAGGCTGGAGAAGGAAGCCTCCCGTGTGGCTACAGAGTTCCTGGAGCTCCTGGACTTTGGCGGTTTAGAGCCATCGCTCTCGAGTGAGGAGAACCTCCACGACCCGACTGAATCTACCGCCCCTCTGGCTGAGGAGGAGGTGGACGAGGGATTCCACGCTGAGGACGAGTGCATTCCTTTGCCTGACTTCCCTCCTCCGGCTGTGGTCCCTCTGGACAAGGAAGTGTTCAAAAGTATTCCGCCTCCTCCGCCTGCCTTTGCAGAAGGACAAGTGGACACATCTTCCTTGTCCTCCCCTCCTGCACTGGCAACGCTCTCCCCACCTACCCTGAATGGACTGAGTCATGCCCCATCTCTCACTGACTCCAAAACCTCCAGACCTCCTCCCCCTCCTCCTGCTGCCGTCACCAATGGAGAACAGCAGCCAAGCCAAAGGGCAAGCAGGGAGTCCAACTTTGAGCCTGCAGGCGAGGAGCCAACCCACTCAAACCTGCCGGACACGGAGTCAGACTACGACCAAGAGGAGTTCGAGGAGGCTCATGGGAGCTCAGGTGCTAGCATCACTGACGGCCATATCACAGATGAGGAGGTATTGCGAAAATCCTCCTGCACCCAGAACAGCCTGGACTCCTTCAGAGGCAGCTCGGACTCGGTGAGAACTCAGAGGCTGAGAATCATTTCTGTCAAATGCTACTGATGTAATTCACATGGGTAATCATTTGAAGCACCATCAGGGGGTCAGCGGAAGTGTATTTTGGGTAGTATACTCAAGAAAGTCACTTCAATTGCACTTAAACTGAAAACGTCTGTCTCTATAAAGTTACTTTTGCCATCAAATTGTACCCAAACATGAAAATTGCTGCAGTTTCTATTTCCCGTCGTAAGTCATTGTTTGCACATGTTGGCACAGACCCAGATTTCCTCTGGGTTTCTCCCATTTCCACACATTGATTCAGTGCCTAAACTACATGGTCATCAGCATGCGTGTTAGCCTGAATCCTCTCCTAACATATCAAAATGCTCAGACCATGTTAGCATCACTGCTGGAACACTGTTGCAAGCCTTTGTTTTGGCTCTGCTGATGAGCATGTGAATCTGTTCCCAGATACTGCGAGTCAGGCAGAGAGCTCAGACACTGTCAGATCAGCAAAACGTCAAAGATGAAAAGAGAGAGTGTGTGTGTCTGTGTGTTGTTGTGCGGGGGAGTGTGTATACCAGCATTGTAGTGAGGAGGATTGACAACATAGTAACAAGGTCAGACAGATTTTTGGCTCTGATTAAATGCTGAAATTGCGATTGCGGCTTCCTGCAACAGAGGAAAAAATACAAACTGTTCTTTCCTGATTTAACAATACAGATGTGCAGGTTTTAATATTTACAATGTGGCACACTTGTTGCTTATATAAATTGCTTTCGAAATGCTGTTTTTGTGTCAGTTCATCGACAGCGATGAGGACAACAATGGCTACGTGGACACGGATGAGGAGGTTTCCAACGGGAGAGTGAATCTGCTGAATGGCAGCGGGCCTCCGTACTTCCACGGCTACCTCTACATGAAGAGTGAGTAGTTTCAGCAAATCGCTGCCCAGCAGGCATGCAGATGATTCATGTGCAGCCTGCGTGGTTTTTTCAGCTGTTCTAAAATGACAGGCTCTCTTTGTTTCTTGCTTGTTTGCTTTCTTTTATTTAGGTTTTAGTACTTGTATTGTCTTCTTTTCCTCATGCTTGTTAAGGGCTGTTGTTTTTCTTGTATTGTTTGCTTTGTTGCGGTAGGATGCATGTATATCTGTGTGAATGTCTGTGTGTTTTCATTCTCAGATTTCACATGAAACAGCGTGAGTAAAGCATCCTCTCTTTCTCCCTCTCTCAGGTGGTCTCATGATCCCGTGGCGTCGGCGCTGGTGTGTCCTCAAGGACGAGACTTTCATGTGGTTTCGGGCCAAGCAGGACTCCGTCAAATCCGGTTGGCTTTACAAGAAAGGAGGAGGGATGTCCACCTTGTCACGGCGCAACTGGAAGATGCGCTGGTTCGTTCTGAGGGAGTCAAAACTCATGTACTTTGAGAACGACAGCGAAGAGAAGCTTAAAGGAACCATTGACATCCGCACAGCAAAGTAAGGGTTAAAAATCATGGTTTTCTTTCCTTTAGTTTTGTTATTTTGGGGGCCTAATTATTTTAATGTAAGAGGAATAGATAGGATTTGCTAAGCTAAATTTTCGTCTATTCTTTCACTTTCTTTCTGTAGGGAGATAGTGGACAATCATGAGAAGGAGAATGCACTTAACATTGTGACGGAGGAGAGAACCTACCACATCTATGCAGAGTCTCCAGAAGATGCCAGGTACGTTATACCGACGTATTCTATAGAAATAATCACCTCACAGTGGCTGTTTTGTAGGGGATGTTTTATTTTGTCATCATTCCTCTGGTGAAGTCATGTGTGGAGACAAAGTTCCCCCTTGTGGTTGCCGGTGGAAGTTCACATTGTAATTTTAAATGACATGTTTGCTGACTTTTGCTTTCTTGAACTCCCTCTGACCCCATCCAGTGGTTGGTTCAGTGTGCTGAGTCGGGTCCACAGTGCCAGCCCGGAGCAGCTCATGGAGATGCACCATGAACAGGCCAACCCAAAGAATGCAGTGGTTAGTGCTGTTTTACCTCTCTGCCGCCCGGGCCCCAGCCTCAACTCGATTTTTTCAGCAGTAATGATGGAGCATGTAACTGAATCAGCTGAACTTCGGGGGTCCAGATTTAGGTCGTGTAGTCATTTAAGCTGAAGAGGCAGATTACAAACACTGGCGTATGACTGTTCCCTTTTTATGATGTTGAACGATTTCAGTGGAGTTGATAGCATTTGCAGATTTAGAAATGAATAGGGCCAGATACATGGTATACATAACATATTACCACAAACACCCATTTACTTCCCTTCAATCATCCTTCTTAAGGGGTCATTAAGTTTCAGACAAAGAGCTTGTGGGACTGATGAACAGCATCTGAAACCTCTTCAAACCTGCATCAATCTGACTGGAATTTTGGAAAGCTGCATCTGACAATATATGTCACTTTTTGAAACTGACAAATAAAAATGAACAGACAGGATTTGATTTTTTTACTTTTTATTCCTTACTGTATTACTTTCTTCACTTTTCATACATTCGAACAAGGGCACCGCTATTCATGCATTTGTGGTGAAGAAGTCCAAAAATGCACAATTATCTATAGTTGTGGTTTGCCCGGCCCTTGAGTAGTTCAGAACAGCCAAACAACCAGTAGCCTTCAGACGTGGTCGGACGACTTGTTTTACGAACGTCTTCATTTCGAGCATACCTTTGTCTTTACCCACAACAACCCCAACTCCTTTAAGATCGCCTTCACCCTCCATCAAAACCTCTAAGTTTTCAGCCAAACACAGTTTGCCTGCTCCTCAGTTGGCTTAATAGCAAGTTGTATTTTCCAAGTGTTTTTTGAGAGAAATTTGGAGGAAGATGACAGGAAATACAGGATGAGAGAGAGAGAGAGAGAGAGATGAGTGGGGACCAAATAGTATCACACACTTAGATTAAACCTGCTTATAGGTGTTTACTGTTTTAGGATATGTTGTTTAACTTAGAAATGTGCCTCCACCTTCTTCATTTGAGTGTAAATTCAAGAAAAAACCTGACAAGGAAAATCTGTAATATCATAATTTTAATTCACCCTTTTTTCTCCATCCAGGGCACACTGGATGTGGGCTTGATTGATTCTGTTTGCGCATCAGACAACCCCGACAGGTGAGGAACGACCAGTCAACCTAAAAAATCCTTTTGAACTTCAGTCTACATGGTATGACAGCATGCACACACTACAACAATTATGATTGTGCTCTGTTTTGCAGACCAAACTCATTTGTGATCATCACGGCAAACCGGGTGATCCACTGCAACACAGACACACCGGAGGAGATGCACCACTGGATCGGCCTGCTGCAGAAATCCAAAGGCGACTCCAGGGTTGACGGACAGGAGTTCTTAGTCAGAGGTCAGTCAGTTGAGATGCATTCTCTCTGACAGTTCGTTCATGTGCTTATGTCAGCGGTAGGAAATCTCTGGTTGGCTCCGTAAATGGCTGATGTGATTCTGTCCTGAAAAAGTGAAGCGAGGAAATATTTAAAGAGATTAACAACAAATAAAAATAACTGTAACTACTCTAACTTATTGTTTGTCCTCTCTCAGGCTGGCTGCATAAAGAGATGAAGTCAGGAGCCAAAAGCACGTCTCTGAAGCTGAAGAAACGTTGGTTCGTTCTCACCACAAACTCTCTGGACTATTACAAGTCGTCTGAGCGCAGCGCCTCCAAACTGGGAACTCTGGTCCTCAACAGCCTCTGCTCTGTGGTGCAGCCAGACGAGAAGGTCTTCAAGGACACTGGTCAGCTCATGGTTCACATCATTCTCTGTCACCTTTTTTTATTTGTTTAAAAAAATTCCATCTTTATCATCCACCTTTTACTTTAGTCTCTAATCTCCTCTAGTTACTTTCTGTCTTGTTCATGCAGGCTACTGGAATATAATCGTCCACGGCCGTAAACACTCTTACCGTCTTTACACCAAAATGCTGAATGAAGCCATGAGATGGGCGAACGCCATACAGGGAGCAATAGACAGCAAAGTTCCCATCGAGACGCCAACGCAGCAACTCATCAGGGACATCAAGGTATTAAAAGATGGCGAGGTTGCTAATGTCGTGCTAATATTAGGGATGCATGATATTAGATTTTGGCCAATATCTGAAATGCAGATATTTCCAAACTCATTTTATCTGCAGAAATGTTGATATCTGCCAGTACTAGTAATCAACGTTTTAAGCTATTATCTGCTGATACCAATATCATGCCGATAATATCGTGCATCCCTTCTAATAACTGCTGATTTTGCTGGAAGATGTTATGCTACATGTGTCTCACTGAATGTGCTCTTAATAATTTCACTAATAACTCTGCATATGTCACTAACGCTGCAAATGAAATTCTTTCCAGTCATGCAAACCTTTGGCAGGGACACACACTGTAGTAAAGTGAGGTACTTTAACTCACAAAGTGTGTGTTGTGATCTTCAATTCTTGCCTTTACCTGCTTCAAAAACACTTATTTTGACTTTCTTGTCCTCACATAAAGCTGCTTCTGATCTTTGCTGCAATAATAATGCTCATTACTGACATGATGAGCTCACTTAAATACAAACTTCAGCCTCTTTCATACTTCTCTACTCAAAGACTTTATCTTAAGATCACTGATGGACTCTGTGTCTGTCCAGGAGAGCAGTTTGAATGTGGAGGCTGTGGAGCAGACATACTGGAGGAACCCCATCCTGAGATATACCCAGCATCCTTTGCACTCCCCCCTTCTACCTCTGCCCTATGGAGATGTCAGCATCCACTGTGAGTGTTGCAAACTGTTGCTACAGACTTCCATTGATCCTTATAAAATAAAATACTCCACTTGCTTTGTTTGCTGTATGTCAGTCTTGTATAAGTACCCAAAAGCCATACTTGACTAAAGGTAAAGATACTTTACATGAAAATGACTATGGTAAAAGTGAAAGTTGCCTTTCAGAATATTACGTAAGTAAAATATCTTTTATTTACTGTACTTAAGTGTAAAAACAAAAGTACAGTGAATATAAATGTATTTAAGTATTGAAAGTAAAAGTAAAAAGTACATGTAAAAAGCAGTCAAATTTAACTTTTTAAAAATTAGTTATTCTTCATTTAAGTAGTCTCTTGTCTAGGACAGAAAAGCTCAGTCATAAAACAAAATGCAATAAAAGTGGTAAAAAAGCACTTTGGACACAAGAGGCAAAAGTTTAGTTCAAGCTGAATCTGGAACTGGGCGACTGCTTCTACGGCGTAACAACAAAAATTTTAAAATCAAACATAAAGCATCAAACATAGAGCATGACTACAGCAGCACCCAAAGTAACAACCAAGTCAAGACTTGCGGTCTGTGATCCAACATTCTTGGCTACCGAAACAAACAAAATAAAATCTTTGAATAGCCTACCAGATTTTTCTGGTTTTATTTAGTAACCAGTAACTAAGATGCTTATGGGAAATGTATTTGAGTAAAAATTCCTGTTTTCTTTGGAAAATGTAGAAAAGTAAAAGTGAAAGTCTACAGAAATAGAAATACAGTTGTCCAAAATAACTACTTAAGCACAGTGACAAAGTATTTCTACTTCATTATTATACAACATTGCTGTACATTTTTGAAGAACTAAGATCATTTGTTCTATTAAAAGTTATTGTTATACAGGTATTTTTCTACTTATGTGAGTGTGTGCATGGAAGAAGACTAAAAATTCAAACTAAAAGACTCCCACACCTCTACACTTCCGTCAGTGTTGGAGAGCATTAAATTTTCAAGCAAATGATTAAACTTTTAGCATGAAATGTCAAAGTGTTCTAATGCAGTTTGACTAAATGCTAATTATGGCAAGTATAAATTAAAGAAAC
>JAPZDX010000005.1:14489240-14505432 GCA_029783625.1 Naso annulatus | reverse complement strand
ATATTTGCAGCTAATGGATTCATTTATTACAACAATTTGCAATCCTTGTTTGGGTTCTGAACTAATAAGAAGAGCTTAAGGAGTCTGGCTTAGTGACCCTGTAGAGAATATTAACAACAGTCGAGCTTCTGTTTTTTGTTTTAAAAGAAAGAGAAACTCCGGTGCCAGATTTTTGACATCAGTCTGGAGAAAAGGCTTCAGATCTGGATGCGTCCTCTTGTTGGACATGGCTATCTTTGCTGTAGGTCTTCCTGTGTAAGTGGCCAGTCCTTTTCATGGTGGCCACAGCCAGTTGCCAGTGTTGTCCAACAGCACTGGACAGAGGGCCACACAAAAGAGCAGGAGAGTGGCTTTGTGAAGAAGTGCATTATGGTCCGGGATCTGTCTGGGCTCCAAGGTGGCAGCTGCACTGTAAAGCTGAGATTGTTCAGCCAAAGTGCAGCGAAAGAGAAGTTTTCTCTTATGTACTGTTGAGAATTAGTCTATCAGAAAAACGCACCGGAAAAACCTTCAACCGTCGTGTCATTGTGACAAATTAGTTGTGTGTTGTGGCGTCAGGGTCGGCTTTATCTTGCTGTAGTGATATTTTCTCTCCTTCAGGGGCCTTGAGCTGTACTGAATGTGTTTACTGTTTGGTTTTAGGCAAAACTGCAGAATCATCATAATGGTTTCATCTGTTGGCTCCATTATGTAGATTTTTGTAGCTGAATAATGTGGATCTGTGAGGCTTGCATACAGATGGGGACTCATGGTCTATCAGCTGATGTTTTGTAGTTTTTGGTACATCTTGTTCTTGTTTACACTCTTTAAAAGCTGGTACAATATCTGCTATCGCTCCAAATGTTTGAATGTGTGCATAGTTTTAACTTACAGTATAACACTTATCCTTTCTTTTAAAACATTTTTTTTCCTTGGGACATATGCCTCTTTTGAAGCCGCTGGAGTTGAGGCAGGTTTTGTCGGGTAACGACTTGCCAGAATGAACATCTGCACAGCCGAATGGGAGGTCCTGCTGCATTTGAATGTACTTCAATGCTCTTTGCCGCGGTTTGATATAGGCCCCATCACAGCTCGGGACAATGCAGCAGTCTGTTGTTTCAGGCTTTACTGGACAGAAGATGTGCCTCTAACCCTGGACCCCCCACATGAAACCAAAGCAGTGCGGACTGCTCATGCGTTAGGCTTTAGATTAAATATGTGTGTATTTCCAGTAAATCTCAAAAGCCAAAGCAAGGACTTGACAAAATATCCTCCTGAAATGAGTTTATTTTAAGAGGGGCCCAAGATTCACGGCTTCTTATTCTTTCTATAGGCTTTCTTTCTCTGTTTATTCCACTGGCATTGCTTTGTGCACCTCTCATTGCCAGCCAGGATTGCTTCTCTTATTGAAGTTTATTTTTTGTTGACTAATAGATAGTGATGTGTTCAGTGGTGATCTATTTTCATGTGCTATTTTCAAGCTCCCTTTCAGCCTTTTTGTCAGATTTCTGTGTCGGGAACCTACAGTTCAGAGTGCATCAGTCATCTCATTAGAAGAAGTGACTGTGCAGCTTTTTGTGATGAATCCTTTAATGTTTAAGAGATGATATTTTCAAATGTTAAGGAAAACACTGTGATGGGATTGCTGGGATGACATTCGCTGCTGCGTTTGGGTTTTTAAAATTGGTAATCGTCCATTAAGCTGAGTCAGAGATGTTTGCAGGGCTACCAAAGCTTCCCAGAACCGGAGATAAAGCGAAGTTGAAATCTGGCCTGTCCTGTGAGCCCTGTGAGCTCTGAGCCAGCGTTTCTTAAAATCTGATGACTGTGAAATGATTGAGTATAATAATTTGATATCTCCAAATACCAGTCAAGCCAGACAGAGAGTTTCCATATCAGCAAAAAGGAACCAAAAGCAGTTTTCAGTCTGTGTGCAGATGTTTATGTCTGTTACTAGTGTGCATGTTTGAGATCATGTCAGGCCTTGCTTTCAAAAAAACCACATTTTCCATTTTAAGAAGTATTAATCTGTTAATATTTAACGATGCACAAGATATTTTTCTTCATAATAAAACTGTTTTGTGAAGTAAATTATTATGACTATGAGTAGTCTTTAAATATTTCAGAGTCTGATTTCTTTTTGTATAAAGTCTGTTTAAGTTTCCATTGTTAATCTTTACTTTCATTCTGTTGTTCTTAGACAAAGACTTCAGGAAAAAGCTTAGTTTGTTTCACGTTAAAATAAAGAGGCTGTTGCTAGATTTTGGCCTCGGTGCAGGTTGTCGCACTGCAGAATCAATTTGAGCCCAATGAGATTATAAAATTATATCGAGTGTATTTGTTATATTATGTTGTGCTACATTAAATCGTTCCCATAACATGAGAAGATGCACACACTGACGATAAGGTGGGACAAAGTAATTGTTTTGCAAGTCACATGTAACTCTCAAGTCTTTGATCTCAAGTCCCAAGTCAAGACAGACAAGTCTCGAGTCAAGTCCAAAATCCTCGACTTTAAATTTCGAGTCCTAAACAAGTCATTTGCACTTCTCTAATCTGTTCAATTAACACAAATTGTGAAACCTACTAATTTTTTTTTTGTTACTTCTAAAAATAATGTTAATACAAGAAGACACCTTTACACACTTTTTTGTGATTTGTTCTTAAAGTAAATCAGACCTTGAACAAAGTGGATTTTAGGGAAAAAAGTGTCAACCTGCTTGAAATGAAAAGCGTTAACGTTAGTTGATTCAAGAAATAACAGTAAATACGTTGATTTGTGGAACACTTTTTAAATTACATACATTTAAATCTCAAGTATTTTAAAATCAAAAGGCTCAAGTCCAAGTGAAGTCACGAGTCACCGGTGTTTAAGTCCAGGTCGAGTTGTAAGTCTTTGCTGATATTAAGTCGTCAAATTTGTGACTCGGGTCCACACCTCTGCTATTTACATGCAAAAAAAGAACAGTTTATTATATAATAAAAGGTGACAAAGTGTAAAACATCTGAAAAACCAAAACCTACACACAGTTTTTGCTACATCACAGCAGGTTGCATATGTGGGGATGTTGCAGTGAACAGAAGACAGATTAAAAGCTCTGAAGGATTATTTACTTAGCAGCATCATTAAATTAGTCAGCCTCCTTTTTGTGAGCTCATAAATTTCCTGTTCATCCCGCTGCCACCTACTGAGAAAAACTTCATTACTAAACTTTATCCGAAGGTGTTTTCTTCAAACCTTATATAACACAATTTGAGTAAACCAATGATTTCACTCTATATCCCTCTGCATTTACACTCCTGCGAGACATTGTTTGTCTTCGAGATAAACAGCGTCTCTGATTCTTATTCTTTGTTCAGCGAGAACATGGACTCCACCTCAGTCCAGACACTTTCGCAACCTCGCAACATCTGGCCTGGCTGGAACTCCTCTGTGTTCGTGTATCACTTGTTTTATTTGGACAACTTCCTGCCGCTCCAAATCATCTCCATAATGTTTCCGGTATTTGGGTAACGTCCAGCATGAGGGCCGGTCTGCAGCAACCTTTTCCTCACAGTGTCAACATCGCACCAGCCTTTTTGTACAATATGTTTGCCCACGACACAGCCAAGGATCTGTTGTTCTTGAGCTGAAACAGAGAAGCTTTGATGTTTTGCGCAGAGGAAGATAAATGTGATTCCCATCATGTGGAGCTGCTGTATATCACCATTTGTTTCACGTGGTCATTAATCACATACAGTATGCTGTTGCATTCGTCTTGTAAAGATGACTGAATGCACGTCCAGGAAGCAGTTTTGAACAAATTACACCAATGAGCCGATATCTTTCATCGGGAATAGCTGCAACAGATTGAAGAACTCCCGTAAGAGGATGTGAAGTTGGCAGTAATATACAGATATCACTCTGGAGTTAATGAAAGGAATTTCATTGGAATGTTCTTGTAAGAGGTGGGGGGGGACAAGAGGCCAGACTCCAACATTTGAACTCGCCATTCCAGCGAACAGCTTCACAAACACAAACACTACTGTCTCCATGGAGGAGGCTGCTGAGCCGGAGTGGGGGGTCCTGGGGATTACAAAGCTAATCTGAGGACAGACAGGGGACACCTGCGCCCTCAAAGAACGCCAAGGATTACGGATCCACGCTGCGCTAATGAGAGGAGGACAGCTCGGCTCGGATAGCGCGTGCCTCAGGGCCGTCCTACTCCTTTCTCCCTTATGTGGGCAGTTCTTACTTACGTCTCCTCTGTGAATACAAACAGATTTTTTCACTCTCAACTCTGTGCTCCTCCACTCCCCTGCAGGGTGAATGAGAAGAGAAAAAGCTGGTATGTCATGCAGTTTGTGCAGTTCGTCACGTATTAGTACACCTGGGGAGGTGGTTTAGAAGTCTGAGAGAAGCCTGCAGCGCCAGCCTCATGGTAACTGTGTAAATGTCTTAAAAACACAAAGCACTCAGTGACTGATGAAGCAAGCATTGGGAGAGAACAGTACAGCATCCAGTCATTTCGAGAGTGTTGAGCAATTTGCGAGTGTTTGCTATGAGTAGTCGTCAATAAGCGACGCAGTCAGAGGTTTTCTTGTTGTGGCATGTTGTGCAGCGTCTTTACTGCTCATTTAGAAAGAAAGTGAGCAGTTTTTGGAACAGCAAATTAGAGGGTGGAACTGTGCTTTGAATGATGCAAACTGGGTGTTTACAGCGAAAAGAGACGCGATCTGTTAAGGTCATTAGGTCGATTTTGCCTCGTGTCATATTGCTCAGCAGAGCAGGGGGAAAACAGTTGGATGATCTGGATCAAAAACTGTTGGTTCGGGCAGAAAGAGTTCTGTCTAGTTGTTGCTGTGTGAGCAGGAAAGAAAGGGGAGCGTGGGCGTGTCTCAAACTCATTGCAGCTGAAGTCCCCAAGGACGAATCATATCATATAAAGATATCTGAGAGGAGGCAGAGTGGCCGCACTGCACACTGTTGTCAGTGGGGTGAATACAATTAGAGGAAATTAACAAAGTGGAGCATCATCAGCTTGTTTTCCATCACGTAGTCTAACTGCTATCAAGAAAGTTGTTTTTTCTGGCCGTGTCAGCTGAGTCTTCTGGATTTTGTGTTTAAACTATCAGGGTCATTCGCTTGCGGTTTTTGTCTTTGCTTTAAATAAGTTTCAGTCCGCCACACGTCGCAGTTATTGCAAATTAGCTCCCAAAGTTCAAGTCATGTTTTGCTCTTTTGTTGAGTGCACTTACTGTGAATTTAAATTGCTCGTGTGTTTCAGGCCGCTCCTCAAGAGTCAAGTGACATGTGAAAGCCAGGATAAGGAAGTTCACTCATGCACAGCTTTTATATTGTAGTTTATCTTCCCCTGAGGGATACAGTTTTGTCTGTTGTACTACAAACAGTTCCAGTTTTTAAGTCCTTCATGCGCATGCCAACAGTGGTTTCTGATGGTGTACAAGAACTTAAACACAATGCACAGCCCATGAATAAGTTACAATAGACACATTAAAAGTAATTAAAGAGGAACACCTATATATCATCACAGTCATGACCGAGCAGAGCTGTCATTATCAACAAACGTCCTCCCAGTATGGTGCACACAGGAACTCCACTGATTCTTGATTATTTTGTACACCTAGGCTTGTAGAATATTCTGGATAAGACATGTTCAAATTAAGAGCTTCTCAGTGTTGTTAATGTAAGCCCTGTTTACACAGAGAAGCCACCTCAGCTTTGCATTGAAGGCTCACCAATTCTCCGCCTTTGTTAATTTACACGGATCTGAACAGCGTGTCTTTAAGCCGCTCCATTGTTGCATTTCGGATTTAAAGGAAACTTGACTGGTGTGACATAACAGCATCAGCTTCCTCTGTTAATAAAAATGCTTGACATGCACACTTCAAAGAGCGATTACGCTGCTTAAAAACGGTTGGTCGGTATATATACGGTATACGGTATATGTCCTTTGCAAACAAAAATGCCCGACATGTGCCACAATCATGCGTGTAATGTGTACAGAAATCCCTAGGCTACACGTCTACAGTGGGCAGTTTTCATCATGTACACATGAATGTTTTATGATTTAAAAAAATACGTAGAATTTTTTCACCCAGTGTCGACAGATCAGCAGGCTGCTGTCCACCGGACCTTTTTTTCCTCTCCACATCAGTGCGCTGCATCCAAATAAAACTCAAGTCCGTCGGCTTATTCCTTTATTTCTGTAACACATCTGACTTAAACTGAGAGAGAGATTGGTACAGGATAAAAATCTGTTTTTTTTGGTTATGGGGTTTTCGTAAACGTTTGTCTTTTGTCCCCTGTACATGGACAATCTCCTACCACAAGCAGTTAAAGAAATGATTACATTGCGCACAAATGGTGGAAAAACTCCAGCAATAACATAAAACAGTCATAATTTTTCACTCTGTCATAAGTCTGTTGATTTGCTCAGAGCTTATCACTCCTCTGTTAAGATAAATGTGCCCCTGACCCGGTCAGCCGGCTTGCCTCTGATGCCGCTTTGATAGTACCTCCAGACGTAATCGAAACTCACCCCCAAGGCAACTAAGTAACTTTAATACAGATGGTGAGGTGGGGAAAGGCGCTTCGAAGCCACCTTGAAAAGGCTGTTTGAGGGCCTATTAGTTTACATGTTTTCAAGGCAGCAGTCACCAAAGCCGTCCCCTCACGTGGGCTGTGTGTTTGCTTTTGTGTCCAGCTGTGCTGTGAGGGTCGAGCTGCCACAGACCTCCTGGAAGGTGGTGGGCTGGTCAAATGGCTTTGAGCCAGCTGTCTATTTTTACTCTTTTTATGACTCAAGCTGAATGAAAAGAGGACACATGGACCCTGATAAGTTCTGCCTGTATTCCTTATACTTATCGGCTGATGCAAGTAAACCATTAATATGAGATAAACTATGATTAGCAAACCTGTGAAAGTTAAGCTACTGGTTGACATGCAACAGTTTGACTGGTCCAGTATGGCATAATGCAGCCGCACTGTGGTGTGGGGAGACATTATATCATCGCATTGTTTGGCCCTGATTTCATGCAGGTTACAGTGGTTACTCTCTGCTGTGAGGGTGCACTATGCGCAGTCAAACTACTTGTTCTTTTTCAGCTCCTAATTAATATAAGAATCACTGTTTTGGAGTTTTGTTCTTAGTTTCACTTTCCTCAAATAGATACGGAAGAATAAAGAGACTCACTGTCTTCTCATCTGCCCTCGCTCTGTTTTAGCTTTACTGAAACATTTGATGCTTGATGCAACTTGATGCTGCTTTTCATTAAAAGCCCACCAAAAAAATTTTTTTTGAGAAGACTTATAACTTCAAGGCAGCTGCTGTTGCTGCATTTTCTTGTTTTATGTCAAACTCAATTTGCTGAATTTTGAAATAAAATCTAACCTTACCTAACCACCTGTTGAGATCATTTCCTTTTGTTGTTTAGAAAAAACTCAGACTTTTGAGTTTTACAAACAAAACATTCTGTATTTGAAAACACTGAGCTGTGAACCAGATTTTTTTTTTTTTGTAGAGTTTGCAAATGAAGTGGTTGCAAATAAAGAAATTCAGGTTACAGCTTTTTTAATACAACTCAACTCAGACCAGAGTATAATGTACTAATGAATGAAACAAGTTTTGAGGTAACTTTATCTCAGACGAGGTAAAAGTGGTCTTTAATCATAATCAATCATAATTTTAATGACACTGGCTTTGTGTTTAAGCTAAAACTTGCAGCTTTAGCTTCTTCCACATGTTTCAAAAGGAGTTCCACTCTCTAACTGTACAGATGTGGGACAGCTGCTCGGGGGATGAAATATCAGTTTGGCAGCATGAAGTAAAGTCAGAGATGTTGAAGAGCTGAAACCCCACGTTTCACTGAGTGGGCTGGGGGATCCAGCACAGCAGACTGCGTGATTTTCCCCCTTACTCGTTCTTTTTGTTGCAGTCTGGAGGCAATTTCTCATGTTTGTGATTGATTTCCACAATGTTTGTTGTCGCCTGCCAGTGCTTTTCTACTTGTTGTTCTTGCTTGTTCAACTCAATCATCTTCCTTTGTATGATATGTAGGCCTTATCATATTTGGATCAGCAGATCCTGAAACATGGATTTGTAAGTACGCTGTTCATTTTGCTGTTTGGCTATTAGGAAATTAAATCTCTACACAGTTGGCAGGTAGCCGCTGTAGTTATCATGTTATTTGTGGCTTCCTTTATTTGCAGGTTGCACTGTAGCTTAACGTGTATCTACAGCTATGTTTATTTTTTAGATTATAACACATTTGCATAATATAACACAAGTGTATCCTCACTTATTATTGCCAAACCTTGAGACAATTTTGTACATCACACAGTTTGTCTGTCTCTTAAGTAGATCAAAGTCCTCCTCACACTTTTGCACTAATACAGAAATTAGTGTGAGATCTCCTGCTGTGGGAAATTCAGGCTTGTGTGTGTTAAATGTGTGCGTCTGCGTGTGTTTGTGTGTCTGCCTGCCATCAGGTGTTGGTGAAAAGCTGCAACACCCTCCTCTGCGTCACCATATTAATACCACCGATGCACACACACACACTTAGACACACAAAATGCGTGCTTGTAGACATAGGGTAACCTGACCCCGGCGAGCTGAGTGCCTGTCACAGCTCATTAGCATCGGGCTGAAATGAAGGCTGGTAGAAGTGGTTCTTTGCCTTAGTTGGAGCCTCATGAAGCAGAAAGCCAGCAGGGATTCTGCAAACCACCCAGCCAGTCTGCAGGGGCCCAGCACCTTCATCAAGCACCTACATCATTCCCACAAACCCATTTGTTTCCAGGCCAATAGTTCTCCAGTATCCACACATAAGAAGACACGAAGTCTTGAAATAACTTAATGATTTGCACTCCTTAAATTTGAGAGTGCCACCCACAAAAAAGTAAAGCCTGTTTCCACTTCTGCGCGGAAAGAAATTGAGACTGTCAGTGGCTTTATGTCATTTGATGTGACCGTCGACTCAGGTGTCAAATCGTGTTTTAATGTGTGTAGGAGAGGAAAGTGGGTACTTACTCTGGTTAGCAGCCAGGCTGAGTCAAAAGAGCCCCTCTGACTCCCAGTTCCCCGCAGTCAGCAGAGCAGCGATCAGCCGGCTCGCAGCATCTGCTGAATACTAATGAGATTTCCTGGTCGCTCTTGTAGAGGAGGCCGGACGGGGCGACCTGTGTTTGTGCAAACTTTAACTTTGCTGTGTTGTGCTTCAGATTGATTCTGATGCACTCCTGTACTTGGATTTCGATTCATTTTGCAGATTTATTGTTACGGTGGGGGAAACTTCATCAGTTTGTTTTGAAAAGCAAAGAGATGTAACTATGGGAGGAACAAAACATAATAGAATTAAATGAACATAATTCAATTTGCTGTTGTTTGTACTTACATTAGTTCCTCCTTTCATTAGTGATGAAGAAGATCCAAAGACGTGCATAAGCGGCTCTCACTACATTGATTTTCATTCACAGATGCACTCTTAATTTATAAATGTATTGATTAGGCATGGGACAAACTTAGAATTTCGTGTCATGATTGTCCTGTCTAAATAGGTGCGATTAGCATTGTATAATCATCAAAATATTCTTAAAACCTTAAAAGAAAAGCTTAACGCACTGAACGCATTGAAATCACTGAAATATTTTGTTGGAATGTATATTTTTTATTGCAGCACAGTTAAGACGCACATCTTCTTAAGAATCTTAAATAAGTAATCATATGGTCTTTCTGCACAAATAAAGGATAAATCAATAGTGGCTACCTCATCTCCCTGCCTTTTTTCTTTCTTTTTTCTTTTTTTTTCTTTTTTAAGTTATATAGTGGGAAGATAGTTATATTTGCTATTTGCGCACATCTTATTAAATTTGCTTTTTTTGGGGGGGTGGATACAATGTGCACACCAAACCTCCAGCCATAGTTACAGGTTTAGACAATTCAAAATAAATCAGAAAACTAATACAGGACCGGACATCAGTGAGACAGATTTTTTCAATCATTATTGTGAGATTATTCTCAATTATCTCAATTCACCATTGTGCCAATAATGAAAATTCACCATGCTAAAATTATTGTGTAAATTTTTTATCCTGATACACAATAATATCGATTATTGTCCTAAGTTTTCACCTTAGGATTTGTGAAAGGCTTATCAAAAATGTCACACCTGCCTCCGTTGGTCAGTCATGGAACAGGGAGCATGATGCTTTTTTACCAAATCTAAACTCCGGGATTAACCAGTTTATTATAAAGGACAGCCAAAACAGAGAGACTCAACCAAGTCTCAATTGCTGTGAGAGGGAATCAGTTATGGAGGAAGCAGTCAATATCATGCAAAAAGAACCAGTGCCAGTATTTTAAAAATAGTGAATTCCAAGTCCTACATTCAAAACCTAGATGGAAGTGTGTGTAATAATTGTAGCATCTTTCCATACTTGAACCAGTACTTGTATGTATTTGCAGAACGGCCTTGTTCATCCTCAAGCCGTGCAACCTAATAAATGGACAAAACAGACCTCATTCCATTCACAGTCCTTTTTTATTTATTATGACGATGCTACCATTGATATGCACTGTAGGTTCAACTGAAAGAATGCAGCTCCTTATAAAATCAGCTAGGTTGGTAAAATATTTACATTCACACACTTCTTCATTACTCGCCTGTGGATCGAATTCTCATTAATCAAGGATAGCAGCTCAACACTGGCTGGCTGATCACTAAAGGATAGTAAAGAAATGATCAGATTTAGATCATTTTAAACACCTGATATCTCAACATTTATAACAACTGACCATTTTATGTTATACACTGTTATGGCTTTTGCAATTCGGGATGTACATGCAGCCTTCTAAAGCATGATGCACTCCGTTGCAACGTCTACCTTGATAATGTGTACTCAAAAGACAGGGCAGACTGTGCTTCCAGACTGAAAGAGGGTTTTTCAGCAGCATGCTGAAGCATAGCTGACCCGGGCAACACATTCTGTGTGTACCTTAGCAGCGTGTGTTCATAGTGGAGCTGCTAAGTCTTGTTCATGTGTGTTGTCCACACAGGCACCATTTCTGTAGTAGCACAGCTTCCACTGGCCCTGTCTTTCTATACAGAGATTTCCTTTGATAATTCCCATCAATAAAAAAAAATGTCTTTTTGAAAATGTAATTCATAATAAGTTTTCACAGAAAAGTGTGTGCTCAATTGTTAAAAAAAAAGAAAGAAAAAGAAAAGTATCCAGCAAACCCTCTTCACTTGGTAAGGTTTTTCAAGTTATGTCTGCATATAAACTATAGTAAATGCTGCTGGTATGATGTCAAAATGACTGTCGATAGATAGTTTCTCTGTCTATTTTAGCAGAGAACTGCACACGGCTCACAGAAAAAATGGGTGAGACTTGTATTCTCTAGTGTTGCGTCGCTGCAGGCACGCGTGAAAGAGGTGCATGCTGTCTGTGGCTGCTCTAATCTGTTGACATGGGTGTCGAAAATGGAGAAGCAGGCGCGCTGCTCACACAGGATGTGTGGCCCGGGCATTAACCTTGTTAAGTTAAAGTGCAGTAAAGCTACAGCACAGGGAAATGGGTTGGATATGGACATGTTTAACCCATGGATGTAAAAGCTGCAGCTGTGTTATCTTATCCAGTCCCAATGACTACATGTAATCTCCAGAATGTTTTGGCCATGACAGCTTACCACTGATGTTCAAAAGTTTACCCAAAACCATGTTGAAATTCCCAGAGAATGCACAACACTGCCACTGGCCTTTAAAATGAATTAAATAATGTAAAACTATTTGTCTATTAACAAAGTACAACGACTTCATGCATTACGTTGCATGGACTAAAGCATAGACAGGACTCTTACTCCTTTATCTCTTTTAAAGGCAACATCTGTTCTGTTTTCTTTGCTTTCATAAATTTATTTCTGCATCTGTGCTCAGTCATTTTCTCCACATTTATGCATGCACACAGCTGCATTTCCAAATCCAACATTGCCAAATTTTCTACTGTGTGTGTGTGCGTGTGTTGATTCTAGAACAACAACCAGAGGGAGCAGATGTAACATGGTGTCCCAGCAGAACTCTGCACCATCTCGATCTGTCCCAGTGCTTACACAGACAGGCTGACTTAGGCTGTGTGCTGCAGGGGGGCAGGGTGGTGAAACCGGCTTGTCACTGACGCTAATTAATACTGAGGGAAGTAGTGCCGCATACTGTAACTGCAGTTTACCTCATTTAAAATGTTCACCTCCCATGTACTGTCTTTCTCCCTTGTGCTTGGTCCTCCACATTTTTTTCCCTCTTGGTAGGTTCAAATGACTCACTGATTTCGAGCTTTATTTCTGTAACTCTATCAGTTTGTCTCATCATTTATTAGGCAATTCTCTATTTTTCTCAACTGCACATGTGCCTTTGACTCCTTCCACTTCCAGTCATCTGCACTATATATTGTTCTATTTTGACCTAAAAGTAATCAAATGTGGCTTAACATGAACATTGAGGCAGTTGTTCAGTTAGTTCAGTGACTACAGGATCTGAATATAGATACAGCCTCAAGGTTTACAGCAAAAACACTACTATAGAAAACAACAAATGTAACTGAGGAGCACATGTTTCCTACAAACTGACTTCTAAGAACTTCTTGTACAGTGCTTACAGTTTGTTGAGTTATTTGCCTTCCTCCTTCTATGTCTGTGTTCCTGCATCAGGCCTTTTCTTTCAAAGCCCAGCACATCATTGAAAATTGTCTCTTCGCTGCAAGCAGCTGCACGTATCTATCATTCTGTCCGTTCTGCCTTCCTGGTGCCGTGTTGTGTCCTGCCCATCCATCTGTCCAGATTGCTGTGGGGGGCTGTTCCTGGAGAGTCCATGTTGGGGGGCTGGCCAAGGAATTTACAACATACAAGTCATGTCTCTCGTCTGCACACCTTGTAATATGCACCACATGCAGAAAATGCATCAGAGGGCAACCATCCAAACCCAATGTAAATACACCATATGTTTAATCCATCACACCCTCCCAAACTTATTAACTCATTAAAATAATTTAGCCCAGGCATTTTTTTTAATCATGAATCTCAGCAGTCAACTCCTTCATAAAGTGTCAGCTTAAATGTCTGATGCCCATTTTGTACATTTTCATTAGACTTTATTAGCGCACAACTTCACTCTATAACGTATAAATGTGTCACCCTCTGGCTGAGGTCAGTTTCATAATGTACATAAACAGTACTCCCTACTCAGGGCTCCCACTTCAGGGAGTGTCAGTTAAGGGAACTTGCCTCATCAAAAATTTCTCCATTCCAAAACACCCTGCAGCATCACCAAAACAGAAATCACTTCTTCCTTTAGTTACCCTGGTAACGGAAACACCTCAGGTACTTGTTGCTATTAGTGCAAACACATTCAACCAGTAAAATAAAATATCGAAAACTGAATATGTTCTGAGACAAAAAGTGATACCATTAAGAGAATTATTGAAATGTATGTAAATTGTGGAAATGCATAATTTAATCTACAAGATGTACAATTTATGAAGAGACTAATCCCACAATTGCATCCAGTGCATGTCTGATTGATCTCCGCTCCACCACGGCAGCTGAGCTGATGAGTTTGACTTTAGTTATTGCGTGTGCTTTCACGACCCCCCTGCATCGTGTATCTATGTGGTTATTGCTCCGGTAACCCAGTGCTCTCCTCAGCAGATACACAAGGCCTTTAGTTTTGCCGGATACCAGAGCATATCAGTCCTCACAGAGCAGATCAAACAGGACAGGAAGTCAAACACAGAAAAAACATTAAAACATCTGCTTAATTGACAGTATGTAACACTCCATGTTGACTCTCAATGGGTCACCAACCTACCTGAGTGGTGGACATAAGGAGCATGAAGCAAAGCTGCAGCAGAGCCTTTCCCCAATGCACATGCATTCAGTGGAATAAAATGCTTTAGAGATTATAATTATATATAATTTGTCATATCATATATTGATAATTTATGGATAATTATTATGTTCTATTTATCTTGTGTTGTCCTTAATGATTATGAATTGTGCACCAAATTAATGACAGGTCTCCTGCACCATGCTGTTGTCCCCATGTTCAGCCTTACACTCAGAGGGTAAAAGAATCAGATATGCCAGAGCCTTGCACCTGTGCAGACTGGGTCCAAGTTATGTGGGCTGACTCCTCATTCTGTCTCTTTCCACGTCATTCCCTCGTTTGTTTTTTCTTTTAGTTTTGCCCTCACAAAAACCAACATTGTAATGACTGACATACATAATACATATTCACTTTTGCATTCTTTTTTTTTTTTTTGGTCTTTATTTCAAATAGAGTAGTGTTTAAATTACTTCTGATTCTATGCAGTGTCCGTTGTTTGCTAGCTTAGTGAGTCTGGGCCGTAACAGCAGCAGTTCTCTTCACACAATTTTTCCTGGGTGATGCATTTCAACTCAAGACTAGTGATGGACAAGAGTGCCATTCAGAAATGTCTTTGTGCGTCTGTGCATAAAATGATATCTCACAGCATAGTGGGGGACGTAAACACTTGACCTGCGGCTCATTGTAAGTCACATCACGCCTCATGGTACTTTGGCTGACCAGCACCCTGCATTCATGGTCAATTATGAATCCTCTACTTTATGGGGTGCTGTTGGTAGGAATGCAAGGGGTGTTTATGTTCAAGGACATGCGGTGCAAGTGACACCAACCCACCGCCCCACCCTGCTCCACTCATCCCCTCATCCATCTTCATTGATCCAGAGTGGAGACAGTAAACAGCCCTACTGATTTCTCTTTGCAGAGTGACAACTTCCCAATATAAATCCTGTGGAGGATAATCTGAGTTCAATGCTCATATGGGCCTTAAGCTATAACAGTCTTTATAGGTGATGCCTTTCATTTCATCTTTGGTCTTGTTATGGAAAACATTTCAGCCCCAGACTGTTGCGGTTGTTCATTGCACCTTTTGTACTACAGATCCATTTGAACACAGCTTCTGTTGACAAGAAATTTTCTAATGTAAGGGAGCATGACGGACACAAATTATTGTCACTTTAGGAAAGAAATAACAAAAGCATAAAGCAATTCACGAGTGCTCCACATAAGATAAATGCAGCTCGCATGCCCTGTTTTAATATGAAAAAATCATACTTGCACTGTTTGATATGCATGCATTCATTCATTCATTCATGTCTCATTTGCATGAAATCTGTTATTGTGTAGTGTGGTCTCTCAGAAAAACTATTGGGTTGAAATGACAAGAACAATTCAAGGGGGGTTTGTTTGTTCAAAGACACACATCTTACACTTGTTGCCTTGCAAAAATACCCTGACACTTTAAATATTACGGCATGTATCGTAGAAAATCAAGAGGAAGCCAAAAAAAAAAAAAAACTGAGGCCAACCATGTGCATTATTCAGTTGCTTTCCTAACTGAAATGTCGCCTTGCACTCAATAAAAAGTGGTAAAATATTGCTTCCAAGATCTAGAGATATGGGGTAATTGCAAGTGAGCAGTGAGCCTCCTAAGATGTGTCCACACTGCCCAATAAAGATCTCTCAGACTGTGATTATGGATGTTTCAATATTTCTGACACAACTTTACAGTTCATAAAGCAACAGACTACAGCTATAGTATTTTAATGTTTTCCCTGAATGAAGACAGTGGGTTACGGCTCTGTAAACATTAAACAAAGCCAGAGTGAATCTTTATAATTAAAGTCTCTGGGTTGAGAGGCCTGTCGTACAATCCTTCCCCAAGGGCATTGACGTCAAATATGCATGTTTTTCTGTTGCTGTCGTCTGCAGGTTACATGGTGGATAGAGTAATAAAATCATGCTTACATTTGATAAGGTACAGGGACGGTAATGTAGTTTATGGTAGTCATCTTGTGACACTGACAGCTCAGAAAATGCTTCCAATAAGAAGAAAGGGAGTAGACAGAATAAATTAGCCACAGAACACGGGCCCCATGATGTTTGGGTCACAGTTGTTGTCATGTTTACGTGTTAATAAATTTTCCTCTCTGCAGTGACTCTACAAATCACAATTATTAAATCTGTTGTCATTTAGCTCTGTAGAGACAGAAAGATGAAAGACAGAAGGGCAAATAGCTTGTATATAAGCAACTTAAGACCACATGTACACTGAGATAAAAAAAATATTATAATTGCGAAGGAGCATAGAGCCTAATTTACTGCTTACTGCCTGTAC
>JAPZDX010000005.1:14335456-14345766 GCA_029783625.1 Naso annulatus | reverse complement strand
GTGGTGGAATTTGCATACAGTATTATTATGCAGACTCTTACTGTGTTGGCCTGCCAGCAAATGCAGCATAAAATACAAAGCTTAAAATGATGTAATATTCATTTCTTGTGCAAAAGAAGAAGACGACTTGAACTTATGTTACGTAAAACATGTCATATTTATGACCATTGCTTTTAAACAAAACAAGCAAGATACATCCTACTTAAAACTGAATGATGCTCTCCCTGAGACAGGCAGAACAACACCCACTGCCAGGGCCATTTGGCCTATTTCACAAGTGACAAAGTAGGTGAACACACTTTTTCACGATATAGATATTGTGCTGATAATATGGCACATCTCTAATGTTTATCCTATGTTGCAAATTTTCCGTTACGGATAATTTTATTTACACATTTTAAGTCTTAATTGCTTCTTAGTAGCACCAAACATAAACACAATTTTATTTCTCACACAATTTTCCTGAAATCTCTCATGGCATTGTTTTCCTCATAAGAGGCTCTGCCTCTCCTCACAACTCTACTCCAGCTTCTCTGCGTGTGATCATTAGGACCAGAAAAGCGACTCGAGAGAGGAACAAAATTGCGGAAGTGTGTTACTTCTGAGAGAATGAACATAAATGGTTAATCAAGGCCATTGAGAGGTCTCCTCCAGTTGTTAGTGGGGGGTTTTATCTCTGGAGGCACAGAGGATTTCTGTGCTACATTCTCATGTGGTGCTTGAGTTCAGCTCATCACAACAGGTGTGCTTTTCCAGTCTGGACATTTTAAAAGCGTTTGTTCTGTCTTCTGGTTTATGTGATAGAGCAGCACACAGGCAGGACTGATGGGTGAATACGGAGCAGTGTGTGGAGAGGAGCGGGAGATAAATTTGAGCTCTTTTTGTTTTGAGGACACATTTATATATTTATATTGCAGACTAAACTCCAAAAATAACATGGACGTTTTAGGTCAGAATATTTAAAACAACATAAAATTGCCTCTTAAAATTATTTCCATGATTTGAGACAGTTATTCCCATAATTATTTAATAGCAATGCTATTGCTGAAACAATTAGAGGATGAATTTGTGCTGTGTCAATCAGCTAAAGGTGTTGCTAGTAATAATGTCAACACAGTGTGACAGTGAGACAGCATGCATAAACCAGAACCCTGTCCTTTTCCTACTGTGACATGTCAAAATGTGTTTGGTAGTCTTTCAGTCTCAATGATCATCATTAGTAAATTATAAAATTACCAATTTTTTTATGTGTAAGCTGATGCCTGAATGTCTTTTGACCTTTTCATTCGGTAAAATGAGAACTGCATCTTACCAGATAAAAGAACAAGTGACTGCCCAGAATCTGTTTTGCCAATATTTATTTACAAATACAAGCGTTTAGGTGTCAATAAACAACTCGACACTGGCTGACGAAGGCTATTTACTGTCATTATTGTAAAACAAGTGAAATCTATAGATTACATGGGGTTGGACCTATTCCAATGGAGGCACATGGGCCAAATGCAGCCCAGAAGCAACCCCTGAGTGACCCAGCCCAGCGAGAAACGCAGAGAAAAACACACCTGCAGATCCTACAGAAATCCTCACAGACCTTGAGTGCAACGCTCCTCGTAGCCTAGCAACATTCAACCCACGATGCAACGCGTTGTCGTGGATGTGTGTCTAGTGGTGGTAGTAGTTCTATGATACGATCTGTAAAAACACATCTTCCTCAGCCCTAAGATGAAAAAGTGATAATGAAAACTGTCGGTTTTATCCTGCCTGGACTGACAGATATTCTACCACCAGAACCAAACGTCAAACCGATGTGTTTAATTTGGGGTGAGTGTTTTTTTAAAATTCAAAGAGTACAATGTCAGGAGGCACCACATTGAGAAACACTGTGACTTTCCTGACAAACTTTCCAGAGGGATCACAGAAGAGGGCTGCAAAGGTGCAGAGCTTGATTGCATCTTACATCCAGAGTTGTACTGTTGTCAAGCACTTTGTGATGTGCCTGTGTCTGATGTGAAGCAATTTATAAAGGGAAGCAATGAATGAACATGTCTTGTTTCTAATTTCATTTGTGATTTAAAATGTGTCATTACCTGCTTCTTACCAGCCACTGAAATTGCCTGGCCCAGCTAAATTTCTTAGTTTTTAAATCTGGCCCAGTTGAATTTGTGATTGAATAGCCCCGTCATGGGGTTAATTGTGGGCAAGAACTGACAGATAACTGGCATCCCACATTGTTCTATTTCCCATTTCTGTAGAGATTTCCAGCGTCTTTTGGCTCAAAGTTTGGGTTTTTTTGAACAACAGAGTTGACAACTGGAGTGTTTAGCTATTGAGGCGCCAGATATTTTTTTTGATTAAGATTATTTTTGGCCAGAAACACTACTCAAAATGAATGATAATGTTGTTGCTGTCTGTTGGATGTGTGACTAGGCGACTGTTTGCTAACACCTACGACACACTGTATCAATTTAAAGGAAGATAATATGTCACAGTTGGCCTCCTCACTGTTGTCTTCATTGGATTTTAATCCCCTCTTCACCCTGCCAACTGATGAGAAAATTTTGAGTGTGTTTTGCCCGACATTCTCCATAAACCACGTTTTCTCTCTGTCTTTTGACCTTGTCAGACGATGAAGAGAGACAGGAAACTGCCATGAGCCACAACTGATGTTGACCATGAGTGGTATTGATGCTACTAGCAACCCTTTGGCATCTAGAATGTCCAAAATAATACTTATACAGCTGTAAATAATGACATTAGATGTTTAACCTCTATCCAAGTAGAGAAATTACTTATTTCTATTTGACATTTTTATGCTTCAGATACTCAAGTCATTGCCTGAGAAATCTTTCCTATAAAGTGACGATGACAACAGTCTGCACACCAACAGAAGCCTCAATCCTCCAAGCAGCCTCAGTGCTTGTTGTGTTGTATAAAGGCCAGGACTCTCACTTTCTCTTGACTAGAACATCCTCCTCTCTCGATGTTCCCAGTGTTTTTTCTTGCTCCAGCTCCAGTTACAGAGTGTAACAAGCTCAGGCCATTTGCTGGGTCGAGAGGTATTTTTGTGAAATGTGGGAAATCAATAGCTGAAGAATGTCTGTGAAGGTTCTTCTTAGTCATCCAGGTGGATTCAGCTTTCCTCCACAGAGAAGTCGGAGGCAGGTTGAGGGAAACATACCTGAAAAACTTCAGCATTAAGTCACAGGTGCTGATTAGTGTGCATTGATGTGCGCGTGTTAACATGTACGTCTTTGTCCTTCTCTCATCAGAAACTCACCCTGCTGCATGTGAACAGCAACCAGTGTTTGGACATGCCGTCTGAAGAGGACAAGATGGTGCCCACCCTGAGAGACTGCAACAACAGCCGCTCTCAGCAGTGGCTGCTCCGTAACATGACCCTGAGTGTCTGATCTCTTACGCCGCCTCCCCCCCGCAACCCCACCCCACTCTGTCCTCCTCCTCACCAGCCCTGGCTCTCCACACCCTCACCAGGTGGCTCTTTCCATGCACATCATACGCCTCTTCCTGCGTCGCCTGACCAGCGAATGCAGAGATCCAGGCTTACCCTCCTTTACGGAGGCGCCTCCTTTTACAGCTCGCCACAGGTGTTAGAGAGGCTGCACCAGCCATTCAGGCGGTGCGATGACCTGTGACTTTAAGGGACCTCGTTGCGTCCAGGCAGGGAGAACGATGTGTGACGTCCATGCGTGGAGAGTATTGAAATAAAAGCACTCTCCAGTCAGCCAGCTGCTCGCCCTGCATCCACTGTGCTGCTCAGACTGTTGCTTCACTGCTGGACAAACAATTAAACAGGAGAGCGTCTATAACGAGAACATTCAGAGGCTGTTCTCCGTGATGGTCGCTCTCTAAATGACCCACCTTGTGCTGTGTATAGTACAGTGCATTGATTTCCATAATGACTGTTGTTGTTCTGACTGCTGCTCGTCCTCTTTCCATATCAGTGTTTGGAGTTAAGTTCGAATAACAGGGAAATGATGTTGTGAAAAGAGCCTGACCAAATCTGGGTTTTAGCTGATACCTTCTTACATATATGAAAATTAAAAAAAACAACAACAACAAAAAACACACGCAACAAATAGCCACCATTTGGGGAGGGGGGGTGTTTATTTTTTTAAAGTCCTACTAAATTCAAAGTCTTAAAACTTTGGTGCAAGGAATTGAATATATATTAAAAATATAATGACATGACAACTGTTGGGTATATTTTTCCATTCTGTAAAAGGGTTAAACACTGTGGATGAGTTTTGTACTGTCAACGTCTATGGTGCGCCACTGACTGAGTCTGTTATACTGTATACCCTGTGAACGTTGATGCAATCGATTTTCTTTTACTAATAGGCCCATATAGTGTTGGCTGTCAGCCTATATTTAGGATGTTTGCCCATTTACAGCACACAGCATGTCAGAGGATCCGTAAGTTTATGTTCCTGGAATATACTCAGCCCAGCTTGCTACATTTGAACTAAATGAGTTAAATTACCAGAGCCCCCATGGTCAATCATACCAGAAACAGAATGGTTGGTAGTCCAATTTCCAGAAAAACGCTAATATACAATAGGGGGTGCAATCACTGCTGAAAAAATAAAGAACTAAAAATGTAGGCCCTTTTTTAATTTATTTTTTTTATCTTTTTTTTAAAATTGATAATTAGAGTTTATAATTACACAAGTCAAAACAAAAAGGATGCATGTACAGTTTATGGATTTCTAAAAAGAAAAAAAACTTATCTCAGTTTGACTTTAACATAAGTAAAATTTGAAAGGTTTTTTTAATTAGGTCTCAAATTGGGTTATTGAATAATTGAATAATCATAAACCTAAAATGTAGCCTACGAAGCAGGTTTACTCGACAGTGCTCCTTGCTGGACAAACAGTGTAACAGAGAATTTTTTCTTGTTAATTATTGCCGAACATATCAGCAGATGATGATATATCTGTGTTACGCAAATATTAGCCAGTTTATCGGCCAGACTGAGTTGTTTGAGGGAAAAAAACTAACGAACTGAAGATTTTAAACTGTCATCTAAAATAATGAGAACAAGCATCCAACTTGACTGACTGCATAATGTTACATATTATTGAAGCAGGAATTACAGTATGTATGGCACAGATGAAAATATGAGGCAGCTGTTTCAAATGACAGACAATAAAGAAGTTTATGACAGACTGATTGAAGAAATGATGGAAGTGGCTGCGGGGAAGGAAGTTAACAAATAATCAAGCCTCTGCTCTGAGTACATGTAATTGATTTTAGATGGATGTAAGAGGTTTACCTAAATGATAATGACTGCATTCTGAAATACTTTAACTGCACTGTTATTATGGCTGTCTGAGAGTGTCATTACAAAAAAACACATCACCTTTATTAAATTCCCGCTACCAGGAGTTTCTCTGATTCCTTTTAATGGAGAAATCATGATGTCTTGGAGCTGAATAGTGACGTGTGCCTTTAGAGAGTCGTTTTGTATTTGGTTCATTGTTTTTTAGTTTACTGGTTTATGACAGTGTTAAAAGGAGAATGTTAAATCTTTTTTTTTTTTATTTTAACTATATGTTAATAACATATCTCACAGTAATGCTTGGTTAAACATTTAGTTAAAGTAAAATCAGTGTTACAGTTTATCAGTACTCACCTACAGTATCATCACTGATACAAATGTGCAGGTACTTTTAGCTGTGTTGTTGATCAGGCAACAAATGTTATTGTACAAGATGCTGTTAACATGTTTATATCACTGTTGTTGTTATTGTTGTTGTATATACAGAACCAATTATTTTTCTAAGATGCTGTAAAAACTTGAACACTCCTTGGAGAAAAGGACGCTGAATGGTAAAAAGATCAATAGGTATCGCAGTGTTTTATTTGGAATCGAGGTAATAAAAACCAGTGCTTACCTTGGGTTTGAAATTGAGATGTGTTTTGAAAATCATCATCGGCCTCAAGAAACCAATTCTCAGAATGCCTAAAGGACCTTAGGCGAGCATCCATGAGGGAGCAACTAATGGTGAAATACTATCAATGCTGCTTGAATACTGAATCCTTGCCAAGTGCCTACTTGGCATTCAGACTAAATTTTCAATCACCTCTTCCGTCTTACACACACACATTTATTGTTTTTCATTATCTTAAAGTGCATGGTGTTAAAATAGGGATGTAATGTTTCAATGTACTGGTTGCAAAGTGATGTTACCTGTTTGTACATTTTGCCTTTTTTTTGTAGAGGAGAAAAAACAAACTTTGAATGAACATAGATTTAGCATTAATTTCAATGTCAAGCAGCTGATGGAAATGTGAACACTAGCACATCACACCAATGCATTGGTTGTTTAATAAACCTTGTTCTTGAAGCTTTTAACTGCCCCATACATCTCATTACCAGGTTTTAGTGTGTGGGCTTTTAAATGTGCCTCTCTTCATGGTGACTGAAACACGTGTACAACAGGATGCCATAAGAACTACTTTGTGACAGACATTTCCTTTTCTCTTTTGTCCAGTGTCTGTAAAGGCACCTGCCATCATCTGCTGATGAAGGTACCTCTGACACGGCTCATTATTTTGTACATTTAAGCAAGGAAGGCTTGACCTTTGAGGTGACTCTGCCTTTGTTACAGTCTGAAAGGCAAAACGACTTCCTGAATTGGACACAGAAAGGAGTGCTAGAAGGTCAATAGAGCTGAACATGAAGAACAGAAAAGAGCCAGCTGACAGGACTGTGAATATTATAGGGTTGAAACTTATTATTACTGTCACTATTGATTCATTTCTCAACGTTTTGATCAATTATTTAATGATTTATTCTTTCAAAAAATAGAAAAAAGCCAATTTCTTAGAGAAGAGGGCGTGACATTGTAAAATTTCTAATAATAAAGACTGTAAAAAAAAAAAATTCAGACCCTTCAAATTGATTCTTTTGTTTAACCAAATGTCCAAAATCCAAAGATATTGAGTTCACAGCAATGTCAACAAATTAAGACAATGAGGAGCTGGAGTTAGCAAATGTTTGTCATTTATCATCATTCATTAAGCTTGCACATCATTGATTTCCCTTGATGGATTTATTAATCCAAAGAGCAGTTTGACATTTTGAAATAATACTTTCTTGCCAAGAGTTTTCGTGTCTGTACAATAAATATGAAGTACAGGCCACAACCACTTAGCTTAGTTTAGCATAAAGACTGGAAACTGGGGAATGGCGCCTATGGCATAGTTGAAAGATATAATGAACTGGTCTACCAGCACCTCTAAACCTCACTAATTAACTTGTCTTAAACTCGTTTGTTCTATTTGTGTGAAAAACCAAATGTAATTTTGCTACTACAGAACTCTCAAGCAAAATATTAAAAACAAAAGATGTAGTTTGATGACATCCTAAAATAGCATGATTAATTTTTTACGCCCTCTTTCCATCTAGGTATGTGTACGTGGCAAGTCAAACGAAAATCCGTTCATTCCTGTAGAAATCTCTGTGATATCGGATGTGCCTGTGAAACTCCTCCACTCTGTAATATTTCAGTTGAGCACATTCAAAAAATTGAACTTTTGGCAGTGGATTTTAGGGAGACCGTATGACAACGTAGCTCACAGGCTATTGTCTTCAATTTAATTGCTTATTTGAATAGTCAAGTGAGTTTTTATAGTTAGAAGGAATGAGACCATAGTTTTAACACTTTATGAATCTGATTTTGCCACTGTTAAGTGTCTATCCTTTCGTAGCCCCTCGTTTCCTCTTACATATGCGTAAGAGGGCAAGTCAACCAAAAATCCATTAATTCCTATGAGAATCTCTGTGATATGTGCCTGCAAAACTCCTCCCCTTCGTAATATTTCGGCCTGGAATTTGCCTGGAGTGTGTTCCAAAATTAGAACTTTTGGTGTAGAGACCGCATGACAGTGTGCTAGCTCAGGGGTTCCCAAACTTTTCAGCCCGCAGCCCCCAAAATAATGGTGACAGAGACTGGGGACCCCTATCAACCCTGGAGGTGGCAAATAACGTTGTGCACAGTCGTGCAAACTCACTATTAGGCCTACAGCCAGCTCTGACAATTATAACCAGAATTTGTACAATAATGGGTTAAATATGAAATAATAATATATTTTTAAATTGTTTTATTTTTTGGAAGGCATCTCAAGCCCCCCCTCTCTATGTCTTGTGGCCCCCACTTTGGGAACCACTGTGCTAGCTTATCTAACAAGCTGCTATACCTAGCAGGCTATTTTCTCCAATAAGCTGCTCATTTGGATTCTTAAGTGAGTTTGTACCGTTAGAAAGAATGCAATTATAGTTTTAACACATTGGAAACAAGATGCATTGTCTGATCTATGGACAACAGTTACTGACTTAAGTGGAAACGAGGCCTCATTCCTATTTACGATGTGCCTGTGAAACTCCTCCCCTCACCAAAATTTTGGTCAGGAATTTGCCTGTACTTTCAAAAAACTGATCTTTTGGTGGTCGATTTCGGAAGGACTGTATGACAGTGTGCTAACTTGTTTAACAAGCTGCTTAGCTAACAGACTTTTTTCTTCAGTTAAGTTGCTCATCTGGATAGTAAGGGATTTTGTATGGTAAAAAGAATGAGATTGTAGTTTTAACACATTGTGAATCTGATTCTGCTACTGTTAATATTCTAGCCTTCCGCAGAGAAATGCATTTTCTTGCATTGACATTATCTGCATATGTACAGATGTACAGACAGCAGTCACATGTGAAAGTGGAATCGAGGCGTTATTCGTGCTACGTAAAGTCATGTTTGCTGACTTCCTCCCACACTGACTGTCACCCTAGAATTTGTGATAAAATGAAACCCACTACCATTAATGAAGGGTGAGATTCTCTGTCTGAACACTGGAAACATTTGGGATAAAGTGAGTGCAGCACAACAAAATACAACAAAGCGTGGTCAGTTTTAAACATTTTAAGGCAAAAATATTGCATAATGGCCATTTACATGTAAAAACAACATGCTAGCTGTTTCCTGTACCTCCTGTCCTTATGCTAAGCTAAGGTAATTAGCTACTTCTTGTAGCCTCATAATTACAGCTCAAACACGATGAGCGTAATTTCAAAATGCTGTAAATGTGGAATGCAATCTTAAAAAACTGAACTTCTAATTGCTGAAAATAAGGTTTAAAAAACTCAGTTATTGGTTTTTATGGTACATATTAATAAATGCAAAAAATCACCTTGAAATCTGCAGGACACGGGGAGAAATATTTTCTTCAATAAGTCACACTGTTGCTGCATATATATTGAATACTTTCATTTCCCTTACTTAGGCTTTCTAATAAATATTTGTCCCTCTCTCCATGGAAGCCATTGCAGAGGTATTAATAGTTGTTGTTGTTGTTGTGGAGCTGCCAACACATCAGCGCCTCACCACACTCTCAGCAGGGGCCCTGACTGCGGTTTCAGACAGTCTCACACCTGTTGTAAGCGAAACCACGGCTGGTTAACTGGGCCTGTGAGGATAAGATAGTGAGTCTGTGGCTGGGCCAGGGGAGTCCATTAAAGGGTGAGATGCTTTAAAATAACAGCTCTAATGGAGACCTTATCTATGGCTCACTGTGGCTCTAAGGTTGAATATGATCAGAGCTTCTCACCATGGAGCCTCGTACTGTACTTGACTATTTAAAGCAAGGGCTCATTTAAGCTCAGGAAATGTACACAGAAACTGTGGCTATGTTTTATACTCTTTAATGCTCACTGTGCTTCTTCATAGAACAACGACTCTATATTCACTCTAATTATCCCATTTTTGTGTTTAGCAAAGCAGGAGTTATTATATTAGTTATTCCTCCATTTGTTTGAAAAACGTTTGTGTTTCTGTCATTTTTCTCCAAACACTTGTCTTTTTAGAAACTAGAGGTATGCAAGCAATGTCAGTAAAGCAAGTAAAGTTATAGATGAATAGATTCATTCTCCACTGCTGATACGACAAATACACCCATACAAAGGGCTAGAGTGGTCAAACAAGGACTGTGAACCATCTGGGGAGACACTTCATGTAAACAGGGTAAAAGTTTTTTACTTTCATTGACTGCGTTGACCACTTACACTGAGTATTTTGTTGCATTTTTTACATTTTTTATGTTTAAATGTGCAATTAAGACTGTCACATTTAAAATGTGCTAATTTGCATATGTTTTCACAATAGAAGATTTAAATGAAACACCAAATTTTGGACATTTATACACTTTCTACTAATCTGAAAGAAGATATGTAAAGGAAACAAAATAGCCAAAAATGTCAAAAGTGACTAGAACATGACAAAACAACATTTTAGTATCTT
>JAPZDX010000005.1:14319867-14335356 GCA_029783625.1 Naso annulatus | reverse complement strand
CATTTTAGTATCTTCACTTAAATATCAATACAACAATGTAAAAAGTAGAAGTAAAAAGTCATTTGCATGTACGTAAGAAAAAATACAAGTTTTCTATGTTATATTATTAGACTGCTAGTATAAATTCATCAATGCATAAACAGCATTTTACTTAGCAGATCCAAGTGCAATTTTAAGCACTTTATATTCCATTGGTTCCCAACGTGAGCATCAGGTCCCTCCAAAAGAGTTGTGAGATGATTAATGTGGCAGTAAAGAAATGTTCTGCTACATAAATTTGTAGTTTTATTCTCTAATCTTTGCTTTTTGTGAAATGTTGGATAGTTTACCTCTTAATAAATTACCTGACCTGGTCTCAAATGATTGTATTTAAAAGAAACTATCTGAGAAATTTAGAGGTGATTAACTATCAACTCAGACAACTGACAGTGTATTATGGATGTTTTTCTATTTATTTCATAGTTTTTAAATGTGTACCTTTATTTTTCTACAGTTGTCGGATACATCTAGTTGAGTATAAAAATACATTTCCCTTTGAGTTACAATGGAGTATTTCAGAGTATCATAAAGCAGAAATATTCAAATTAAGTACAAAAACCTTAAAAATGTGCTTAAATGCAATTTGCAAGTTAATGAAATGAGTGAATATTTGAGTAAATTCACTTTTTTACCGCCCTCCACTTACAGCAGTGCAGCATCCATGTGTCAGGTCTTCCATAGCAAAACAATTCTCTCTGTGATATTAAAGAAATCTGGGAACAGATTTTTGAAAGTGAAGATAAACCACGAGCAGCTGATCATGGGACTTTATTTTCCGTGCCAAGTGTTCATTCGGATCATATGAAGCAAAACTGGGCCACGAGTACAACAATACAACCTCAGAGGTCATTGGTAGAGCAGACCACTACAGACTGGGCGTGCAGCCATGTTTCAACAAACACAAGACAACTGCTGTGATTTGTGCTGAGTAATTTGTTTTTGGTAAGTGCCAGACACTTTGTAGTAGCCTGTTGGTACAATATGTACATAATTATTAAAGGGGAGTGCTATATTGAAAGTTATTATGAAGTTGTTTTTTAAACTAGTGGGAAGCTCAGACTGTTTTCTAGGAAAGTTGTTAAAGGTAAAGTCAGTAGGATTTTACTAAAAAAAATAGATAGATAGATAGATAGATACAGGTGCGTTTACCCCAGCAAATGACAGCACACAGGTGGGTCTGAGAGCACCTCAGAGCACAGTGACTGGACACCGTCCAAGCCGGAAAGAGATGCAAATGCGGATGTAGCGTGAAGAAAAGAAAATCTAGCAAAAGTGACGCGAAACGGCAAGCAGATAGAATTTATTCCAGAGCGAGAGTGAGTCTCAGTTTGGCTTTCAGCCACTTTGGAGCACTGAAGAAGAGGCTAGGAAGAGCGATGCAGGAGTTAGCCTGCTTTGTGTTGGACAGCTAGGTGCTAAAAACCAGCAGTTAGCTTGTTAGCTTGCTAAGTTATGAACTTCTCCGACACACAAATGAGTAACTTTAGGTAAGCGGTATAACAGTACATGTAGTACATGCTATGTCATGATACTTCTGGTGCGCTGAACTGGGAGGAGGGGCCCACTTTGAATGCTGTGTTGACAAACGGAAACAAATGCTACAGACTCTACCTTTAAAATTATCACCTGTAAAATGTTTATTTTTTAAGGTTTACTTCTGCTGTCAGCAAAGATGTAACACAAAAGTTTTCTCTGCATATAACCTGACAAGTCAATATGATGTTCACATGCATAGATTTAAAATGTTTTACCAAATTCAGTAAACTAAAGTGTAAGTACAATTTTTATGTAACACATACATTAACATTACCTTTGCAGCAGGAGCTTTTTCCACCAGCAGTGGACTGGACTGCATGTATACAGAGCTTTTCTAGTCTTACCGACCACTCAAAGTGCTTATTCTGTTTCAGGTACTGTGGTGGTGGGAAAGTCCTGCACAATAGAGGAGAGAGAGGAGTGGAGTAGATTTAGATGTGGAGTAGCTGAATCACTTTGCACTGCTTTTCCACCACAATGCCTCAAACAGGAAAAACTCACAGTACCATTTGGGGTGGCGGTGGCTCAGGAGGGGGAGCAGGTCCTCCATTAATCAGAGAGTCGGTGGTTCGATCCCTGGCTCCTGCAGTCTACGTGTCAAAGTGTCTTTGGGATAGATACTGAACCCACAAATTCAATATGATGCATCAGTTCTCTCACCTTTGGCTCAGTCAGTGTTTTAATTGATCACACAAATGCAGTAGTCTGGTAAAAAAGCACCTGCTGCACGTGATATTGTCACTATATTTACTTAACTGAATTTTGTTACACATTTCAAATTAATGTACGGGGGGGGGTAATACACCCTGGATAGCTCACCTGTTCATCACAGGACTGTGGTTAGGGTTGGAGCATGCAAACTCAATACAGAAAGGTTGGGGTTGAACCCATTAACCCATTTCCTTCTTGTTGTGGGGCGACAGTGCTAACCACTGCATCACTGTGCCACCCCGAGTGTTAACATAGTTCCGTTAAGAGCCATCAGTGTCTGTCCAAATGGCCATTCCACTCTTCATCGTCGTCGCTCAGTTTCAAAAGAATAAATTTCCACAAGTTGTGGTTGTGGGTGAAACAAAACTCCATTTATCAGTCTCTTTTGTATTCAGTGGTTTCTTTCAGGGTGGCGTCGTGCATCTCTCACATCCTCTCTAACTTGACCTGGCTGGAAGTCAATCTTTCTTTCTTTTTCTCCAGAGAAATTGGCTGCTTTTAGCCACAATAAAACAAGCCCCCCCCCCTCCAAGTGTAATGGCAAGAAGTCCTTTTCCCCTGTGCCCAGTTCAGACTACAGGATTTAAGCCCTGATTTTGCTGTCTACGACAGTTTTTTGAGATCGTGGGCAAAAAGCCCCAGATCATAGGCAAATCAGCGTGCTCCTGTGAATGACAGTTGGCATGTGTGAACTGTTGAAGGACACAATCATGTCAAAAGCCGCCGGATATCTGGCATGCCAAATATCTGGCCCAGTCGCAGGTGTCCAGGTATGTGGCACAGCCAGCCAGCCAGCTAACCGTTTGTCGTAATACACATCATATCTTGTTCAAGCATATTGTTACAACCTTACTGTTCACACTATACAACTGTCTGTCTGGTGTCAGGAGTCTTTCAGTCACTACATGACTGATCACCGACAAGGGGGAACACACTACAAGATCTTTTCACTGGGAGGGGCCTACGATGCGTGGTCCCCAATCACTCAACGTATTTAAAATATTGTGACACCGTCTCAAAACACAGCCCTAGAACAACGTCTGTGTTGTAGTCTACCACTTGAAAAGTCAGCATTAATGAGCACTAATGAGGCTGATGCAAGACCTGCATCACCCTATTGGGATTCTTTTCGCAATAATGACCAGTTTGGTGGACATTATTCCTTATGTACTCTAGTCTGTTTAATGGACAGTTTTGAAACGTGTGTTTTTGCATTGGAGTTAAGGGCTGACTTGAGTGATAACCCACAAAAAACCTTCCACCACTGCAAGGCTGTCACACATTTTCTAACTCTAGAGATGTAGACCTTTCCAAAAATCACTGAGTATTTTTCCCCTCAGTTGGTAATTTGGGGTCCTGGCTCACTCATATGTAAACAAAAGATCACATTTTTACCTTTTTCATTGGTTCTTTTATCCAAGCCACCTTTCAAGGACACGGCAGCAGGAATTGAGCCTCTTACCCTCTGGTTATGTGATTGTCTCTCTAACCTATTTCCATTTGACCATCGTGACAAGAACCTCTTCACACTTCCGTGCCTCGACTTGAAATACGATGCTATACATTTTCTGTCCTATTTCTTTGGGGGTCTCCTGTGTGCTTGATTGTCTGCAGGTCTCTCCCTGCTCAATATATGGGGTTCCATCAACTAAGTGAATCCAATAATGGGCAGACAGCAGAGTGGGGAAAGAGAGAGTAAGGAGGGGGAGATAATCAACCCTCTGGATTTGCCTTGTCTTCTCGCTCGAGACCAGAGGAGAAATCCTGCGCTTAATTGTTGAGGGGACCTGAAGTTCCAGAGCGCCTGCATTGAAAAGCTGCTTTAATTAGACATGGTCTGAGGTCGGTATCTCTGCGGGGGTCAGATCTACTGCCACAGGAGGCGCGCACCCACCCACACAGACACACAAACACAGAATAATGTACAGTACCTGTCTTCGAATGTGCAGAGCCAGCCTAGGGACTCAGACATTTCTGATGTATGCTTGCAATCTCTTGAGTAATTTTTTATTGATTTGCAGGGAGGAAGTGGCTCTAACAAGCTTCTCCTATGTGATAATCTCCTTTTAGTGAAGAAAGCAGTGATTAGAGGGAGGGGCCCTGCTGCTTTCAGCAGTAATTGTATAGTAATCAATCATCAATCTCCAGGAGCTGTTCCACAAAACACCCCTGTTTGGTTGCTATTTTTGGCCACAGCGACAACTAATAAGGTCTCACTTTGGCAGGGGAGCGAAAAACCAACAGACAACACAGGGACAATTCTTCCATTTGCATTTTGAGTTGATGAGTGTGTCTATAATCTTTTTTAATCTGACTGTTTTGCCTCCACTGAGGGTTCAGTTTGTGGTTAAATGCTGCTGCTCCTTTCACAGTCACTCATAAACAGCTGTAATGTCCTTTGATTACCACAAGAAGCTGATAATCTTATATGTCCCTTGGAGGCTCTGTGTTTTGACCCAGTTGCTGTACCCCACGGAATCACCGTTTAGAGATGCTGCTCATCCACCACATGGTTTCACATTACTTTCCAAGCATGAAGGGGAGTCTGTTAGTGCCTCAACATCCAGCGAGCACGCCTCAGATGATCATGTTAAAACCTAATCATTGCAGGGAGAAAATCATAGAGCATGTCTTTTATGAGCAGAGGATTGTTTGTTTGAAATTAAATAATCAATATTGTAACGGCAAAATAAGATTAAAGAGATTCTTTTAGCCGGGAAGTCATAAATTTGTTGGGGGAAAATGGAAGAACAAATCCATCAAAGTCGACATCAAAGCTAAGGCGGTTTTCCCTGCTCTCTCGGTGATTGTGGAGATTATGAAGGAAGATGGAAAATTACAGAAGATTGTCTGAAGTGATTGGCTGATCTCCTCCGAGAGTGACCTCGAGTGCTATCCTAGCTGATTCCGAGAGGAGGACAAATGCATCTCGTGTCCTACATTGGTCTGATTAGATTAATAAATCAATCCCATCCCCACCCGCCCATCAGGTTTTGCCCTGGCTATTTTTATGAAATGGGTTACAGAAGATCAGCAAAGTATTTCTGATCATTGACTAAAGGCTCTTTGACATGCACCGTCGCAAGACGTGCCTACTATACACAGCACACTGATCAATGGTGTTGATGGAAGATGGTGTTCCGTTGTGAAAAAAGCAGAAAACATTTCATGAAGATGTCATTAAAGAGCCTTTTACTTTGCCGAAGCAAAATGGCAGCTTTTGCAAAACCAGCCCGTATTAGATAAGAACTCATCTGCATATATTCCAGGTTGGTGCACAGTGTTACACATCAGCTGTTTCCTGGTGTGTGACAAGAACAAGCCCGGGCCTTAACCTCATTCTTGTATTATCTGTCAGTGACAAAGCCGATGTGTTGAGCAGAATTAAAAGCATGTTTCTGTGGGGTTGGGAAGGTTTGAAGGATACAGTGTTCATCAAGAGATATTCTCTTCACACTATATGCTGTATAGTCTTATTATCTGATTCTGATCTTGAATCCACATGGAAATGGAGTATTATTTGAAAAACATGAATATATCTGAGTTTAAAGACAAATGCAAACAGCTTGTGACACTGATCCTTTGGTCTCTCTGCTCCTCCCACTCAGTATGTTTACATGACGTTAAAAAAATTGATTTATTGTGTTAGTCCGGCCAAAACTGGACTTTTAAAATGTTACATGTTACAAACTGAAATAGTACCAAGTAGAATTTCTCAAAGTCAAGCTAATACACCTAATTACTGCAATTGGGAGTCAAATTACTCTTGCATGTATACCTCAACCAGAGTCGGGCTGGCCTAAGCAATCTGCACATGATCGATAGTCCCCGGGGCATCTTCGACCCAAAACTTGAACAGTATAAATTTGTAGGGGAGGGCCAGTGAGAAAACAAGAATCCCGTGAGCACAAGGTGAAGCGTGCATCTAATTTGTACCAAAAGTAAAGCGTAGATACAATACAATACAGTGCTGTTAAGTTGTCCATGTTTTCTGCTAGCCATTTGCTAACTTGTTCATAGCTTGTTTGGCTAACTGGAAGAAAGTCCATTAGCAACCAGCTAAACGGGCAATATCGCTGCCTACCGTAGCGGAGTCAGACAATAAATCAATTCTCCCTCAGTGCTTGTATACTGGAACAAGGACAGTAGTCCAATTAAATGGCCTAATCGAGCTATAACCGTAGCTCGACTCAACTGTGCACGTAAACATTTTGATTAACTTAAAGCAGGCAGGACTTGAACAGAAAAAGGTGATGTCACCTACTCACTGTGCTCCAATCAGGATTCGACAGCATTTGAATCCAAATCTGATGACAGTTGGTGGATTTTTTTTTAGCTGTCAGTCAAATGTAATCAAACCACATCCACACAGTCCTGATGAGGCTAATTAGCTGAGATTTTGACTCTCCATAAACAACCTAAAGATGTTTTGTTATGTTGATTATTGCCTATTCAGTCATGAATATTTAATGTTACAGAGAAATACTGTAAAGTTACTTTAAAAACTCAAAAACAAAAGAGCATAATGAGGACAGATTGTGCCATTAAACAAGCTGCTGCATCCTGAATTTAACTGCTTTCTCTATGTGTATGTTCAGGACAGACACTTCGACAAGAGTCATGGGAAAACTTTTGTCTCAATGAAAAATCTATGAAGTACAGCAATTAAAACATTTCCGGCTCATGCGGCTGACTCGCTGGCTGTTAGCCTGTCCAAACTAATAGCCTTATTTTTTGCTCTGCAAATATGTGAATAGCCTTTTCCTCCTAATGAGGGCCAGAACGCATGGTGGATGACCCGTGTCCCCTGCACTCATTATAGAAGCCTAGAGTCCTGCTGAAGCTGGAGCTAACATCCACCTGGCAATTATGACGGCCTGGTGACTGATGGGGAAATCTTATCCTGTCTGTCCTTCTCGAGAGGACTGAATCAAAGAGCCTCGCAGACAACGCTGGGAGGCACGTCAACGTTGCACTGAGCTGCCATGCAATCGTTCATTTGGAAACGGTTATGTCAGGCCCTGTTGCTGTTTTTAGAAGCTACAGTAGGGCATGCTGGGCTGAGACTGGACATGGAATATGATGCGGTAAAGCACGGGGAGCTACAGGATAACAAGAAAGGCAGATTTCGCCTGGAACCAGACGGACTCGACAACATACTGAGAGTTCAGATAATTCATCCAAAGATGGTTTAAAACAGCTGCTGTGGACATTTACAGTGTATTTTGTTTGAAAAAAGTCATTGTGTGCGATGCCATACAATATGCAAGTGCGTATGACTAATAAGCTTCATTCAGAAGTGAGGAGGTTCAATTTTATTTATTTATATACTGGTATTTATTCTCTCTGGAATGAAGATGATCAAAATTGAATTGATCCCCAAACAGCTCACTAAAGATCCACCATGCCTCCACATTTCAAAGCTGCAGTCTTCAGTGATTTCTTGATTAAGTGATAATTGTTCTTTTCGAAAGGGGGGAATATTGGCAAACATGCTGATTTAGTACATCACTGAGTGGGGGTGGAAAGAAAGAGGGAAGAGGGGTGTAGAGAGCTAAACTGTGTGTGTGAGAGAAGTGGTGATATGTTGCTCCACCTGCCTCCCGAGTGTTTGAGAGACGGTGTGTAAGCTTGGGTAACTATGGTGTGGGTGTATTCCTCTGTGGCCATGATCTCGGTAATAATATGATGAGTGAATTCTGAGTAGTGCATCCTAGTTGCAGCTCTTTGTCCCCCTGAGATCTAATACAGTTTGCTGTGAGTGTCAGCAGCTTTCCCGCAGAACTTGTTACCCCGTTAAGATCTCCTGCGTGCAGCATTCATGGAATAAAGTGGGTGCAGTCACCCATGGGAGAAAAGCAGGGTCATCAGCGGCTCTTAGCACAGGTGACCCAGAAAAACAAGCAGCAAACGAGGTGCATTTGTAAATGTCTGCTTCCTTGAGCCGCAGATATATTGTGGAGAAAATACGGTGATATATTTGTTCAGCAGGAACACAGAGATAAAGGTGTTAAATATTATTTTCAGTTCCCATTTTTATCACTGCCAGAAATTATCATTATTATTACCCAGTTTGGCAGAGGCCCGTTCAGTGTGATTATTTAATATTAATCATGAAGTCTTGGCTGCAGCTACACATATTTGATCAGTTGAAAAAAAATAAAACTGTCAAATCAGGCAAACCCTCTTCCCTCCTCCTCCAAATTGTCTGTCTTTGTAGTACCACTAGGCAACAGTGAGTGCATCACTGGAAACGTGGAAGTGCGCAGGAGTCGCGCAGGGAAATCGAAGGGAAAGAAGGATCTAAGCAACCAAAAGAGCATCTGGTGGATCTCTGCCGCTGAAACATGACAATCCGGTCGACGTTGGTCTAAGAGAGGGAAAAGGTCCCCGAAAAGAGCCCGAAAATCGGCGTCCATGCGCGCAGCCAAAAATGACGACAGTGGGACATTGATTTTCTTCCTCCAGTTATTTTCTACAGTCATATGCTTGGATGCAATTCATCTTCTATGTGTACAGATCGCAAAGGCAGGACTGGAAACCGAAAAATCTCCAACACAGCCGCAAGTGCGCACAGAGACGTTTCATCCTGGGAAACGTTTCCAGCGACTAATTACGCAGAGATATTGGTGTTTTATGGGCCGTTAAAGGATTCTGAACTTTCGCATGCAAACTTACTCTGTGAGTACATTTTTGCACAGGTCGATACAGCCCCAACCTTCACGGGCGATGAGTAATCCACGACGCAGCAACTGATAAACCTGTAAAAACCTGGACTGCGACTGGCGCGTTTGGATACCTTATCCTGTGCGTCTCTTATTTTGCTTTCATATGGCTTCTATCTCCGGGGTTTGTAAACTACTCGTACATTATTGATATTTCATGGCTGTAGAGTGTGGCAAGAGTGGTGTGTGGCGAAAGAGGACGGTGCAAGACTAACTGGGGCGAAGACAGCGCACTTTTATCGCCTTATTTTCTAATAGGAGGCATTGCGCACGGGCATAGACGACTGCAGCAACTACAAACCAGACTTTTTTTTTGTAATCATTGAATCCTTTGCTATTTCTTTCGCTGCTGTCATCGTAGTATGTCTGCACTTCGAAAGAAATTTGGGGACGATTATCAGGTAGTGACCACCTCATCTAGCGGGTCTGGATTCAATCAGCCTCCCCCAGAGAAAAAGAAGAAGAGGCAGCGGTTCGTGGACAAGAACGGGCGATGTAACGTCCAGCATGGGAACCTGGGTGGTGAAACCAGCAGATACCTCTCAGACTTATTCACAACACTCGTAGATTTGAAATGGCGCTGGAATCTATTTATTTTCATCCTCACCTACACAGTCGCTTGGCTCTTCATGGCCTCTATGTGGTGGTTCATCGCGTACATCAGAGGAGACCTCAACAAAGCCCATAATGACAAGTACACTCCATGTGTGGCCAATGTCTATAACTTTCCCTCAGCCTTTCTCTTCTTCATAGAGACCGAGGCCACTATAGGATATGGCTACAGATACATCACAGACAAATGCCCCGAGGGGATCATTCTCTTTCTTTTCCAGTCGATCCTCGGATCGATTGTCGATGCCTTTCTGATCGGCTGCATGTTTATCAAGATGTCTCAGCCCAAGAAAAGGGCCGAGACTTTGATGTTCAGTGAACATGCGGCGATTTCTATGCGAGATGGGAAACTAACTCTCATGTTCAGGGTCGGCAACCTGCGTAACAGCCATATGGTCTCAGCACAGATCCGCTGCAAATTGCTCAAAGTAAGTGATGCTGCTTTCAGTCAGGAAGGCATCCAGTGGTTTAGCTCTGAACTCATTGTTTTGTCCACGTTCTTCTTATTTTTGTAATACCAAAAGGCCTACACACTGACATTTAAGCCTACTCTTAACTGTGCATGAAGCCATGATGCTTTTAATAGACAGCTTGAGTCTATTTTTTTTAAAATATTCAGTACTGACATAATGCAAATATATAAATAGACCTTAAAGAAACACAAGACTACTAGAACAGGAACAGCCATTTATCTGTTTGACATGTTATATATTACATATTTTGCACAAGTAAGAATAATCATCAGGTTTGAGATCATCAGATGTGTTCATGTGCACATTTTAAACTGATTTCAGGTATGACACAGTGATAGTGTGTTACAACTAGGTGTAAATGTGCTGCTGTTCCTTATTAGGACAACATCAGCTGTGGATTTCCCTGCTGCCCACCTTCTGGCTTCTCAAAAGTCTACAATAAACCTATAAAATCATTAAACTATGCTCTCTGCAATGCAAATACATATAGATAGACGATCATGGTAATACACAGTACGGGAATATAGCTATGTAGGCTGTTAGAAGTATAAACTCAGTGACTTTTACCAAAAAAACACTGCAACCAAACTGTTAAAAGCATTCTCATAGTTTCTTGTTTTTATGTCGTGACACAGCAGATGAATGCGACATGGTTAAGAAATTTAAATCAACTGAATTAAAACAATTGCCTCCCAAATAATCAATGTTAAGACTCAGTGATACATGAAATCACACCCCGAGGAGGATATTCTTGCAATGTTATGCCCCTTTAAATGTCATTTAAGAAAGTTATGTATTTTTTTTTCTTACAGACTAATGAGTTGTTGCTCTTAATGCACATAAATTGTTAAAAAGCTCACACAAAGGCTCTTTAGAAGCTTCAAATAAGTCTGTCATACCTCTTCCTTCCCTCAACAAACATCTCTGTCTCTTCCTGTGCGCTTTCTCAGTCTCGCCAGACACCTGAAGGCGAGTTTCTTCCGCTGGATCAGCTGGAGTTGGACGTGGGTTTCAGCACCGGGGCAGACCAGCTCTTCCTCGTCTCACCACTCACGATCTGCCATGTGATTGACACCAAAAGCCCCTTCTACGACCTCTCCCAGAGGTCCATGCAAACAGAGCAGTTTGAAATTGTGGTGATACTAGAAGGAATAGTAGAGACTACAGGTGAGTAACCGCACATTTTTACCGGCCTGCTGTTAGAAAGGAGAGCCTGCTGCCAGGTTTACTGCAGGTTGTAGCTGCAGGCTGAGTGTGCTGTAGCTGAGGGTGTTGTGTTGTCTTTATGTGTTTGTTTAGATGCTGCAATATCTTTTTCTGCAACAAATCTTACAAATGACATCAGGCTATTAGGTGTTGATAGCAGACGTATAAATGGACTCGTGGTTGAGTTCATGATCGCACTTTATTGATTTTTGTGTCTGGGACAAAAATGCAGAAAAGCTACCAGTAGCCTAATACAAGTGTTTAGCATTTACACATCATTGATTATTGATGTGTTGCAAGGATTAACTGAAATCTTTACTAATCCATAAATTAAAACACCGTCTGGGTTCAGAGAAACTGAGACGCGTTTCAAGCTAAATATGAGCATTTAACGCTTTCAAACTCCAGCAGGTTGACGTGAGGCTACACACATTTTCTTCTCCTCATCTGAAACAAATTCCTTTCCTCTTTGCCTTTGTGCCTGAGCAGCACCTACCTCGTGGCTGCTGTTCTCAGAGGGGATAATAATTTGCTTTCTAAGGTCCCTCTGGAATTAGGGAATTCCATTTCCACACGATGAGTAATGCCCCAAGTAAAAATTCTTCCTCTGAGGTCATTTTAAATTCAAACCGTTTATTTGACACAGCTGATGTAGTGTGGGGAGAGCTCCTTCGCTGCTTTAGAGGGAACAGTTGTAATAGGTTCGTTTAGAGAAAAACAGCATATGGAGATGTGACAGAGAGGCTTACAGGCTGACACTGCAGACAGCAATTAGCATAGATATTCAGCTCCTAACAGATAGCTTTAATAACACTTTATGGCAGTTTTATTAAAGTCTCTTTGCAGCTGAGATGTCACTGATTCTTCAGTTGATGACGTGCTGCACATAGATGTTAATACGTGGTGGATCGATACAGTCTGGGTGGAGTTCTATCTGTCCCACAGCAGTGCTTGACCTCATGATTATCAAAATTATCATTTTTGGTTTTGTTTTTTCTCTCTTTCAGTTAATTATTTATTCATTAAATTAACACCCAGTGAATACGGTGGTGGTGTAAACAGCTAAATCTTTTTATGAGAGTAATTGTAATGTGCTGCTAATTAAGCCAAACTCGCCTGCTGCTGTGTAAAGGTTGCGTCGGTTCTAAGGTATGAAAATATCCACTGTAACGACATAATTAAATTATTACTGATATGTTAGCAGAAATTTATAGCATCACTGTGACTGTCACAGAAGCATGTGTCATCACACCGTCTTCTTTTACCATCTCCGTGGCAATTTAACTGGTCCGGATTGTTTTTTTTGGCTCACCTTTTTACCTCAGAGAAACATCTGCTTCGAGGAGCAGCTGTGGTCATGGGAAGGTGGTGGAGAGGCTGATGTAGAAACAATCTATCGTTAAAAATTTATGTACAGTCAAAGTCTAAATCCTCAGACGCTTTCATTTCTGGCCAATGTAACTATGTTTCCATGGCAACCTCTCCTTGAGTACTCAGGATTGCAGCACTGCACCTAAACTTAGGTTTTTTATTCCTATGGTATAGGAATCAAAACACAGTTTGAGTAATAAACCAGGCAAACGTGATGCCGAACATGAAAAGAAATTGCTTCGGTTGACAGCATCATGCAGTATTAAGGAGGATTTCTCCTGAAATATGAAAAAGCACACGGAGGCGTTACTGTACTAGGAAGTGCTTGCCAGAACAGGTGATACAGCAGAGAAAAGAATTAAATGAAATATTTATGAAGCTTGTTTACTAGAAAAGGAAGCTGCCCAACTCCTCAAATCTGTGTTGTTTTTAATGTGTGGAAGAAACACTGTCTGGAACACAAGTTAAAATGCTCTCCACTGCACAAGCTCCCCAATTACTGGCTCTTTGTCCTTCCAACTAGATAATATCAGACACAACAGTATACCCTCTTCTTTTGTTCCCAGAGATCACACGAAAATATTTTGGACCGACAGAAGTTACGCACAAGAAAATAAGAAAAAGAGTGTGTCTTAGAGCAGAGCACGTAGGAGCCCAGAATTGTTCCATTTTGCTGTAACCTCTGACAACCTCTACATTGTATAAAAAGGCATGAGCTGTTCCTCATTCCTTTTGAATAAGTGCCCAAGGCGGTTTTTGATCACCACCTCAATATGATGCGCGCTCCAAATGAGACATGTAGGATGTCTGGTAGCAGCATATTTTCTTCTGGAGCAAGGCCAGTAGTGGCTTTGTGGTATCGAGTTGCTTTTCTAACGCGGCTGCTGCAGGAAGATGTTGTGCCGCTGAGGATAAATTGGCATTACATCACGTTGCAATTAATGTACTGTACATGCTGTCTGGCTGCTTGCCCTGAAAAGCAGTGAAAAGCAGGCTGGATGTGAGGGGGAAAAAGGCACGAGTCAGAATCCTGTGGTATAAAGTTGAAGTCGCGTTATAACAGCACTAACAGGTTTAATGTCTAAAAATCAATATGAGCAACACAACCCAAATCATCCCCCCAAAAAGAGTCACTACAGTGTCATTAGTGACAGAGCAAACATGCATGTCAGACTGTGCGTGTGAGCGATTCATCCCCTTCTCACTTTGTTGCTATGAATCTCAGCATAATAACACTAAGCTGAGTTATTTCTGTGTTGTTTGTGCATTGCGGGCATGACAGGTGTTTGGATAACAAAAGAGGACTTTAATACTGCGAGAGTGGAAAAACAAGTAATGACTGCAGCCCAGAAGAAACTGGATGTGTGTGTAGCACTAGGGCCAATTAATAATAACTAAAATGTATGCAGGAAATTAAAATTGCTATTACGTAGAGATATAAAATGTTGAACAATAAGTATTAATTCCCACAGAGTCCGCAGTGCAGTAGCATCTGCTCAGTTCTGGTCGTCTCTGCAGAAAAAAAGTGAGCACAGTTTCTCAAGAAACTTTTAAGTTCTTTAAGAAATCAGCCAATATAATACAGCACGTTAATGCATGTTTCCATCCATGACTGTTATGCAAATATTAGTACTTGGTTCATCAAGAGAAACAGCTGGTGGCGCTAATCAGTGAGGTTACGTCAATGTGTTACTAAAGAAGAAAAGAAAGAAACTAGGTGATGTAAATAAAAGAGCGCCGTTCAAACCTTAATAATTAATGTTGTAAATAATGTTTAAAAAATGGAATGGAAAAACAGTTTACGGAGTATTTTGAAATCCTAAAGGTATGATTTACCTTTCTAAAGGTACGACTAGGGTCAGTTGCTGCTGGTTGGACAAGCATAGAGATGGGGAAGGTGATTGGCGTGGATAATGTTACAGGTTTAGTAAAGAAGAGAAATACATCTGCCTCTCTTTGGAAGTATTTTAGGTTCAGTGATGATAAAGGTGAGTCAACAAACAATGGCAACGCTTTGCGCACCTTTTGTCTCAGTAATGTTTTGGTTTAAGAGATGACAAGTCAAATCTCCACCTCGGCAACAAGTCGAAGTCCTCTGGTCCTCATAGGATATGGCAACAGAATCAGAAGAGAGCTTATTTCCAGTCTGTTATGTTATTTGCTGTAAGTTTAAGGAGAATATGTTTTTGAGTAGGTTACTTAAGAACTTAAGAACTGAAAGCTAGACATCATCATACTTCTATCACCAAGAGTTTTTACGTTTTTTAATACAAAATACTATCATATTGGTCACTGAATACTGGAGTAAAATGCAAGAAACATATGAAGCTATAAAATATGATATCAACCAAGCCTAGTAGAAGCCTGTGTATTAATGTGAGCAATATTACGTTCTTTATGGCACCAAATAGATTAATGTTTTTGCATCTTTAAAGAGACCACATTGTATTCATTTTCAGGTCTTTGTTTTTGATTTTTAGACACAATTGCAGATCTCTGGAAAACTGTGACTCGCACTCTCTCTCTTCCTTGTATTTTCTGCATTCTCTCGAAACAGTCAGTGTAGCTTCCTCCTCCCCCTTTCCCTCCTCCGTGCATGCCTCCACATTCCGCTGTACTCACGACCTCTTTTGTCCGATTACTGACACAAACTTAACACAGCTAGGACACTGATTACTTACAGATCGCACTTCTGACTCTTCAACCCGACCAAGAATCGTTGGAACAGCGCCGTCCTTTAGCAGCAGTTTAGCCGTTAATCCAGTGTAGTGCTGTGACTTCACTGCGATGCTCATGTTTAAGAAGTTCCTTGAATA